>JAOTOM010005120.1:860000-1015840 GCA_034440615.1 Ashinkailepas kermadecensis
ACCGTTTCGCGTCCCTTCACGTCAATTGCGTGGTAAATGGATTGTTTGAAGCGGTTGGGGGGTCGTAGTGAGCATATAATATTAATTAAAAAGATACACCATACCTGCTCTAAACTGGAGTAGCCTGACTTCCCCCGCCGACAGCTCTGATTGGACGGTTAGCGGAGGCGCGTCAGTGCCGCCATGCTGTGATTGGCTGTCCACTGCGTCATCCACCAGGTGGCTTGCTAGTACGTCATACTGGCGCTGGAGCAAATCACGAGGTCAGCTGTGTTCGCGAGACAGTACGCCGCACAACAGCAGCGAAGTATCACGATACATCAACACACATCACACTGAAGAAGAACCCTGGGTTCTTTTGCGACGCATTGAACCGCTAGGCCATATAGCGTCGCCAACCTCTCACGCCGATTGGTCGCGTGTGGACTCGGTAAATGCCACCGGTTGCGAGATTCGAACGCAGAATCTTGCGATCAAGAGTCCGACGCTCTACCGACTGCGCTACCGCGGCCCCCTCCACATCACACTACATCACAACACCGCATTGTCACAATACATCAACACGCCATATAAAGCGCACAGCACCACATCACACTTCACCATCACTTCACGTCACACCATCATATTCACCACACAGACATATCCACACATCATAGTCATCATATCAGCACAACACAGCAGCACACTGTCATACTACATATAACCAATGCATCACCACATCTCAACAGTGCTGAAAGACCGCCATCGCCATTCATATTCGGAAGTCCGACGAGACGTCTAATCCTTGCAGATTCCGATCCATCTCTAACCTACCAGTTCGCTAAAATCACCGAATTTTACGTGCGCAGCTCCAATCCTAAGCACACAAAATTAGGGTAAAACTTAATTAAAATGACGCCCACCTTGATAGCCTGGCCTATGCCGGTGGGCTCACTGCCACCCATCTTGATAGCCTGACCTATGCCGGCGGGCTCACTGCCGCTCACCTTGATGGCCTGATCTATGCCGGCGGGCTCACTGCCAATCACCTTGATGACATGACCTATGCCGGCGGGCTCACTGCCGCTCACCTTGATAGCCTGACCTATGCCGGCGGGCTCACTGCCGCCCACTTTGATAGCCTGACCTATGCCGGCGGGCTCACTGCCGCCCACCTTGATAGCCTGACCTATGCCGGCCGGCCCGCTGCCGCTCACCTTGATGACATGACCTATGCCGGCCGGCCCGCTGCCGCTCACCTTGATAGCCTGACCTATGCCGGCCGGCCCGCTGCCACCCACCTTGATGACATGACCTATGCCGGCCGGCCCGCGGCCGCTCACCTTGATGACATGACCTATACCGGCCGGCCCGCTGCCGCTCACCTTGATGACATGATCTATGCCGGCCGGCCCGCTGCCGCTCACCTTGATGACATGACCTATGCCGGCCGGCCCACTGCCGCTCACCTTGATAGCCTGACCTATGCCGGCCGGCCCACTGCCGCTCACCTTGATGACATGGCCTATGCCGGCCGGCCCGCTGCCGCTCACCTTGATGACATGACCTATGCCGGCCGGCCCACTGCCGCTCACCTTGATGACATGATCTATGCCGGCCGGCCCACTGCCGCTCACCTTGATGACATGACCTATGCCGGCCGGCCCACTGCCGCTCACCTTGATGAGCCGCAGTCGATCGGTGAGCTGCCGCAGCGAGGCCGCACGCTCGCCCAGCCGCTCGACGCTGTTCATGAGGCGAACGTTGCGCAGCTTGCGGCGCACGTCATCTTCACGCAGATGGACCTGCAGCTGCTGCCAAAGGCGGCGGCGCTCTTCCTCGGAGTCACTGTCGGTGACATGGTGCTAAAGTCAGAGGCATACCTCACCAGTGAGTGACTGCCAAGGGACAGTGACACACCCGACAGTTCCACGGCATGCTGTTTAAAGTCAGAGGTATACCTCACCAGTGAGTGACTGCCAAGGGACAGTGACACACCCGACAGTTCCACGGCATGCTGTTTAAAGTCAGAGGTATACCTCACCAGTGAGTGACTGCCAAGGGACAGTGACACACCCGACAGTTCCACGGCATGCTGTTTAAAGTCAGAGGTATACCTCACCAGTGAGTGACTGCCAAGGGACAGTGACACACCCGACAGTTCCACGGCATGCTGTTTAAAGTCAGAGGTATACCTCACCAGTGAGTGACTGCCAAGGGACAGTGACACACCCGACAGTTCCACGGCATGCTGTTTAAAGTCAGAGGTATACCTCACCAGTGAGTGACTGCCAAGGGACAGTGACACACCCGACAGTTCCACGGCATGCTGTTTAAAGTCAGAGGTATACCTCACCAGTGAGTGACTGCCAAGGGACAGTGACACACCCGACAGCTCCACGGCATGCTGTTTAAAGTCAGAGGTATACCGCACCAGTGAGTGACTGCCAAGGGACAGTGACACACCCGACAGTTCCACGGCATGCTGTTTAAAGTCAGAGGTATACCTCACCAGTGAGTGACTGCCAAGGGACAGTGACACACCCGACAGTTCCACGGCATGCTGTTTAAAGTCAGAGGTATACCTCACCAGTGAGTGACTGCCAAGGGACAGTGACACACCCGACAGTTCCACGGCATGCTGTTTAAAGGCAGAGGTATACCTCACCAGTGAGTGACTGCCAAGGGACAGTGACACACCCGACAGTTCCACGGCATGCTGTTTAAAGTCAGAGGTATACCTCACCAGTGAGTGACTGCCAAGGGACAGTGACACACCCGACAGTTCCACGGCATGCTGTTTAAAGTCAGAGGTATACCTCACCAGTGAGTGACTGCCAAGGGACAGTGACACACCCGACAGTTCCACGGCATGCTGTTTAAAGTCAGAGGTATACCTCACCAGTGAGTGACTGCCAAGGGACAGTGACACACCCGACAGTTCCACGGCATGCTGTTTAAAGTCAGAGGTATACCGCACCAGTGAGTGACTGCCAAGGGACAGTGACACACCCGACAGTTCCACGGCATGCTGTTTAAAGTCAGAGGTATACCTCACCAGTGAGTGACTGCCAAGGGACAGTGACACACCCGACAGCTCCACGGCATGCTGTTTAAAGTCAGAGGTATACCTCACCAGTGAGTGACTGCCAAGGGACAGTGACACACCCGACAGTTCCACGGCATGCTGTTTAAAGTCAGAGGTATACCTCACCAGTGAGTGACTGCCAAGGGACAGTGACACACCCGACAGTTCCACGGCATGCTGTTTAAAGTCAGAGGTATACCTCACCAGTGAGTGACTGCCAAGGGACAGTGACACACCCGACAGTTCCACGGCATGCTGTTTAAAGTCAGAGGTATACCGCACCAGTGAGTGACTGCCAAGGGACAGTGACACACCCGACAGTTCCACGGCATGCTGTTTAAAGTCAGAGGTATACCTCACCAGTGAGTGACTGCCAAGGGACAGTGACACACCCGACAGCTCCACGGCATGCTGTTTAAAGTCAGAGGTATACCTCACCAGTGAGTGACTGCCAAGGGACAGTGACACACCCGACAGTTCCACGGCATGCTGTTTAAAGTCAGAGGTGTACCTCACCAGTGAGTGACTGCCAAGGGACAGTGACACACCCGACAGCTCCACGGCATGCTGTTTAAAGTCAGAGGTATACCTCACCAGTGAGTGACTGCCAAGGGACAGTGACACACCCGACAGTTCCACGGCATGCTGTTTAAAGTCAGAGGTATACCTCACCAGTGAGTGAATGCCAAGGGACAGTGACACACCCGACAGCTCCACGGCATGCTGTTTAAAATAAAACGCCCTAAATGGAAGTTGATAGGCTTCTGTTGGTTAATCGACCAGATAAATATATTGCCAAAATATTCCAGAAAACTCCCACCAATGTTTCATGACAAAAAAGGTGGCTGTAGGTTAGTTCTCCTTTTTTTCTTTCTTTTTTTCTACAGAAACCATGCAATCTCAAGAACTTGAATCTCAGCAGTTAGCTACCATAGGATCTCTTTGAAACAATTAGTTAGTTATTTGGGCTTTAGGGTGCATCGACCATCTTTGAAACAAGCAGCGATAACTTCAATAAGCCACAGTAATTACAACATAGTATCCTGAGAATAACTTTGTAGCAGTATCTGGTAGCAAGCATAGCTGGAGACAATCATGAATTAATTGTGGCAAGTGCCATACCTGCCAGATGAGTATCACTCTAGAGTGAGTCATCATTTTTCTGTTTTCGTTATTTTTGCTCATCCTACACTCACGAGCCTTTCGGCGGAGCATTGGTGCACAGTGTGATAACTCGATTAAGAAACTAGTCAGATATGCAGTTTTCCACATAATTGTATATCGATTCTTGTGGTGTCATTGCATCAGCAGATGTATGAACCATATCAAGTCAATCAGATTTTTATTAAATATGGCACACAATTGGACAGGTTTTAATACCTCCAAGTCCCAGTCAGGATTTTAAGAATACAATTTTGCAACAGTGCACAACCAGAGACCACCAATGAAACCAGCAACCCTTTGGCTATATGTACCCGAAGCTTAAGCTGCGCCTAGCTGCGCTTACACCAGTAGTGATCAATTGTATCCAGGTAGGTCGAGGTGTGGTGCACTGGTCAGCCCGGGCAGCACAGGGAAGCCCGAGCCCGACGCCGCGACACTCCGGTTGGCAGTGTGTTTTGACCGGGCAACCTGATCCAGCAGCTGCTATGTGAAAAAAAACTCCCCTAAACAATGAGGCGACTGAGACAAGATGGGTCACATACTGAGCGTTTCACATCATAAGGGAATTGTCTTTACCTGTAAGGGTCGAGTCAGTGTGGATGGATCTACAGTGAGCATGGCGGTGCACGTCAGCAGAGTTTGTGGACTCTGTCCACTCTAGCAGAGTCGACTAGCTAACCAGTGCAAAATCGCTTGGATGTGGCAGTTATTATGATCATGTGTTTAATTATAGCTTGCAGTTGGCAACGGGAAACATCCTTTGGGCTTTCTCCCGAGTGAGTCGTCGGTTGTGGACATGAAAATGTGACTGACTTGATTACCAAGAACCTAACAGGAAAGTGGGCTATGTGTTAACAAAACCAGAACAAATTCAGAAGTTAGTTTGTGACTTTTATTTTGGGGGACGAGGTGTTCGCCATATCCCTGAAGCGTGGTGACCACATCGTGAGTGACGATGAAGCTAAGACCGTCAGTGATGACAAGGCCATGGAGAGAGCATGCAGATGACCAGATAGGACAGCGTTAACATATTTATTTTTCGTTAGGTGTGAGATGTCGAAAGGAGCAGTGGGATGTCGAAATTTTCCACGGAATTAGTGTCATTTAAAATGTTTTTGATATACTTCCGGCTCAAATTTGATCCAATGGCATACTTATGACTGCACCTTTATCATTTATTTTGCAATTCATAATTTAGGAAGAGCTAAACTCGGGATAGGGAGAAAAATACATACACTTGAAACTGCAATTGTATACCATATCACCTCATAGGCAATCCCTTTACCTGAAATTGAGTTGCGATGTGTTCATGTATCACCATCCCTTATCGAGACCATGAGCATGCTGCTTATGAATGAGATATTGTTAGAAAGGAGATACAAAGACTTCATAAGCACGCATCATGAAGCAGGACGTCAATACTTCTTGAAGAAGGATGTCGATGGAGTATTCAGAAAGTTGTATATTCCACCCTAATTCACGAATAATTTATCACTAAGATAGGATCTACAATCAGCTTAGGCTCATTCTCAACATCTAGCATCCTCAATAGTTGTTCAACAATGTCTGGAGATCTTGTGTGGGTAAGGGGGTCTGGACTCCTGCTCTGGAACCATGTTAATGTTAATTTGCCATTTGTTCTATTCAATCCGAGAATATGTCTTGAAAATAAGGTCTTGGGACTCCTGGCTTCATGAGATATCATGAGATATGTGCTCAACAGCAGTCCTATGCAGCTCATGGAGGTTTCCAGGGAAAGCACTCATGCTGGGGGCATGAAGGAAGCAGATTTCATCCTGCTACAGGTGGTGACATCATCAAATCAGTTCAGGAAGTTTCAGTAGACTATCAGAAGCATTAAAGTGAGCCAACCCAAGTGATTGTGATGGGAGCAGGCATTGCCAATATGCATGTTAGCTGACTTGTCTGTGCATGGCTACCATATGGTCCACAGAGTGGCAATGCTGCAGGGAAGAGACATCACGCCCACCTTTGGGAAGGTGTACAAGGCCAAAGCAGAGTGCTATCCAGAATGTAAATATCCAAAAACACCTAGGTAAATTTGCAGTTCAAGGTACTTTTTGATATCTTGGAATTTTTTTTTTTTAATGCAATGTTTATGAGTGTGGTGAACATGATGTGGCTACTCGTTTCCTCTGCAAATGCATACCTTTCAGTTGGGAGGAAAAATAGCACCCAAAATTGGCATGGAGTTCGGTAATATAGCATAAAAACTATCATTCAAAATAAAGAAAAAATGTAACATAACCAACATAGCCTAGACTTCCATGCAAAACAATTCACATATTTTTTCTTTAAAAATTCGACTTTAAAAACTTAACCTAGCATAAGCAACCTAGCCTAGCCTGACCTGTTTTTGAAGAACACAAAAATTGATTTTAAAAATCCCAAAAAATTGGCCATTTTTTTATACCCTATAACAAAAGTCTAACATAACCTAACTTAACCAAACCACTATGTTTGCTTCATGGAGGTAAAACGTGTGTGCAACTTGTCTCATGGTTGCTTTAAACTGCAATAATACCACACATTCCATGGATAGCAAAATGCAAGCTATTGTTCATAGCTTTGCATGCAAGCTGCTTTTGTTGCAGTTTGCAACCTTCCATGACACAGTGTGAATCAAACTGTGCCAAGTGAAAAAGTATCTGTGAGTAACAACTTTGTATAATGTCAATATACTCCCACATCCAAAATATGCCCAAAACCAAGGACTGGTGGGAAAATCATAGGTTGAAAATGCTGATTTTTTATGTTGGACCAGACCTTTTCCAGTATTATTACAGGTTAGTTTGTATATGGCATATGCTAATCACATGCTTTGCAAGTAAATTTGCTGTTTAAGGAAATTTTTTATTTCTTTTAATTCATTTTTCCAATGCAATGTTTATGAATGTGCTTATGTGATGTGACCACTTATTTCCTTTGCAAATGCATACTTTTCAATTGGGAGGCAAAATAACACCAAAAAAGGGATTAGAGTTGGGTAACATAGGACAAAAATTAGGTTAAAAATGTAACATAGCATAACCTTGCATGCAAGTAAACTATTTTTAATGGAAAATTACAACCAATGATTTTTTTTTTTAAATGTCAAATAAAAAAACCTAACCTAAACTTTGAAGAAGAAAAACTTGCAGTTTTTTCTCTCTTATTTTAAAAGATCCCAAAGCCTCACCTAACCTAATACAACCAAACCTAACCCATTTGCATGCTTCAGAGGTAAAATGGTAAAATGTGTATAAACTAGTCTTGTGGTTACTGTAAACTGCAATAATACCACTTTGCCTCTGCAAAGCAGAGCTTATGTCAGGTTAAATTTGGTTAGGCAAAGTTCTTCTTGTTAAAATTATGAAATTGATGAGAAAATAATTGTTTTTAAATTTTGAGAAAAAGAAAGAGGCCAGGCTGGATGTGTTTGCAATATTTGACATTTTGCATAATTTTTATATTATATTTTACCCCACCCAATGCACCCTTTTTAGGACTATTTTGCTCACCAACTGAAAGGTACCCATTTGTGCTGGAAATAGGTGGTCTTAATTATGCTCAATGCATGTTACATTTAAATTACATTCCTATTAGTTCATAAAGTCGTAAGGATCAATAAGGGATACAGGGGGCCATCTGGGTTAAGCCTATCTAGAAAAGATACCAGAAAAGTAAATGATCACAGCCCAAACAATCCATTATCTCAAGTTCCAAGGGAACTATATATCCCAGCCTATCTAACACCATTCACCTAATATTGCTTAACACCCTTCTCAACAATTCCAAACTCTTCCCAACATGTCCCATTGTGCTACCATAGCCAATCTCATCAGTATCACATGCCAAAGGAAGGTGCTGAATCTACTGCTAGGTACACCCAATATAGCATAATATAATACTAGTAGCATAATATACCCTATATAGCTAGTATAATACTCAATTTATTAGCATAATCAAAAACATAAGAGTCCAAGTTTCAACAATAACACAGGTACCAGCATCCCCTGCACTCATGAATGTCTCTACCTTACCTATCAATCCCTATTAATTTGATCTCATGTAACAAATGTGACCTGGGTGCCCTACCAATAATTTTCAGATTCCATCCATGCCAGCCTAAAGGGGCCCATACAGTGCACACCCACCCACTTAGCATATATATCACCCCATCCACCACCCCGTAGAACTAAAAAAAACAAGATTTTGCAACCTGAAATAGTTGTCCACCCTATTTTTAAATACATTCAATGAGAGACTCCCCACACATCAGGGGATATTCCACTGATCAACAATCCTTTGACTGAAGACCTGGTGTCACTTAACTGTCCCACATGTTGATTTGTCTAACCTGAATTGATGACCCCTGTGATAGTCTAAATAAAAGGGCATCATTCAGATTGACCTGATCTATCCCTGTAATAATTTTATACATTTCAATCATATCACCTCTGAATCTCATATACTTGAGTGAGTACATATCTAATGCCATAAGTCTTTCCCCATATTCTAAGTTACCTAGTCCACTGATGAGTCTAGTGGCTTCATGCTACACTCTTTCTAGCATATCTATATCTTTTTCTAAGTGGGTAATATTCTAAATATTATGTTGACTTTATGACCTACCTAGGTAGGTAGGTAAATTTGTGCTTTAAGGTGTTTTATGAACTGTTGGAATTTATCTTTACAATAAAATGTTTATGAATGTGACTAAGATGATGGGACCACTTATTTTTGTGTGCAAATGTTTACTTTTCAAGTTGTGAGCAAGATAACACCAAAAAGGGGGCTTTGAGGGTAAATATCAAGATCGAGGTAAAATGTGATTTTTTTGATTTTTTGGGGTAATTGTATGCTTTCTGACATGATGAAGATGATGCAGCAGTGTAGGATTTCCATATTTTTTTCTTGGTAGTGGAGTACATAATTTTTAACTGGAGTACAAAATGTTGAGCTGGAATACAAAAATAGCAATGCACTTGCCGACAATTAACCTTGTTTTAATGGGGCTGAAAACCAATGTTAGCATTGTTGTATGCATAAACATCTTGGCAAACATCCATGTCCAAAATTTTGCTGCAGTAAAAAAATGAGGAGTTGTCCATAATTAGGTAGCATTGCTTTAATGGAATTACAAATCAATGTTAGCATTTCATGCTGTTACATGCTCAACAATTACACGTTTTACCACACCAGAATTTTACATGGGACACAAGTAAGACTCACTGGGCAATAATGTAGTGCATCATGCCTTGAACCCTTTTTAAAAATGGGAATAACTTGTGAGGTTTTCTAACTATCAGGAAGACTTCCAGTAGAAAGATGAGTTTAAAATGATGAAAATGGTTTTACAAGCTCCTCACAGCAAGATACAATTAACTGGGGGGTGGACCCCATCAGTGGACCCTGGGAGGGATGGCGGGCACCACGAGGAATCGAAACCCATGACAACCGCCGAGCCAAGGCTTTACACCATTCCACCTTCACCACCAACCTCTGCACCAGGCAAACAAAACCTTCTGGCTGATCTATTTACAACAGGGGAGAAAAACCAGGCGTGGCAAACACCACAGCCAACCCCTACTTCTCTGAACAATGGTCTCTATTGTGCGCCACTTCCTGCCACACTCGCCAGTGTGATCCAAACTTATGGAAATACGACTTCACATCTCATGATGACAATCGACAGAGAGTGAAACCGAATGGGCACACTTAGCTATCACTGCCAGTACACATTTGGGTACCCACACCACAAACCTAAAAAATAATCAACCCACAAACACTCACCAACTCCATCAGCCCGTCCCTCCCAACAGTTGTCAAAGATGTACTGGAAAATAGAGCCGGGTCTGATTCGCTTACCCCAGCGGTAAAACTACGGCGGATTACCGGGCCGGCAACAGATGGGTCGGAGTAAAATCGGAACAGGTATTACAGACCCTTCACCGACACTGATGAACTCCAAATGCAGTTATATTTCAAGGTGCACAATTTATCTTAGCACAGATTTCAAAAATATTATTGGACAGTCATTCATAAGTTCACAAATGGCATTGGTTTCTTGGTGTTGTCACCTCGGAGAACTTCATTGCTCCAAAGCCACTTTGAGGAAATATAAAGTGACTTTTTGCATTGAATGGGCTCATGGTGTCTAAAAAAGTTGTCTCTTTAACAAAATGACCTTCGATTGCGCATTCAAAGCATCTTAATTGCCAAACGGGGCCTGAAATATTTACTCCGGCGATACCAAGTACCGCCAGTTTTGCCAACTAGGGATATTTGCCCATGACTCAGAATAATAAATATTGAATAAATGTTGATTAATATAAATGCATAATATATAACAATAAATATTGATAAATATTGAATAAATGTTGAATAAATATTGAATACATATTTAATTAAATATTGACGATATAGTGACACAAAAGTAGGATCTTCTCACATGACGTCACATGCCGCCAGTTGTAACTGGCCAGCGGAGACGTTTTTAGCGCAACACCGAGAAACATGTCTTGGTATGGCATGCTATACAGGCTGTACGCGTTTCAAAGTTTTGTTATGGTCGACAGGGGTTGTTGGTGAGTGGGCGCATACGGACTGCTGAAACTGCTAGTTGTTTTCAGGTATGGACTTAGAGTGGTAGAACTCAACCAAACAATGTTGTTCTTCCTTTTCCCTTCTGGAGTACAAAATATTTCATGTTGTCCAGTCACAATCCTGGAGTACAAAATTTATTGGTATGCATAACACCAACAAACGCCAGTTTTTCCAACACTGTGATGCAGTCACTCATTTTCACAGCAAATGATCACTTTTAAGTCATATACCCTAGGGGTTAATATCAAGATCAAGGCAAAATGCGATTTGTAATTTTTTTTGTAATGGTATGCTTTCTGACACGATGAAGACAATGCGGTCACTCATTTTCAGCATAATATATAAAATGTATCATAGCATAATATAATATAATCTAACCTAATCTAACCTAACCTAGCCTAACATAACCTAGCCTAGCATAACAAAACATAACCTAACCTAACCTAACCGGAAAACCAGTATACGCAATATGCTATATTTGTAGAGTGAAGATTATGCTAGTGTATTTCTTTGCCAACTGAAAAAGTAATCATTTGCAGAGAAAATGAGTAGTCGCATCATCATTTCCATGTTCAAATACCCCATATGAAAAAAAAAAATTCAAAAGTCACATTTTACCTTGATCTTGATATATACCACTTTGAGTTAGGTAACAGCATGGAAAAACGTTTACAAAATAAAATAGAGATGCAGCATAACCTAACCTAACCTAACCTAGCCTCACTTTGGATAAAACTAAAATTAGAAAAATTACCAGCAATGTATTTTCTTTAAATGTTTCAAATAATTTAACCTAACCCAACCTAACATAAGCTGCTTATAAAAAAATCAAAAATTCATTTGATTTTTCTAATGGTATTTTTTTCTTTAAAAAAATACAACCTACAAAACCTAAAATAACCTAACCTAAACTATTTGTTTGCTTTATGGAGGCAAATGTGTGTACAACTTGTCTTGCTACCACCTTTGTCATAAAGTCATAAAGCACAACATTACCTGTAGGCACCTCGGTAGTTAGGTATTACACTAGTTTGTTCTTGAAATGCAGTATCATAAGTAAAATACAAATTTACTTATTTTCGAATCGAAAAGAATGATCATGTTCATGGTATGAACTTTCCTAGCTTTGAATTCAAAGGTATCAGTGCAAAGCTATGAAAGCCTTCAGATTCTTACCTTTGCTGAATTGTCCTGAGCTTTTCAGATAAATCAAGCATTATAAGTTCCTAAACGATGAACTGCAGCCTGTGGAAAACCGTAACGCATAGCCGTTAAAACATGAATAGGTATCTAGGTATGTAGGTACCTAGGTAGGTACCTAGTACCGGTAATCTTCAAGTATTACCCCTCACGCTTTGTTTATATCAACAATGCATCCGAGTCACCGTCAGCTGACTGTCAGTCAGCTGTTAGTGACGTCAGTCAAACGTACAGAAACAACACTTCCACACGAGTGCACTGAATGATCCCAGGGCGTCACCAGGAATATTTCTAAGGGGTCGATGTGGACTTATTCCATGGGCGTCAGGAACAAATTTATGTCTACGAAGCAGTTGTGGAGGTATATATTCAGGGTTTCACATGACATTTTCCTTTGATGGGTGGTGGTTGAGATGGCACTAGATAGAGCACAAGGAATTTCATGCTAGGGGAGGGTGCGCAGATTCTATTTCATGATGGTGAAAACCTAACCTAACCTAACCTAACCCTTTCAAATATTCCTGGTGACGCCCTTGGGCCATTCAGTGCACCCAACTGGGGTGTCTCGGTACGTTTGAGTGACGTCACCAACAGCTGACTGGAAGTGAGCTGACGACGGCTTGGATACAGTAGCCGGTTTTACAGCGGAAATTTGCTCCCAGATCACGTGGTCTCAGGAACAAGATAGAGGAAGAAGACCCGAAATAGTGATCTGCATAAATTAAAAGCGACCACCAAATCTAATTCTCACATCAGTTTTAATAACGAAATAGGTTTTACTATTGACACTGCTGAAATAATTAGAATTAAACTTACGAATATCAGCACATTGTAATACGCTTTCTAATTTACGTCGAGACTGCACTCAGCTCTACGGTATCTGGCAACCGACAGATGACTGCCAGATGACAAATTGGCGCTGTAGTTAAATTAGCGAAGGATGAGGTTATAAGCCAACTTCCTGAGCAACGGTAGATAAAATAATAACAAAAGTACACTTAATCGATGTCAACCAAGTTTATAAATCCATACCTGATACTGCTGACATGCTCACTCCGCACAACTAATAAATATTCACAACACACCCCATGAGTAGGACGCTCGTGCACCGACTGATTTGTTGCCTGCCGCGCATTGGGATATAGGTTTCGGAATATAAAATGGTTTAAGGAAAATTATACTAAAACAATCAGTATGAAATCGTTTTATTCTCACCATCAAGAAACAGGTTTTGTCAATAAAAAAGCGAGAAAATTGAGAGAAACCAATTCTTGTTAATAATAAATGTTCTTCGATGTACTTTTTTAGTTCATGTCTGGAATGTTTAGTTGAAGCAAGGACTGACTTGGAAGGATGAAAAGCGACTAGACGGGAGAGCAAATTGCCGCTGTAAAACCGACTATTGTTGAGATACAAGGAAGTCTGAGGGGTAATATAAAAGCATTCACCACACACGGCAAACCTCAAGACACCAAGATTACTTTTTGGACCTGAGCGTCTTGATATTGATATGAATATCCTTGGCGTCAGTTTGAAGAAATATGGACACATCGGTCCTGTAGATGGATTTCTTCAGTATTTAACCCATTTAGCATATGGGCCGGAATATTTTAATTTCGATTAAGATCGTTATTTGAATTACAGAATAAACTAATGAAGGGTGCGCACTACGCAGCCTTGCCTTGTCACTGAGGAAACAAAGGAAACTAGATTCGCCTTTTCATAACTGCTCGTTTCGTCGTGCATTTGCAATTATTTTCTCATCAAGGCCCTATTGTTCCTATTATTACAAAATTCCTTCATATGCCATCTGGGAAGAATGGAGACCTGCGGCAGACTCACCGCATTTGATACAATAGTGCTTTCCTCGGCAAGTCCAATGTATCATCTTTCTCTCGACTTCCTACCTCTGGGTTGGCGGTTGGGATACAGATTTTAGTGTTAGTACCCAGATACAGATATTCATTGGCATTGCGCAGGAACACCGAGGTCTTGGGTCTGGAGGTCCTGAATGATCCGGACGTTTAAAGTAAATTTCCCATTGGACGAATTATTAGTCAGAGGACAAAAAGTTTGTTATAGGCTTCTATTTATCTAGGGAGACTGTTCTGTGATCCTCGGCTCCTGTTCTGTCGTTAGAACTGGACGTTGGGCGTGCTTTCTCGGTATATATTTCCTCCCTGAGGTGACTGCAATGCGAATATTGCTGATACATGAGCAATCTTTTCCTTATTGCTTTTGTATTCAGATGGTATTGTTTTAGAGTAGACCCACTATTGTAGGGAAAGTTTTTTATGGTATAAGTTAGGGATAGGAATAATGTTAAAATAACAGCAATGAAGCACATGAAGACAAACAAGGAATAACACCAATCTGCATTGTCAAAAATTGTGTGATGTTTTTGAATGTTATGAGTGTTCAGAAAGTGGTATATTCCAGCCTATTTCATGATTAATTTATCACTGAGTTAATAATATATCCTGCATGATGAGCCTTTAGTGCATGATGGTACTCTGGATAAGGGTTACATGAAATTCAATGGAAACAATTTCAGGTACATATACTGTGTTTATTGTTGACAAAGCTGAAATGCATTCAGAATCAAGCATCGCAAATGATCAATTCTGGTCGAAGCGTCCCAAAGCCGAAATAACTGAGAATCAAGCATGTTGCAGTCTCCTGAAATCATAAAATTTACATGGAAACCGAACACCTAATAGATGTTTGTTTTTATCTCAAGCA
This sequence comes from Ashinkailepas kermadecensis, assembly GCA_034440615.1. Classification (NCBI taxonomy): domain Eukaryota; kingdom Metazoa; phylum Arthropoda; class Thecostraca; family Neolepadidae; genus Ashinkailepas; species Ashinkailepas kermadecensis. The sequence continues at coordinate 874,783 of JAOTOM010005120.1, forward strand.
GAGTCTTCCTGAATTAACATATGTGAAATTTGACTATTTTCTTTTTTAGTAAGTTTTGCATGTGTGATATTGTTGGCTTCTTTTGATACAATAGCTCATTTTGACATGTGTTCATATATTCCACTTTACAAGAAATGAATTCCAGGACACTGATGTTGCACTTGTCTGGTCATTGTCTTTAATGCACATTGCTTGGTGAATCCTTTGTGTCAGGATCAGGATTTTAAGTTATCCACAATGTCTGAATTCCATTCCAATCTTTAAAAGAATAAACTATGCTGCAAATTACCTTAATTTTCACTTTTTATGGTTTAGCCCATGATTAACCGTAAGGCTGTTAAATATGTCTGGTGATGGCCATTCTGGACTAAGCAGGGTATTATTAGTGTCTTTGCATTTTTAAAGCTCTGCTTGGCTGGGGAAGCATTTCGCAATATTTGTTTCAGATCGCATGATAAATCCATTTTATCTAGTTGCTTGGGATAATGAAGTTTTCTTAGCTTGAAGCACTTGGGAAGCTAACAAAATTTGCACCTTTCTTCATATGAAATCCGTAGGCTCATCACTTGCTCCCCTTCCTTTCTAGACCTGCCACCTATTGTTCCCAATAGCTCAACCAATTCTCACCAGGTGCCTTGCATGCTTTCCAGAGTCACCCACTCCCTGTGTAGACTACTCACTTCTGGCCTCAGGTGCGTGACCTGGCTTGACCTAAAGCTGGTTGCAAGCAGCTATGTTGGGACTGATATGGAGGACCGGCCGGCCACGTCAGGCACTGAATTGTCTTCGCCGACATCTGGCCTCCGACTCCAAGGAGAGTCCAGCACAGATGGACCGCAGGTGAGAACATACATGTCACATGGTCTGTGTGGACTTGTGGTGTGGTCAGTACACACATGTCATGTGGTCTGTGTGGACTCTTGGTGTGGTCAGTACACACATGTCATGTGGTCTGTGTGGACTTGTGGTGTGGTCAGTACACACATGTCATGTGGTCTGTGTGTACTAGTGGTGTGGTCAGTACACACATGTCATGTGGTCTGTGTGGACTTGTAGTGTGGTCAGTATATACATGTCATGTGGTCTGTGTATAACTTTTGGTGTGATCAGTACATTCATGTCATGTGGTCTGTGTGGACCTTTGGTGTGGTCATTTATGTTGTGGTGGGGGGGTTTTTTGGGGGGAATTTTGTGGGGGGTTTAATTTTGTGGTGAAAAAATTTTTTGGGGTGTGGGTGGTTGTGGGTAATACATGTCATGTGGTTGTGTATATTTTGGTGTGATAGATTATGTAGGGTGTTTTTGTGGGTCAGTACATTCATGTCATGTGGTCTGTGTGGACTTTTGGTGTGGTCAGTACATTCATGTCATGTGGTCTGTGTGGACTTTTGGTGTGATGGTGTGGCCATGTGGGCTGTTCAGTATGGACATATGGTGTAATCAGTGTAGACATATGTAGTGATGTAGTCAGTGTGGACATGTGGTATGGTCATTGTGGACATGTGGTATGGTTAGTGTGGGTTTGTGGTGTGTTCAGTGTGACATGGTGTAATCAGTGTAGACATATGTAGTGGTATGGTCAGTGTGGACATGTGGTATGGTCATTGTGGACATGTGGTATGGTTAGTGTGGGTATGTGGTGTGTTCAGTGTGACATGGTGTAATCGGTGTAGACATATGTAGTGATGTGGTCAGTGTGGACATGTGGTATGGTCAGTGTGGACATGTGGTATGGTCATTGTAGACATGTGGTATGGTTAGTGTGGGTATGTGGTGTGTTCAGTGTAACATGGTGTAATCAGTGTAGACATATCTAGTGATGTGGTCATTGTGGACATGTGGTATGGTCAGTGTGGACATGTGGTATGGTCATTGTAGACATGTGGTATGGTTAGTGTGGGTATGTGGTGTGTTCAGTGTGACATGGTGTAATCAGTGTAGACATATGTAGTGATGTGGTCAGTGTGGACATGTGGTATGGTCAATGTGGACATGTTGTATGGTTAGTGTGGGTATGTGGTGTGTTCAGTGTGACATGGTGTAATCAGTGTAGACATATGTAGTGGTATGGTCAGTGTGGACATGTGGTATGGTCATTGTGGACATGTGGTATGGTTAGTGTGGGTATGTGGTGTGTTCAGTGTGACATGGTGTAATCAGTGTAGACATATGTGCACAGTTTGGCATGCAGACACATGTTGTGGTTAGTACAAATACATGGTGCAATCTGTGTCTCTATGCCATGCTGTGGGCAGGGACATTTGGTGTGGTTATTGTAGACATGTGGTGTAGTCAGTGTATACATGCAGTGTGGGCAGAGTAGACATATGATGTGGTCATTGTTGACATGTGACAAATCAAAATTTTGATCCATTTCTAGATAGGGGATCAGTTAAATGGAAGTCCATTTCCATTGTCTAGAACAAATTATTTTGGGATGTTTGTATTTGCATACTGAAGCCTAACTGGCGAATTTGGACACACTGTGTTGTTACACAGAGATATTGGTATTGCCAATGCAGAAGTGTGCTGTGGCATGTGTGAACATATGGCATGGTCATTGTGGACACAGGGTGTGGTTGGTGTGGACAGGTGGTGTGATCTTCATAGCAACGTGGTGCGATCGGGGAAGACATGAGGTGTGGTTGGTGTGGACAGGTGGTGTGATCTCCATAGCAACGTGGTGCGGTCGGGGAAGACATGAGGTGTGGTTGGTGTGGACAGGTGGTGTGATCTCCATAGCAACGTGGTGCGGTCGGGGAAGACATGAGGTGTGGTTGGTGTGGACAGGTGGTGTGATCTCCATAGCAACGTGGTGCGGTCGGGGAAGACATGAGGTGTGGTCGGTGCAGACATATGCTGTGGTCGGTGTGATCGGTGCAGACATGTGGTCGGTGTGGTCGGTGCAGACACGTGCTGTGGTCGGTGTGATCGGTGAGAACACATGGCCATGCTCTGCACCAGGTTGGCAGACGAGCAGGAGAGGAAAGACCAGCTCAACCACTACAGTATGTTTGAACTGCTTCGGCCTGCAAGCTCTTCTAGTGTGGAATACTTGAGCCGCTTGAACGCCATCACCTTCACCAAGGAGGCCACCATCAGCTTCCTCCAAAATAAAATGCATGAAGACCGAGTGCTCCGGCAGCGGTGAGAACTATGCAGCGACACACTGGTGAATACGGACATGGTAAGAAGGTGATGGGGCAGGAAGGAGACCAGTACCCTTCCCATCCCCACTGGCATGGTGGTGAGTTGACTTGTCTTATCGCTGACTCGTGATTTGTCCCGTGGCCAATCACCTGTGGCCGTCTACCATTGCCCCGATACCTTTGTTTGTGACTCCTGGCCGTTACCCGTGTTTGTCTCTCCGATCGTAGCTTTTGTCGTCACCGTTGTACCGCTACCTCTGATCCGTGACCTCTGTCTCGGCAGATTTTTGGAGGAACGTCACCAGGCGCTGGGTTTTGATCTCGCCGCAGCTCATTTTATCGTGGCCAGAGGTGGTAGGGTGAGGTTCAAGGTGAGCCCACGGTGGAGTACTCGCGCATTTGGAGAGTGTAGGTATTTGTTGTGGTGAAACGTGCAGATGCAGATTGTATTGCTATTTCTGTCAGAAATTTGTCCTTCTACCTTCCAGAGAGTTACTGCCATTTTTTACCAACGAACAATACGTTTCTGGTCATTTCGAACGGTACCATTCGATTTTTCAGCAATGCAATTGAGGGGTTAATTCTCGGAAGAGGATTATATTCTAGATAGCAAAATCCGCTACAAGGCTATTTTCAAACCCTATACTCAAACTCACTGAACTGGCGATGGTCAGTCGAGCATGCGTTGTGGCAGAATATCGGTGTGGCAAAAATAGCTCGGACGGTGTCCCTTCGCCCAGTGGCGATGGTACTGCTGTTTTGAAAGTGTGCATGGAATTGATGCGGACAGCACCGTTTCAGTGAGCGGAGCCATGTTAACTACTATATCCATTTGTACGTCGAGAGATGGTTTCTATGCCCACCACAGAATCACGACGAACTTAATCTTCTGCAGGTGATGTTCCTTGTGTTCTGTTCATGTGAAAAGGTGAATAAAATAAGGTAGCACAAAACTAATCTAACTTAGCTGCACTGGCCTTTGCAAGAAACACTAGTTATCTTTAGTGGGTAGAATGACGCAAGTTTGTTCAGGTAAGTTAGATCAGTCACTATAGATAAGTCACCTGTATCGTGTTATTTGCTTTCGGAAAGCATATGTCACTCAATCTAGCCTAACGTAATCCACATGTCATCCTTCTAGGATCTAACATAACTGAGAAAAGGTAGTCGAGGATGCTAGGATATATTCATTCTTGCTTTGTATGCTTACGACGTCATGCAAGAAAACATGACTGGCAAGAGAGGAATTCTATATGAAGCAATTTATGCGCATGACAGGTGTGACCATATACTATCATCTCGGCGACGGTTACTCCGTGACGTGACTGTGTTGTGTCGCTCCGTGACGCGACTGTGTTGTGTTTTGTTGCTCCGTGACGCGACTGTGTTGTGTTTTGTCGCTCCGTGACGCGACTGTGTTGTGTCGCTCCGTGACGTGACTGTGTTGTGTTTTGTTGCTCCGTGACGCGACTATGTTGTGTCGCTCCGTGACGTGACTGTGTTGTGTCGCTCCGTGACGTGACCGTGTTGTGTCGCTCCGTGACGTGACTGTGTTGTGTCGCTCCGTGACGTGACTGTGTTGTGTCGCTCCGTGACGCGACTGTGTTGTGTTGTTCGCTCCGTGACGCGACTGTGTTGTGTTTTGTCGCTCCGTGACGCGACTATGTTGTGTCGCTCCGTGACGTGACTGTGTTGTGTCGCTCCGTGACGTGACTTTGTGTTGTGTCGCTCCGTGACGTGACTGTTTGTTTGTGTCGCTCCGTGACGTGACTGTGTTGTGTCGCTCCGTGACGTGACTGTGTTGTGTCGCTCCGTGACGCGACTGTGTTGTGTTTTGTCGCTCCGTGACGCGACTGTGTTGTGTTTTGTTGCTCCATCACGAGACTGTGTTGTGTTGTATTGCTCCGTGACTCAACTGTGTTGTGTCTTGTTGCGTTGCTCCGTTACGCGACTGTGTTGTGTTGCTCCGTAGCGTGACTGTTGTCTTGTGCTGCTCTATGATGCGACTGTGTTGTGTTGTGTTGCTCCGTGACGTGACTGTGTTGTGTTGTGTTGCTCTCTGACCCGACTGTGTTGTGTTGTGTTGCTCCGTGACGTGACTGTGTTGTGTTGTGTTGCTCTCTGACCCGACTGTGTTGTGTTGTGTTGTGTTGCTCTATGACGCGACTGTCTGGTTTACCACTTCGTGATGGACATTACCTGGCTGGTATGTCTTTCCGCGGCATGACGTGACGTGACTGTATTGCATCTATCCGTGATGGGACATGGCTGGGCTGTTGTGTTTTTCCCATGGTGTGACATGACGTGACTGTGTGTCCGTGTGTCTAGATTCGCTCATTTAGGCGTCAGGATATAACTTCACACAATTATCTCTGGAGAATTTGTGATAGACAATGCATATGCCACCGTATTTGCCTCATTCCGTACTTCGAATTAGGCCCAAGTTCTGATTTAGATTGCCATATTCCTCATTATTTTGGTCTCAATTTGAAATTGTATTCATATCTTTGCCTTGACTCCTAAGATCATGAATTTGGGCACACCGCTGTGTGTTGTGTTCATCCGTGACAGGATGTGACGTAGTTGTTGCCTCTCCATGGTGTGACGTGACGTGACGTGGCGTCACTGTGTGTTGTATCCCCCCGTGACAGGATGTGACGCGATGCGCCCTAAAACCCTAATCACGCACACACACACGGGTGCTGCCTCTCCATGGCGTGACGTGACGTGGCGTCACTGTGTGTTGTATCCCCCCGTGACAGGATGTGACGCGAGTGTTGTCGTTCCGTGGCGTGACGTGACTGTGTTGTTGCGTGGCTCAGGACGTGGCGTGGCGTCACTGTGTGTTGTATCCCCCGTGACAGGATGTGACGCGAGTGTTGTCGTTCCGTGGCGTGACGTGACTGTGTTGTTGCGTGGCTCAGGACGTGGCGTGGCGTCACTGTGTGTTGTATCCCCCGTGACAGGATGTGACGCGAGTGTTGTCGTTCCGTGGCGTGACGTGACGTGGCGTGGCGTCACTGTGTGTTGTATCCCCGTGACAGGATGTGACGCGAGTGTTGTCGTTCCGTGGCGTGACGTGACGTGGCGTGGCGTCACTGTGTGTTGTATCCCCCGTGACAGGATGTGACGCGAGTGTTGTCGTTCCGTGGCGTGACGTGACGTGACGTGGCGTCACTGTGTGTTGTATCCCCCCGTGACAGGATGTGACGCGAGTGTTGTCGTTCCGTGGCGTGACGTGACGTGACGTGGCGTCACTGTGTGTTGTATCCCCCCGTGACAGGATGTGACGCGAGTGTTGTCGTTCCGTGGCGTGACGTGACGTACGTGGCGTCACTGTGTGTTGTATCCCCCGTGACAGGATGTGACGCGAGTGTTGTCGTTCCGTGGCGTGACGTGACGTGGCGTCACTGTGTGTTGTATCCCCCCGTGACAGGATGTGACGCGAGTGTTGTCGTTCCGTGGCGTGACGTGACTGTGATGTTGCGTGGCTCAGGACGTGGCGTGGCTGTGTGATGCGTCACTGTGTGGCGTGACTGCGGCAGGACGAGCAGCACTGGGTGCACCAGACGGAGGATGGGTCGGTGCCGCTGCCGTCCCGCTACACGCACGGCATGTACGTGGAGGAACTGGACGCCAGCGGCACACACATCGTCTACGAGGGACTGGAGAACTTCAGTGGGTGAAGCTACCGTTCGTGCCGTCGGTCACTAGCACTATCACCACCACATTTCATCGTCATACCACACACTGTCACCACCACATTTCACCGTCATACCACACACTGTCACCACCACATTTCACCGTCATACCACACACTGTCACCACCACATTTCACCGTCATGCCACACACTGTCACCACCACATTTCACCGTCATACCACACAACTGTCACCACCACATTTCACCGTCATACCACACAACTGTCACCACCACATTTCACCATCATACCACACAACTGTCACCACCACATTTCACCGTCATACCACACAACTGTCACCACCACATTTCACCATCATACCACACAACTGTCACCGCTACATTTCACCGTCATACCACACAACTGTCACCACCACATTTCACCATCATACCACACAACTGTCACCACCACATTTCACCGTCATACCACACAACTGTCACCACCACATTTCACCGTCATATACCACACAACTGCCACCACCACATTTCACCGTCCTACCAACTGTCACCCACTGTCACCGCCACATTTCCATCTTGTCACCACCACATTTCACCGTCATGCCACACAACTGTCACCACCACATTTTTCCCCTTCATCATACCACACAACTGTCACCACCACATTTCACCGTCATACCACACAACTGTCACCGCTACATTTCACCGTCATGCCACACAACTGTCACCACCACATTTCACCATCCTACCACACAACTGTCACCACCACATTTCACCGTCATACCACACAACTGTCACCACCACATTTCACCATCATACCACACAACTGTCACCCACTCACATTTCACCGTCATACGCACACAACTGTCACCACCACATTTCACCATCATACCACACAACTGTCACCACCACATTTCACCGTCATACCACACAACTGTCACCGCCACATTTCACCGTCATACACATTACCACCACATTTCACCGTCATCACAACTGTCACCACCACATTTCACCGTCATACACAACTGTCACCACCACATTTCACCGTCATGACACAACTGTCACCACCACATTTCACCGTCATACCACACAACTGTCACCACCACATTTCACCGTCATGCCAACACTCACAACTGTCACCACCACATTTCACGTCATACCACACAAACCACCACTTTCACCGTAACACCACATTTCACCGTCATACCACACAACTGTCACCACCACATTTCACCGTCATGACACAACTGTCACCACCACATTTCACCGTCATACCACACAACTGTCACCACCACATTTCACCGTCATACCACACAACTGTCACCACCACATTTCACCGTCATGCCACACAACTGTCACCACCACATTTCACCGTCATGACACACAACTGTCACCACCACATTTCACCGTCATGACACACAACTGTCACCACCACATTTCACCGTCATTAACTGCACCACCACTTTCACCGTCACACAACTGTCACCACCACATTTCACCGTCATGACACACAACTATCACCACCACATTTCACCGTCATACCACACACTGTCACCACCACATTTCACCGTCATACCACACACTGTCACCACCACATTTCACCGTCATGACACACACTGTCACCACCACATTTCACCGTCATGACACATCACATACCACACAACTGTCACCACCACATTTCACCGTCATATGCCACACAACTGTCACCACCACATTTCACCGTCATAGTACACAACTGACACCACCACATTTCACCGTCATGATACAACTGTCACCACCACATTTCACCGTCATGACACACAACTGTCACCACCACATTTCACCGTCATGATCACACACTGTCACCACCACATTTCACCGTCATACCACACAACTGTCACCACCACATTTCACCGTCATCACACACTGTCACCACCACATTTCACCGTCATGACACAACTGTCACCACCACTTTCACCTCATACCGTCACAACTGTCACCACCACATTTCACCGTCATACCACACAACTGTCACCACCACATTTCACCGTCATGACACACAACTGTCACCACCACATTTCACCGTCATGACCACACAACACCACCACATTTCACCGTCATACCACACACTGTCACCACCACATTTCACCGTCATGACACACTAACTGTCACCACCACATTTCACCGTCATGACCACACAACTGCACCAACTGTCACCACCACATTTCACCGTCATACCACACATGTCACCACCACATTTCACCGTCATGACACACAACTGTCACCACCACATTTCACCGTCATGACACACACTGTCACCACCACATTTCACCGTCATGACACACAACTGTCACCACCACATTTCACCGTCATACCACACAACTGTCACCACCACATTTCACCGTCATGACACACAACTGTCACCACCACATTTCACCGTCATACCACACAACTGTCACCACCACATTTCACCGTCATACCACACAACTGTCACCACCACATTTCACCGTCATGACACACAACTGTCACCACCACATTTCACCGTCATGACACACAACTGTCACCACCACATTTCACCGTCATGATACAACTGTCACCACCACATTTCACCGTCATACCACACACTGTCACCACCACATTTCACTATGCACACACTTTTCCCCACCATTCACCGTCATACCACACAACTGTCACCACCACATTTCACCATCATACCACACACTGTCACCACCACATTTCACCGTCATACCACACACTGTCACCACCACATTTCACCAGTCATACCACACACTGTCACCACCACATTTCACCGTCATGACACACAACTGTCACCACCACATTTCACCGTCATGACACACAACTGTCACCACCACATTTCACCATCATACCACACAACTGTCACCACCACATTTCACCGTCATGACACACAACTGTCACCACCACATTTCACCATCCTACCACACAACTGTCACCACCACATTTCACCGTCATACCACACAACTGTCACCACCACATTTCACCGTCATGACACACAACTGTCACCACCACATTTCACCGTCATGACACACAACTGTCACCACCACATTTCACCGTCATGATACAACTGTCACCACCACATTTCACCGTCATACACACACAACCGACACCACCACATTTCACCGTCATACCACACAACTGTCACCACCACATTTCACCGTCATACCACACACTGTCACCACCACATTTCACCGTCATGACACACAACTGTCACCACCACATTTCACCGTCATACCACACACTGTCACCACCACATTTCACCGTCATGACACACAACTGTCACCACCACATTTCACCGTCATACCACACAACTGTCACCACCACATTTCACCGTCATGTCACACACTGTCACCACCACATTTCACCGTCATGTCGCACTGCACCGCGAACAATTGCCATTCTGTGGCCCAGTAGTTCATTATCTCACAGTCTCAAATGGGCTACAGCTGACCAGGGAGGCTAATCCAGGAGCCATCCAGACAATTATTTTGGCACTTCATTTTCTTGTTAGGCCTGTCTTGATTAGCAGCAGAAACTGCACCGACATCATCACCGTCATCAAAAATCAACAATGGTCATAGTAGACAATCACTCATCGGTAGGCTTTATCCATGGATATTTGACTTAGCATCAGCTAGGCTTGTGACATCAGCTTTTGACACCACCCCTCTCCCATCCACCGCTCTAAAACAAATCAGTACCATGGTACTGTTACTCAGGTGGCAGTAGTGTACAGACAGTCGCGATCAGTTGCAGACATAGCTACAGGGACGCACGAATCAGTTTTTTCTCCTTCATGGCACGTCGATGTCAAGGCGTTTTTGTGCATTGTCACTTCAATGCTATTTGCATACCTCAATTTCCCAATGAAAAGCTCAGTTTCTAAGTGCCTTATCATGCATTGGTGCCAGCATTGGTGACCCGTGCTTGTTAATATGCATTGCTCAGCAATGAAATACTCCCGAGTGCCTGTGAGTAGTTATGAGTACTTGTGACAGTGGTGGTAAGCTCTGCAAAATGGAACAGGCTACCGATGACAACAAGAACAAGAAACCATGCTACCGGCACATGATAGGGCGACAATCGTCCTCCCAAGCTCCAGGAGCTCAAAACATAAACTCAATCTCGCACAGACCTATAATGACTGACGACTCGTTGAGCCGACTGACGTATCACGTGTTGGCTCCGGTTAAGCTGACACACGTGTCACGTGTGGGCTCCAGCTAAGCTGACGGACGTGTGGGTTCTAGCTAAGCTGACGGACGTGTCACGTGTTAGCTCCAGCTAAGCTGACGAGCGTGTCACGTGTTGGCTACAGTTAAGCTGACGAAGCTGCGCGCGCTGTACCTGCGTGACTGTTCGTTCGTGGACGACTGGTGTGTGGACCGGGTGTGCGGCGAGTACCGAAACCAGCTGCGCCAGCTGGACCTGTCTGGCTGTACTGGCGTCACCGAGTCCGGCCTGGAGGGGATCTCCCAGCTCAGGTGAGGCCCGCCTGGAGGGGATCTCCCAGATCAGGTGAGGCCCGCCTGGGGGCATCGGCCAGCTCAACCTAGTGCGACGCTCAGTGAGAGAAAGAGGGAAATAATGAGAGGAGAGTGTGTGAGAGCGAGACAGAGATAAGGGAGAGAGAGAGAGAGAGGAGAGGGAGAGGGAGAGGAGAGGGAGAGGGAGAGGGAGAGGGAGAGGGAGAGGGAGAGGGAGAGGGAGAGGGAGAGGGAGAGGGAGAGGGAGAGGGAGAGGGAGAGGGAGAGGGAGAGGGAGAGGGAGAGGGAGAGGGAGAGGGAGAGGGAGAGGGAGAGGGAGAGGGAGAGGGAGAGGGAGAGAGAGAGGGAGAGAGAGAGGGAGAGGAGAGAGAGAGAGAGAGAGAGAGAGGGGGGGGGGGCTAAACTGGAAAGTTACCGTTCGCAGTGTTGCTGCCAGTGCCACCGAGAGGGCTCTTTGCAATATACATTTCTCAATGGTATAAAACGACACCAAAATCCTATGGTCATTGGCAGGCTGAAGAATGCATTTGGCTGGTGACGTTCAGATGAGCATTTATGAGATGATCTTCATCAAGAACAGTAATATATGACATGTGGACATAATTCACATTATCATATGGCATGTGGACATCATGAACAGAAACGTGTGGCATGTGGACAGGGTCGTTTTGCTTGTTCGACCTGACCCAAGCCTCCCATGTGGACATTGAGTGCGGAATGGCCATATTGATGTTCGCGTTATTGCATGCGGGAAATATTCACGTGGATCGGTGCGGCGTACCTATATCCACGACGGAGCGCGATTGGCTCAGTCGTGTCAGCGTTTGTCCCGTGGCCGGTGATTGGTGCCTCTGCCCGCCACCTGACCGCCGCTGTTGGCTCAGTGTGTCAGCGTTTGTCCCGTGGCCGGTGATCGGTGCCTCTGCCCGCCACCTGACCACCGCTGTTGTCTCAGTTGTGTCGGTTTGTCCCGTGGCCGGTGATCGGTGCCTCTGCCCGCCACCTGACCGCCGCTGTTGGCTCAGTTGTGTCAGCGTTTGTCGCGTGGCCAATGATTGGTGCCTCTGCCCGCCACCTGACCGCCGCTGTTGTCTCAGTTGTGTCAGCGTTTGTCGCGTGGCCAATGATTGGTGCCTCTGCCCGCCACCTGCCCGCCGCTGTTGTCTCAGTTGTGTCAGCGTTTGTCCCGTGGCCGGTGATTGGTGCCTCTGCCCGCCACCTGCCCGCCGCTGTTGGCTCAGTTGTGTCAGCGTTTGTCCCGTGGCCAATGATTGGTGCCTCTGCCCGCCACCTGACCGCCGCTGTTGGCTCGTTGTGTCGCGTTTGTCGTGGCCATGATCGGTGCCTCTGCCCGCCACCTGACCGCCGCTGTTGTTCGTGTGTAGCGTTTGTCCCGTGGCCGGTGATTGGTGCCTCTGCCCGCCACCTGACCGCCGCTGTTGGCTCAGTTGTGTCGCGTTTGTCCCGTGGCCGGTGATCGGTGCCTCTGCCCGCCACTGACCACCGCTGTTGGCTCAGTTGTGTGCGTTTGTCGCGGGCCAATGATTGGTGTCTGCCCGCCACCGCCGCCGCTGTTGGCTCAGTGTGTCAGCGTTTGTCCGTGGCCGATGATTGGTGCCTCTGCCCGCCACCTGACCGCCGCTGTTGGCTCAGTCGTGTCAGCGTTTGTCCCGTGGCCGGTGATTGGTGCCTCTGCCCGCCACCTGCCCGCCGCGATTGGCTCAGTCGTGTCAGCGTTTGTCCCGTGGCCAATGATTGGTGCCTCTGCCCGCCACCTGCCCGCCGCTGTTGTCTCAGTCGTGTCAGCGTTTGTCCCGTGGCCGGTGATTGGTGCCTCTGCCCGCCACCTGACCGCCGCTGTTGGCTCAGTTGTGTCAGCGTTTGTCCCGTGGCCGGTGATTGGTGCCTCTGCCCGCCACCTGACCGCCGCTGTTGGCTGAAGGGAGCTGAGATGCCTCACTCTGGAGCGGATGGACCACATACGCATCCTGCCGTACATATGTCTGCTACTGCAAGACGCGCTGCCCAACCTGGAGATCCGTGGTGTCGACGTCCTCCAGCCACCTCCCGACCAATTGCCGGACGCGTCGCTCGCGGTCGGCCAATCACCGCCCAAGCTGTCCGCGGCCGGCCAGTCACCATCCGAGACTCTCACCACGCAAGCGAAAAGTAACCAATTGCCACCCAGTTCGGCTGCGTCATAGCGGAAATAGGTAATGTCTGTGGCGAGTGGCGCATCGTCGCCAAATCTGCATTACATGACTCGCCGGGTGTACGTCAGTTGGCGTTGGCATCTGCCGAACATCACCCGACCAGCCAGCTGTAGGTCATAGGTCGCCAGCCTCTGTCGAACACTACAGAGGCCAGCCAGCTGTAGGTCATAAGTCGCCAGCCTCTGTCGAACACTACCTAGCCAGCCAGCTGTAGGTCATAGGTCGCCAGCCTCTGTCGAACACTACCTAGCCAGCCAGCTGTAGGTCATAAGTCGCCAGCCTCTGTCGAACACTACCTAGCCAGCCAGTTGTAGGCCAGTGGGCGCCAGCCTCTATCGAACACTACCTAGCCGGCCAGCTGTAGGTCATAGGTCGCCAGCCTCTGTCGAACACTACCTAGCCAGCCAGCTGTAGGTCATAAGTCGCCAGCCTCTGTCAAACGCTACCTAGCCAGCCAGTTGTAGGCCTTAGGTCGACAACCTCCGTCGAACACTACCTGACCGGCCAGCGTCAGGTCAGTGGGCTGCCGAGGGCTCTGCCAACATGGCCTGGGGGACGAGTGATCTAGGGGTAAGATGCTCGTCTCACAATCGAAAGGTTGTGGGTTCGAGTCTCACCTGTCGCTACTCTTTGCCCGGGACCAATCGGCGTGAGATATTGGCGACGCTACATGACTCAACGGTCGACGTGTCGTAAAACCAATAGCCAGCCAACATGGCCTGTGTGACGACCGAGTCAGCCGGGGCCGCGGGTCTGGCCACAGACGCTGGTGCCAACATGGCCTGTGTGACGACCGAGTCAGCCGGCGTTCGACGCTGGTCCGTACAGGGACACCCCCCTTCATCCACCAACCCTGCACCCCGCCCTCTCCACACTGCACGTGACAGGGCTCTACGTTACACCAGTCAGCCGGCCGGGCCGGCCCCCGACCCCGGGGACGCCCCCCGGAACAGCATCTGTGCTGGCTACGTCTACACCAGTCCCGTTGCCAAGACGCTGTGACGGCACTGACAGCATGCCACATCTGTCGCTGCTGGACGTCAGTACACCAGTCGGCCACGAGGACGTGAGAACTTGCTGCTGGCGTCTGACGACCGAGTCAGCCGGCCGCGGTCTGCCACGACGCTTACCACGTACGTGCCACATCTGCCTGCTGACGTCGTACCCGGGCCGCGCGGGGCGGAAATATTATTGTGACGACCGAGTCAGCTGGGGCCGCGGGTCTGGCCACAGACGCTGGTGACGGCGCGTGACAGCAGATGCCACATCTGTCGCTGGCTGGATGTCAGTGACGCACCCTGGCTGGGGGCTGGCCAGACCCCGGGTCAAGCGTGCACGTTGCTGTGCTACTGTCTTCTACGCCACCACATGATTGGGACTACGGGATTTCGCACTATGGTGATATTGGATTCCTGTGACAGACAGAGAATCGGTGCTTTGTGCGGAGGCAAATGCGGTTGGAGGGCGATCATTTTGATGCCGTGCGATGTTCCACAGGGTTTGTGATCGTCAACTGCCCTCTAAAACCTGCTCTGTAAAATAATAGTTGTGGGTTTTTAGGATGCAGAGGGGGCGGCGTAGTAAGCTGTGTTGGTGATTGCAGTGAAGTGGCTTGCATCGTATGTGATTGTGGTCTCGTCAATGTACTGAGCGGTGTACGGCTCGGTAACCTTCGGTTGTTGAGTTTATATCCACTTCCAGTCGCGCCGTTTTTTTCACGTTAAGATCGCCTGAAAACCCGATTGGCGACTGCAAGACGTTTCCTGGTCTAAAACTAAAAGTATGCATGCTATGTATGTGTGGCATGCTCGTTGGACCGGCAATACAAAGCTGTTTTGTGAAAATAATGACATCTTATGATAATATCGCTTGTACGTACAGTGTTCTGGGCACGTGAGAAGATGTGAGAAGCACGCTCGGCCACATAATCTACCGTTCTGCAATTGCATACGCGTTGTTTCTAGCATACGCAGTGCACGTTTGAATCTGCAGCCGTTAGTGGGTATGATCTCGTCACGCTCACGTGGGTGGGCAGAACAGTTCCTATGCGCATCGCCACCGCTGGGGTCCCTGGAGTCTGGTTCCCACCTGACATTTGTGGTGAGATTCAACCCCATCTGTAAAGCTGTCACTGCTCATGAGCATACGCCATCTTCCTGATATTTCCCATTGCTGCACAGACGACATCTGAATCAGGTGGACGTATCCGGCCGGTAGTGCCGCCGCGGGTCTGCCGGGTGACGTATCGTGCCGGGGGTCTGCCGTGGCTCCGTGGGCGTCGCCGCGGGTCTGCCGGGTGGACGTATCCGGCTGATAGTACCGCCGCGGGTCTGCCGGGTGGACGTATCCGGCCGATAGTACCGCCGCGGGTCTGCTACGTCGCCGAGAGCCTGGTCTGCCGTACGTATCCGGCTGATAGTACGCCTTAAGGGGTGACGGCGTTGCCACGTTGTAGTACGCGCGTTGCCACGTATGCCGATATACCGCCGCTTGCCGGTACGTATGCTACCGCCGCGGTCTGCCGTAGAGCCTATGCGGCTTCCTACGGCGGAAGCGCCCTTCCTACTAGCTACGCGTCTGCCGGACGTATAGGCACGCGTCTGCCGGGTACTATGGCCATAATACGCCGCGGTCTGCCTACTTCCGGCCGGACCGCCGCGGGTCTGCCGGTACGTCCGGCCGAACCGCCGCGTCTGCCGGGTACCCGCCGTATACCGCCGCTCTGCCGACTATGCCACGGCGGTCTGCACGTAGCCGGTACCGCGCGGTCTGCCGTCCGTAGCGGTGCCGACTATCGCCGGTGCCGCCGCGTCTGCCACGTATCCGGTACCGCCGCTCTGCCACGTACCCGTGCGCGCGGCTGCCGTACGTACGCCGTGACCGCGGTGCGTGGACGTATCCGCCCGGTAGTGCCGCCGCGGGTCTGCCGGGTGGCTCTCCGTCGCGGTCGAGTCGCCATGGCCCGCCTGCCTGTCTGACCGGTGTTTAAACATGTGTTACCTTTGAAAGGGCTGTGTAGCTAATACATGTAATTGTGTATTACAAAACGGCACGCCTAATTTTCCCTTCCCCCTGCTGGTGCTGGATTGATCGTTTTCATTTTGGCTCCGGTTGCCAGTCGCTGGATAAAATGATGTATAACAATAGCGTGCACTAGCAATAGCCATTGACACATTTGGAACGCCAACCCGCAAAGGTCTGAAAGCATAGAACCCGCGTAGCAACTAACCTACCATTTGATAAGCGCAGAGAAGTGTTGTTTTGTCTTTACAACGGAGGGGGGGGGGGTCGGCTGCATGTGTCCGCGTTAAACAGGAGCGTAAGAAGATGGGAAGAACAGGAGGCTGAGTTATGCAGAGCAGTTGAACTGAAAATTTTGATGGTAAAAATATAAGCAAAGAATGCTGAAGCTTCAGAACCACAGTTCCTGAAATCCGAGTTTTTGCGTCAGGTGGGTATGGAAAGAAACCGTTACAGTCTTACCTCTGAAAATCGTTCGTGCGCCCCTGGGACTGGGATTTGACCCCTCCTGGGAGCCGGATGTGGTGTTGCCACTGGCAAGTTGTCATCACTCCCAATTTTTAGAGGATTTGGTATGAGCCGTAATCTTGGAGGTAATAACCTACACTGAAATGGATGTTTTTGCTCTGTTGTCGCTCTCAGATTCGTCTTCCGTCCATGCGTACGTCGCACTGTTTTGCTTAGATGTAAGGGGAGGGGTCCTCACAGCTCGCAAGTTTTTCATCTGCGGTCAAGCTAATAATGTGTGTTCCTTAACAGGCAAGTAGGATCTTAGTTTGTTAGGACATGCGGCTCGAAACAATTTTCGTGTCAGGTTGCATACTGACTAAAGTGAAACTGTGAAATTTCCCAAATATATAGCTTAGAAACAGCCTAGTTGTCGAATATCTGTCACCATATAGGTGGCGGCTCGATCGCACCGACGGTGCGATCGAGCCGCCAAGTAAGGAGAGGACCTAGAATATAGAACCTCGGGAGTAAAAAACAAACAAACATATGACTCACTTTTGATCGTACCCTCAGCTGGGACTCGCATGTTTCTAACATAACCAGACGATATTTTGGAACTTTGGCCGGTCTGTCGCATATCAGAGGCCCCCTGCTACCATGTGTCATCTCGGTGCTCGTCAATGTCTTGGTCCTCTCCCAGATCCGGAACCGCATTTCGCTGTACGGTAATTGTACCCAAAAGAATATGTCTCGGATTCAACCCAAAAAATATTAACTATGGAGCAAAAGTTATTTTCGGACGAACTAAACTTGATCACGTCGTGGATCTGTTAGAGCGCCTTGGCTAGATGAGCGCAGTTAACTTGGTCTCATGCCACACGCTGTGTCTGCTTCACAAGGTGTGCCGTCTGCAGGAGCCGGCTTCTTTAGCCGATACCATTACCACAGTAGCCGAACACCGTGACCGCCACACACATCAGGACGTACCTAAGTCAGGACGTAGGTGGCGGCTCGATCGCATCGATGGGGGCAGTACTACTGCAGTAAATTGGTGTTGATGTGAAATCTGAGTTGGCGTTGTTAGTTTCCTTTGGCACGGTGAGTCTGAAAGTAAACTGAAGCAATAATCTATGTATCGTGACTAGTGTTAGCGCTATCGTTGTAGCGAACGAGCTCGACCTTGTAGCCTCTCCCCGCGCATTAGATATAGCAAGATGTCACTGCGGTCCCCAGGAGATACGACACATGAACTCACATCTCTCGGGAGATGTATCACACGTGCCCACCACCTCGGGAGATGTAGTACATGAGTTCATCACCCCCGGAGAGATGGCACGTGAGCTTACCAAACCCAGGAGCGTGCGAGTTCACCTCCCTGGGAGAGGTAGCATGCGAGCCTACTGACCCAGGATGAGATAAAGCGCAAGCTCACCTATCCCAGGAGAGGTAACACACGAGGGTACCCACACCGGGGGAAGTAGGACCCGAGCTCACGGACTCCGAGGGAAGTCGAACACCGGGGGACGAGTGGTCTAGGGGTAAGATGCTCGTCTCACAATCGAAAGGTTGTGGGTTCGAGTCTCACCTGTCGCTACTCTTCGCCCGCGACCAATCGGCGTGAGAGATTGGCGACGCTATATGACTCGACGGTCGACGTGTCGTAAAGCCAATAACCAACCAAGTCGAACACCTGTTCACCTGCCCCTCCCCCAGTAGTTATACCAAGGGGAGGTGATGCACATTCGGCCCTGGTGCTGGCCGTTACCAAGTCACGCAGTGTGTACCTCCAGGCACGACAGAAGTGCTTCATCATTATCGTCGACCAGTGGGTTGCTTGCCGTCAACTACCGATGTGTCGATCATTGTCACAAGCACAATTAGATAATGAAGACATTGTCATAAACTAAGTTCGTGTCATGCATGTTGTCTTCATTCAACAACATGGTATGGTATAAATTGAGAATAAAGAAATAATGGACGTTCCGAAGACCGCGTGGTCCGATATTTACGTTGTTTATTTGCGATAGATGACATGGACACCTTTCAGATTCATTTGTTTATTTTCCATCCCTCTATGACGTCATCGTAAAATATATAGCAAAATCTACTCGACTTATGCTGTGCACAGACACATATGCAAATGACTATTACAAACAAGCCCAAGAGTATTTGCTTCCAAGTTGAGGATCGCACCAAGCACTCGGCTCCCAACATTTGGTGTTAGTATCACCTCCATTGCTGCAGAATTCATGAGATCGACTTCCAGGTTCATACGATAACTGCCAACTCAAAATTCCTCCACAACACGACACAGATGCATACATGTACGCTTATTTTGATATTGTGAATCGGCATGCCATACACACACAGCGTCGCTCCTGCCCCCTCCGACATGTGAAGCTGTAGAGGTGGCCCACACACACACATACATAACATGACGTACAGACACATGACATGCCATACACACACAGCGTCGCTCCTGCCCCCTCCGACATGTGAAGCTGTAGAGGTGGACCACACACACACATACATAACATGACGTACAGACACATGACATGCAGCACTACATTCAGATCTACATCGACGTGGAGTGGTCGCCAACATACATTATGGAGTGGTCGCCAACGGATACCGCGAAGTGGTCGCCGACAGACTGCGGAGTGGTCGCCGACAGACACTGCGGAGTGGTCGCCGACAGACACTGCGGAGTGGTCACCAACAGACGCTGCGGAGTGGTCGCCGACAGACACTGCGGAGTGGTCACCAACACTCCTGGACACATGACAATCGAAAGACGTTGGGTGGGTGATGCGCAATGGTGGTAAATCGCATGTGGAAAATATTTACAGATGATATGACGTCAACATTCGGCACTATGATCAGCTAGGTGGGACGGGGCCATTAACATTTCATGCAATACCCCGGGCTAATTCACCTCAGGTCACGAAACTGTGATGGCTATCAACGGTGCGTCATGCTTTTCCAGGGTCCCAGTGCCGTGTATCTGCCTACTTGGTGATGTAATGATAAAAGATGATGCTTGGCATGCTGCACACATACTTGTACATCAGTTTCGCATGTGCGAGATTGCCCCCAAATGTTCAATCATGTCAGCATTAAGGGCTCTCTCACAGCCCTGGTGGTCCGGACCTTTCCGCCCGTGACAGTGTCGGTCACTGTTGGTGATCCCGCTCCCCGTCGCCTTTCAATCATTCACCGAGACTCGATGGTCTTCAGTGGTCACCTGCGCCAGTGTCAGCGCGCCGTTCCTCGGCGGCCTTAGCGCCACCGGCTCTCGAAGGTCGCTGCACACCTGCGCAGGGCGTGACCGCTCTGCCGGACCACCTCCAGCTGGTGGCGCGTCAGGGCAGGGGGCGCCGATGGACACTGACCGGGCCGGGCCCGACCTGCGGCCGGCGGCGGCTCGGAGGGGCCCCTGGCGGCTGCCCCTGCCGGCCGCCGTGGCGACGCCGTCGTTGGCTCCGAGGCTGCTCCGTCCGACGGACAGTCGGACCGTGTCAGAGCCGGATGCTCTCCCGATAGCCAGGTCAAGCGGAAGAGTGTGTGCGAGACGCCGGGGGACGAGCACGTGGAAGGCCCCGCTGTACCAGGTGGATCGCCGATGAAGGCAGCTGCTGTGCCGGGCGCGCGCCGCGCTGGTGGCTCTGCCGTGCCCTGGGTGTGGTGGCCTGACGGCGCTCCTGCCGCACAGTGCTGCAGCAGATCTGGCAGTGCGGCTGGAGGGTGTCGCTGACTCGCTGTCTCTGCTGCCAACACCACGGCCACGGCTCCTGCCAACAGCGACAGTGCGCGCTCTTACATGACTCGCGAACAAAACCATCTTCCGTACACTTCTTTCAATCCACATCGATATGTATACGCGATGTCCTTATAGCCTGCCAGCTGGCGCATGCCTTTATACCCAAGCCAGGGCTGCTGTATCCTTCGATCGGTGTAAATCCGTCGGGCGGGACACTCTCAGTTTGTTTCTGCTTGAGGTCGACATTGTCACGTGATAACACATGCACTATGTTCTGCAAGCAGTCTTGTGTCGCATTATCGGCGTGGAGAGAGTGATCACACCAAATTGCAAGGTTGCTTGCCTTTTGCGAAGGCTATGATCCAGACTAAGAATGGGAGGGATGCAGAGCGTGCATTCCCACCACTCATCCCCATAGGTAGGGTAGGACTAGGTAAGTCTCCAGTCATGGGCTACCCACCCACCAAATTGTGGTCACCGTGTTGGGACTAGAACGCCTACATGTGTATCACACTCACACAGCCTGGTACCAATATTTGCAGGTGTAAGAGGGAACTAGAACACCTGTATGTGTATCACACTCACACAGTCTGGTACTAACTCATGCAAAATGAGCATGCCTCATTTAGCATACATCTAAATTTTAGCCATTAAGCCTGGCAGCGGTACCGGGAAAACTGAACTGTTTTGCACATCGTCGATTCAGTAAGTTAAATAGGAGGCCGAAAAACCATTGAACATTTCGCAATGAGCTGATCTTTTACCGTAAGCGCAGCGTTGAAATGGCGACCTAACCCTCAGTGCTATATAAGTTCGTACACCTTGCCTGGCGTGGTGATCAGTTTGACTTGGATTCACTTCTGTTCTGAGATAGATAGAAGGCCGCAGGCAACGGCATGGCATAGGTTCATCCATGCATTTAAGGCATCATTTTATATGTGTTTGTTTATTTGTTGACCTTCCAGGTCAGGTTGGACAGTCAATGTCGGCGTGCTCCGAGTCACCTGGGCCACTGGTAGTTTTCTGAGCCTGGTCGCAAGACTACGTGATTTGATGCTTTAATATGAAGTTTGGTTTGACTTTATGTACTCATTTCATCTGTTTACAATATCCCCTCTGGTTAGCCCTTGGGGAGCCCTCCGACAACACAAGTATAACAAACCTGGTCGGAGGAGAGCGAAAATTGACTTTCCCGTAGACTGACCTCGTGACCAAGACTCAAATTGTGAAGCTTGAGTGAAAGAGGTTCAAACTCACTCTGCACAATGTACATGAATCGATTATATGGACGTACACGGCGACACATTGTATCAATGTGTCCCAGGTGTATCAAAGCGACACATTTAATCTCTCAGAAGGAATACAAAAAAACACCATGTGATGGGTAAATGCACAGCGATGGTTTAGTAGCAAATGATGCAACAAGATCAATAAAAGGAAGTGAACTAAGAGAAACCTGCAGGCTTTTTGCAAAGATGCCAGGCTGAGACCAGCCACACAGCAGTAGATATTTTGGTCTGTGGGTCCCTAAAAGAACCTTATGTTGGCCGGTATTTGAAGCAGCAAGCCTCACCTTGGCCGCCGGATGCAGCGCACTGGAGGTCGATGTGCACCAGACGCTGTAGAACATCCAGCACGAGGGCCAGCCGACGGTACAGCTGAGACACCCGTCCAGCGACGGCCTGGCTGGCCAGGCGGTCTCCGTGCTGTCCGGGCCCGGCTGCTGCTCCAACTCCGTGGTCGTGACTCGGCCCGTCGCCGGCTGCCCCGCCGTAGATGGGGACGGCGCCGGCGATGAGTAGCGCCAGCGTCATTGTGGCGGCCAGCTCCGCCGTAACACTGGACACACGCCGGGCGCGGCGCGCCCCTATAGGAAGGAGGCGGAGCCTGCCACTCTCGCAGCAACAGCTGGAGATGCCAATGAGTAGGGAGGGATCAAGGAGGAAAACAGGGAGAGGTTGAGAGAGAGAGAGAGAGGGGGGGGGGGGCGACCAATGAAGATGCAGGAAAGGAGGAGGTGGAGATATATTGAGGACAAACAAAGGGTTGAGAAGAAATGTAGCAGAGAAATTAGAAGTCGATATTTGCATACATTAACCATGGAGCCAAATAAGTATTATGGTCCCCTGCGACGGAAAAATGTAAGCATAAAAATATCACATCTGTAAAGAAACCGCTTTATCTGCAAGCAGCATTCAATCTGGTTGTTTCGCAACTGTTCGTGAGATGCATGGACGGAGACATGCGATTGGGAACGATCCTGGAGGGTAGGAAGACGCTGCGAAGCTTTACAAAGATACTGAAAGGGGCATCAACGGATCACCGGACATTAAAACTGTTCCCTTCCTACGTCTAAGCTGCCCAAACTAGGCCGGGAATTTAGTATTTGCTCGTGAACTAAGCGCATCTCATTCAGAAACACTTCAGCGCACTTCTGGGGCCTGAGTTATAATAAATGCCTTGTTTAAAACCTAGGAATATAAAAGTTTTTGTTTGCAGTCCCCTAGGCCATTGTCCTTCCCCGAAAGGGTTTGAACTCTGGTTTTCCCGAGATCCGCTACTGAAGAAGGAAACATGGGGACGGAATTTGTAGTTGAGAGTACGAATTTGTAAATCAAACATGATATTAGGTGAAGTTAGAAATAGCCCTACATTTCCTTCCTCTCCAAAATATCCTGAGGTGGAATCGGGATCGGAACTGACTTCGAACGCCTTCCGTGCAACACCGTCAGATGATATGGAGACATATCAACACCGTCAGAGGATGTGGAGACATATCAACACCGTCAGAGGATGTGGAAACATATCAACACCGTCAGAGAATGTGGATACACATCAACACCGTCAGAGAATGTGGAAACATATCAACACCGTCAGATGATATGGAGACATATCAACACCGTCAGAGGATGTGGAGACATATCAACACCGTCAGAGGATGTGGAGACATATCAACACCGTCAGAGGATGTGGAAACATATCAACACCGGCAGAGGATGTGGAGACATATCAACACCGTCAGAGGATGTGGAAACATATCAACACCGTCAGAGAATGTGGAAACATATCAACACCGTCAGAGGATGTGGAAACATATCAACACCGTCAGAGGATGTGGAGACATATCAACACCCTCAGAGGATGTGGATACATATCAACGCTGTCAGAGGATGTGGAAGCATATCGACAATAGCCGCCATACAGTCATCCGGGGGTGGGATCGAAACTGACTGAACGCTTCCCGTGCAGCACCGTCAGAGGATGTTAAAACATTGATAAAATAACCGCCAAACAGCTATAATTAATTGGCAGGGTGAGGCCTTATCAGCATCAATGCTCAGGTATAGCTTAGTCACTACCAGGTATAGCTTTCCGAAAATGCAGAACCCGCATCACACACATCCCTCTCCCGCACACATGCGTTTTGCTGTACAGCTTGATGTCGGCATTCCATATTTGTATATTCAGTAGAACATCCACGATTTTAAGGTTGGGGAATTAAACACCAGCACTTCTCTAAGATCCCACCAGGGTACCGAAATGTTGCGAAATCTGCCCTGTAATTCAAGGACATTGAATGCGCATATGACAATGCATGCCAATGACAATACATGACAAAACTGGAGACGTTAATAGTGCATTCGCGGCCCATCCTGAAGAAGATGTTTGCAAAATAGTATACAATAATGTAATGCAATTTTGTGGGTCCGCACATCATGCCTGTGGGTGCGCACATCAGACTTGTGGGTGCGCACATTAAGCTTGTGGGTGCGCACATCAGGCTTGTGGGTGCGCACATCAGGCTTGTGGGTGCGCACAATTAGGCTTGTGGGTGCGCACATCAGGCTTGTGGGTGCGCACATTACGCTTGTGGGTGCACAAAGTAGGTTTTTGGAGTACATGTGCACCAATGGAGCAGGACATTTCTAAGCATGTTAACTGGGTCAGAATTTCCCACCCGGCCCTTTGGTTTCCTCCGAGGGGGGGGGGGGGAGGGTAATGGTTAGCTTGGAGACAGAGAAGTTGGGCATTTGGTGTGGGTGGATTTCCTTCTCGAGTCGCAGGTCTGCTCGTCGAGGGTGCCCGGAGTTCTTGTTGTTTGCTGTCTTGTTGCTTCTCTTCTTTCTTCTTGTTTTCTTGCTCCTTGCTTTTCTTATCTTCTTGCTTTTCTTGTCTTAGTTGTTTCTTGGGCTTCTTTGACTTCTTGTGCTTCCTGGTGTCGTTCTTGAGCTTGGGGGCGCTCGACCTCTTCTACGAGCCTCCGTACAGAAAGATCTCGTTGGATGCAGTGATCCCCCATTGCCAACTAAGAAAGCTACGCCTAAACCTGCTGGTGTATATGGCATGTTCCATATTCGCAGCTTCTAAACATACACAATACTGTCGCCGTAGGCCGTTACGTCCGAATCCAGAAGTTAATAACTGGAACTTCCGGCTCAAATGATCGAATATAAACCACGGATGGAAGGTGAGTTACGAGGTGAAGGTGAGTCACGAGGCGAAGCTGAGTAGAGAGGCGAAGGTGAGTAACGAGGCGGCGGTAGCACCCTGCACCGACCCTGTGGAGGCAGCGCAGCTCGGGGCACGCACCAACCAGCTGCATGGCATGCTGAAGCAACACGACCCCGGGCCGGAGGAGCGAAGTGGCGCTAATTCCTGCAATCTCCTCGTTAGCGTGTCTGGATCCAACTAAGGCGACCAGATCCGGTCAGTCGCCCTCAGTGAAATTACACTGGAGCAATAACTTAGGCCGAGCGGACTCATAGTGCCGGCCGTGGACCGCCGCACGACATGGTGCTAAGGAGACGACTCACCATCTGTCTTGTGCTGTTTATCTCGACCCTCCAGTCCCCCCCCCACTCCCCCCTCTATCCACCGGACGGTGGCGCACATCACTCGAAGCGGCTCAGCGCCGCCCAATTACAGCGGCGCATTATCCCCGGCGCCAATTCTGGCGCCGACCGTCCGACCTACGGACAAAGCCCGATGAGAGGCGACAATTTCGACAATTTGGAGATGATTTAGCGCCGTGCAACGCCCCTGCAACACCCTCCTGATGAATGGGGCACGCTTTGAAGTTGCAGGGGCCAGCGCCAGCTTTGGTATGTAGATTGCAGCGTGATTTCTGTTCATCAGACGGGAATTAGCGAGTGGTGAGCGGTGCCGATGGCGGCTCGTGTCCCGGGAGAGGGTCGGCGAACGGCACCCCACCGACAACGGCACGCGCTACGACTAACACCTTCACTGCATCTGACCACCTGCCAGGATATTTTACTCTCTTTATTATTATTATTATTATTATTTTATGTATTTTTTTGGAGGAGCCGTACACAATGCGTTTCAGATCCAGGAGTCTAGTGTAGGCCATATAACCGTTGCTGTTTCACGCCGCATGCTGATACGATAAATCACCGATATACGAACAAAATGATATCGAATAACGCTATGCTTCAATATATATATATATATATATATATATATATATATATATATATATATATATATACATATATATACATGTATACATATATATATATATACCGATTTACTGGTTTTCTTGCTTAGTAATTTCTCATCGGCACAGCGGGGTACCGCGTACTTCAGACACAAATTGCTGATAGCACAAACTTTCTACCTCGCGCATGCAGGAATGCAATGCATCATCAAAAACATGCTTCTTTATGGGATTATAACTCATGGCACAGTGGGGTTGCCAAAACGTCATCGAAATCGGAAAGTGAATGAAGTAACGATTATGTCCATAGGTCAAACTTTTTAGCACTCACTACCTCATTGGGAACAGCAAATGACTTGTAACTTTGTTGGTTGCAACCAGACTTGTGCTCGACTCGAGTTGAATCGAGAATCGACTCATGAATCAATCGTTTTTGAATGAGTCGTAAGTTGAATCAATTCTTTTCCCAAAAACATATCTTGAGTCGCGAGTTGAATCACATCTTTCTTTTTTAAATGAGTTGAATCACGAGTCAATCATTTGAATTACAATGAGTCATTTTAGTCTTGCGACTCAAATGCAAGTTATGATCAAATGATATAAAGCATGTATCTTTGTAAATAGTATGCCATGACACAAGGTAGGGAGTAAAAACACAGTATAATTATTCATGCTTAGCATTACAATTGTCAACTTATTAGCTGCCAGTGAGTAAAGAATGAGGTGTACTTAAGTTATTTACCAAAAACGGATAACAATAACTACAAAAAAAAGTATTAATGTTAAGCTTGGTATTCACAATCAGTATCATGCATGAGTCAATTCTAGTGCCAGAAACACAACACAGAAATGGGATGTGATTGTGAAAAATAATAGGGAACTGAAACGACCATGCACTTTTTTTTTGGAACAGGCATTTGCACTGAATAAATTGCGTCGGTTTGTGTGACAAATAACAAACCCAAGTTACCTTTACAAGAAGGTAGATCAAAATTTTCCTTCAAGCCCGCATGACGTCATTCGAAGTTTAAAAATAAATATGGTAGAAATTTGGTTGCAGAACTTTTATCAAATCATACGCAATGGTCACTTTAATTTGCTTCCTAGCAAATATATTTGTATTCCGCTCACCAGGTGAGTTATAATCTTTTCCCATTCCTTCCAGTGAGCATTTGTTCCGACACATTTTATTCTCACGCATAGACAAGGTCGGATTTGTGCAATCTAATCCGGCGTTTGGAGAGGAATATTTTGTAGTCATCCAGTATGGAGAGTATTTTTATTCAAACCTTATGCATGGTAACTCAACTTGCACCCATTTCAGTGAATTTTTAGCACTTTTCCTTGATCACAGAAGTTCGTTGTCAAAAGTTAACAACTTAGGATCTTCAACTTCCAGATGAAAAAACAACAAATAATTTTCTGGAAAGGATAATGTTCAGGATCCCCAAAAATTTAGAATCAGCCTATTTTCCCAAACATTTACCTACCTACCTACATTGACATGCAGCAGTTGTTGAAAACAGTTTTTCCAGGCCAGCTAGACCCAGGGCATCATGCATTCTTCCTTGGTGAATCTTGCATGGATTGTTGATGATACATGCATAATTGAACGTTTATGTACAACACCATTGTGATCTAGGAATGCCCTCCTGAAACTTGCAACTCAACTGAAACTCTCCTGCCCATGGGGAGAAGAAGCTATGGAGCACTTAGCGCCCCCTTGGCTGTCCTTTCTTCCGCTCTTGAACGAGGGTGACAACTTGAACATGTAAAATGGATGGTAGAGGGAGCCTACCAATGTCAGGAACAAGCCCTTTATTTTGGAGGCACTTGATGGTGAGCCTGCCAGAAATGGCACATTGTTGGGCATGACGGTTATTACTGGGTCATTTAGGATACCCTTTGATGAAGCTAAAGAATAGGTCTTTCAATTAGAATACGTCAAAGTACCCTATATTGCCATAAAATATGCAAGATAGCGTAGAGAAAGTCGGTAAAATTGGGTGTAAACCATTGGTGAAGGAAAACCTTCAAGCCTGCTACCAAACAAACTTCGTGGGGGCAACAGACCAACGCAATCATATTCTGTGCAGATACCTATTACAGTGCAGAACCTGGGTGCCATGTTGCAGTTAGGTGATGTGTGTCAAGTATATGATTCAGGTTGTGTGTGCATCTTGCTGATGTGGATTGAGGTATTATGCACTCATTGCTTTGCATATGCATTGACAACTATTCATCTCGTTAATCTGTTTGAGTCAATTACTTTATGCACATGCACGTTCATTTATCTGTATATTTATCCTATATATCAACCATTACAGTGCATGACGAATGATAAACAATGTGAGGTGAAAACAAAGTTATAGCAAAAATAATATATCCAACAGATGTTTCGATGTTGGAGCATCTTCGTTAGTGTGAATAAATACTGATTCCCTTCTTTAATTAGACAGATGAAGATGAGTTGACATCAAACTGTCTGTCAAATAAATTATTTTTGCTATAACTTTGTTTCCACCTCACATTTTTATATATATATATATATATATATATATATATATATATATATATATATATATATATATATATATATATATTATATTATATTTTATATATATATATATAAATAGTGTGTGAGCAGTGCACACAAAATCATATGGCTTATGAGTCTGATACCATTGAGTCGGATCTGAATCGATTCAAATTTATGTTTGAGTCGTGAGTTGAATCGGATCTCTGTAGCTCTGAGTCTGAATTGAGTCGAATCAAATAATTTTGACCTGCTGTGAATCATGAGTTGAATCGGATCTCAAGATCTATGAGTCAAATGTGAGCCGATTAAAAAAATTTGAGTCGAGCACAAGTCTGGTTGCAACTAAACATTATTCGCTTCATACCTACGAATTGGCTTCTTGATATATATGTCACGACGAAAACTGGCAGCCGCGGTAGCTGCAGAATCAAGAGAGAGAGAGAGAGAGAGAGAGAGAGAGAGAGAGAGAGAGAGAGAGAGAGAGAGAGAGAGAGAGAGAGAGAGAGAGAGATGGAGATGGAGATGGAGATGGAGATGGAGATGGAGATGGAGATGGAGATGGAGATGGAGATGGAGATGGAGATGGAGATGGAGATGGAGATGGAGATGGAGATGGAGATGGAGATGGAGATGGAGATGGAGATGGAGATGGAGATGGAGATGGAGATGGAGATGGAGATGGAGATGGAGATGGAGATGGAGATGGAGATGGAGATGGAGATGGAGATGGAGATGGAGATGGAGATGGAGATGGAGATGGAGATGGAGATGGAGATGGAGATGGAGATGGAGATGGAGATGGAGATGGAGATGGAGATGGAGATGGAGATGGATGGAGATGGAGATGGAGATGGAGATGGAGATGGAGATGGAGATGGAGATGGATGGAGATGGAGATGGATGGAGATGGAGATGGATGGAGATGGAGATGGAGATGGAGATGGAGATGGAGATGGAGATGGAGATGGAGATGGAGATGGAGATGGAGATGGAGATGGAGATGGAGATGGAGATGGAGATGGAGATGGAGATGGAGATGGAGATGGAGATGGAGATGGAGATGGAGATGGAGATGGAGATGGAGATGGAGATGGAGATGGAGATGGAGATGGAGATGGAGATGGAGATGGAGATGGAGATGGAGATGGAGATGGAGATGGAGATGGAGATGGAGATGGAGATGGAGATGGAGATGGAGATGGAGATGGAGATGGAGATGGAGATGGAGATGGAGATGGAGATGGAGATGGAGATGGAGATGGAGATGGAGATGGAGATGGAGATGGAGATGGAGATGGAGATGGAGATGGAGATGGAGATGGAGATGGAGATGGAGATGGAGATGGAGATGGAGATGGAGATGGAGATGGAGATGGAGATGGAGATGGAGATGGAGATGGAGATGGAGATGGAGATGGAGATGGAGATGGAGATGGAGATGGAGATGGAGATGGAGATGGAGATGGAGATGGAGATGGAGATGGAGATGGAGATGGAGATGGAGATGGAGATGGAGATGGAGATGGAGATGGAGATGGAGATGGAGATGGAGATGGAGATGGAGATGGAGATGGAGATGGAGATGGAGATGGAGATGGAGATGGAGATGGAGATGGAGATGGAGATGGAGATGGAGATGGAGATGGAGATGGAGATGGAGATGGAGATGGAGATGGAGATGGAGATGGAGATGGAGATGGAGATGGAGATGGAGATGGAGATGGAGATGGAGATGGAGATGGAGATGGAGATGGAGATGGAGATGGAGATGAGAGAGAGAGAGAGAGAGAGAGAGAGAGAGAGAGAGAGAGAGAGAGTTCGCATCCTCCTCAAGTTCCCGTTCGCATCCCCCTCAAGACTTCGTTATTTGCTTAAGCTGTGTCATCAGGTGCTTAACCGACAGCTTGTTTAGCCCACGTTCTTTGAGATAAAAATCCGGGCTATCTAATGATGCTAAAAGATTGAATGCAGGGCCATCAGGCCAAAAAGTTTATACATCATCTTTTTATCACTGAAAAGAAGAATGCAACGACATGGATATCATGGAAAACGAGCCAAAAACATAGTCTATGTATGTGAAGCCTGTGTCGACAATTCGGCCTACTGCATTACAATCTTAGGTGGGTGCTCCACATTCGGCAAAGAAGCACGATTGTGGGATAGTGCCTCCAATCTCGACATATGTGCATTGAAAAACGGTCAGCTTAAGCTCAAGTTGGTTGAAATCTTGCGAAATCCAGCCAACCTACGGAATATAGTTTCCATATCTAAAACTCCAATACGGTATGTCGAATTTTCAAACTAACATAGTTGCCACGCTGTGTGTCGGTAATTTTTCCGTATATAAAATTCCTCTTCGAGTCTGAACCCACGACTGATAGCCGTTCAATGCAAAACAGAACAGCCAACGACCATTAACTGAAGCACAATGTAACGTAATGTAGCACAAAACAGGAGGGCATGTAGGACGAAACGCGAAGTCGGGATGATATCTAGGGGAATCCCGTGCTAAAGGGGAAGCGATAGCTAGAGTTGCGCAGCTTTCACTAGGACAAAACGGTCCATGAGGACGATTTCCTCTCCCCATGCATCCA
This sequence comes from Ashinkailepas kermadecensis, assembly GCA_034440615.1. Taxonomy (NCBI): domain Eukaryota; kingdom Metazoa; phylum Arthropoda; class Thecostraca; family Neolepadidae; genus Ashinkailepas; species Ashinkailepas kermadecensis. Next base: position 906,122 of record JAOTOM010005120.1, read on the forward strand.
TTCATGGGTACACTACTGTGCAAGGAACATTTCTGTGCTTGCTTTTTAGACTGTCAGGGCACACCTCTGTGGGTACCACAGTTTTCACAGACATTAATGACTACACCGTTCATGCGCAACTAGGCAACCCGTAGCCCCAACTGATCCTGAACCCGTAGCCCCAACTGATCCTGAACCCGTAGCCCAACTGATCCTGAACCCGTAGCCCCAACTGATCCTGAACCCGTAGCCCCAACTGATCCTGAACCCGTAGCCCCAACTGCCCCGAGCCCGTCGTCCCAACTGACCCCCAGCCCCCCTGACACGACCAGCCGGTACGATCCGCGCCGGCTGTGAAGACTCGGTCAGAAGTCATGTCGTGTCTGGTACTGATATCATGATAAATTATGATCCAGGCAATCCTCTTTATAGTAAACTGGACGGTTTTATTGTATCCGTTGGTAATGCTTATGAGTTAAGCTCTTGCAAAGATGAAACTTGCAATTTACTGCTCGAAGCAATTTTTGCGATTACTTCTAGATGCAGTTCAAGCGCATGGCACGCTGATCTCCAGGCGATGTTGTGAATTGTGCAGTAACGATATATGTGGCATTTGGCGATAAATATCTGAGATGTTGTTGGTAGCCCAGTTAACCCCGGCACTGACTAGCATCGGTTTCTCCCACGAAATGTGACCAACTGGACAATATATATCTTTCAAACCATCTCGAGAAATACCAACGAGTGATCAATCTGTGCTCCGATGGTAAGATTAATAATCAAAATACGAGCTTAATCAAAGAAGCAAAACGTCGGGTTTCAAACAGATCATCAAGGACCCTGAAGGTAGCCGACGCTTTAGTCATGTACAGTGTTTATGCGGTTCGCAATTGCGCTAAGATATGGTCCAGCAGCTTTACGTAGCAGCTAATATTATAGCTCCAGGTGCATAGATTGTTGGTTTTCGGGACATACCGAAAGTTGAAGGTTGCGCGTTATCTCTAGACGGACTTGCTCCTATTGGCATGGCTGTTGTTTATGATGCTGAGAACAGGCCTGCCAACTGCCCCTGCTCTATGCCGCTGCGAAGCTGGTTCAATTCCGCACGGAAACGTAATTAATCAGCCGAGCCTCAATTCTGCTCGCAAATCATCCGCTAACCATATTTTGCCCGATTGTACCGGGAAATGCAGAATAATTACATGTTTCTGGCAGTATTCGACGTCTCTTGATTTGCATCCCCTACGAAATTTGAATTCCAACCTCCAAATTGATATATATTAATCCGTGTTAATCAACTCTTGGCCCTAATCAGCACGTCATTCATTACGTGATAAATACGCTCTGATTATGGTTGCTAAACGCACTAAGTCAAGGATTCTGAACCATTTCACGCGCTAATTAAAACGGCGCATTTTTGCCACACGATTAGTATGCAAATTCCCTTTGTTTCCACATATTGCGTGATGGTCATGTGAAGAATCCGCGAGAGGATTATAACGCGCCATTTAATCATTTGACGTATGTAGTGGCATATCTAAAATCCGTTCCAAATTAAGGCACCTCATTCTGGTCGTACCCAAATGACTGGAACAAAATTCAGAACACGACCGGCCCCAGTGCGTTTACCATCATAAGCTGCACTTTGCAAACTTCAGAAATAAAAAAAAACAGATGGAATCAGGCGGTGAATCAGGCTTCAGCAGTGACCAGGAGAGGAAGTGGATCACCTCGAACGTGGCCAGCTCCGAACCACCCATGGCTGGCCGCAGGCCACTCCCAGACATTAGCCAGACGGCATCACCGAGGCGACTGGCACTGACAGTTTCCAAATTCGCGGCGATTTTTTCGACAGACCGGTGCATGCGATGCCTTTGTGCGGCGGCGGGCTGGCCGGGGGCGGCCGGGGTCTCCTTTGACGACCGCTCAACCGTAGACGAGAGGTGGACATCGGCTACGCTGGGAGCGACTCGGAATGAAATCCAAACAGTGCCGGTCGCGGCGCGACTCGCTGGAGCGCGGAGAGGCTTTTAGACGACCGCGTCAATCAATAGCCGCGGCACTGCGCTCCCGGAGCTGCCGGCACCGGCAGATCGGCTCTGATATCTGGTCTGATGGGTGAGGGTGCGTCACCGCCAGTACAGCGTCACGTCCGTCACGTCCGGTGTCAAGTAAGGCGACGGGTCGGGCGTCAGGTGGAGCGTCAGGTCCAGTGTCAGGTAGGGCGTCACGTCCGGTGTCAAGTAAGGCGACGGGTCGGGCGTCAGGTGGAGCGTCAGGTCCAGTGTCAGGTAGGGCGTCAGATCGGCTGTCAGGTCCAGCGTCAAGTTCGTCAGGCCGGGTGATAGGTCCAGTGTTAGGTCCGGCGTCAGGCTCGGTGTCAGGTAGGCGCCAGGTTGGCTGCCAGGTACGGGGTCAAGTTTGCCAGTTCCGGTATTAGGTCCAGTGTCTGGTTGGGTATCAAAATTAACCCCAGGTTCAGTGTCGGATCGGGCGTCAGGTCCAGTATCAGAATTAGCTTCAGGTGAGGTCGGGTCGGATCTGACGTCAGACATGACGATGGTGGTCAGTGCTACGCCACCGACCCCGCCGTCGGATCTGACGTCAGACATGACGATGGTGGTCAGTGCTACGCCACCAACCCTGCCGTCGGATCTGACGTCAGACATGACGATGGTGGTCAGTGCTACGCCACCGACCCCGCCGTCGGATCTGACGTCAGACATGACGATGGTGGTCAGTGCTACGCCACCAACCCTGCCGTCGGATCTGACGTCAGACATGACGATGGTGGTCAGTGCTACGCCACCGACCCCGCCGTCGGATCTGACGTCAGACATGACGATGGTGGTCAGTGCTACGCCACCAACCCTGCCGTCGGATCTGACGTCAGACATGACGATGGTGGTCAGTGCTACGCCACCGACCCCGCCGTCGGATCTGACGTCAGACATGACGATGGTGGTCAGTGCTACGCCACCGACTCCGCCGTCGGCCCATAAGCTTGGTGAGGTAGCTCGAATGTATTCAGTAAACACGGCACATGTAGCAACAGTGCGCCAGCTGACGTTGGGAGCGGCGGACGGAAGCAGACAGAAGTGTCAGCGCTACCTCACGGCTACTCGCTTTCCGCTGCTGTAAATGTCGCGCGACCTGCTCGCGCTCTTAAACAACGGCCCCTGTAAAGAAAATTATCTCGGATCAACGGCCCTTGCTTTCAAATACAATGCAGCTGACAATGAAAAATTAGCAAAAAAGCAGCACAAATCACTGGAATGGCTGGCACTCCTAGCCGTCGTTTGCAGGCAGGCCCTGCTCTCGGGCGCCAAGTGCATAATTTGCATGCGCGTGTTTCGGAAGAGATTGTCTACCATATATTCCTAGACTCGGCTGGGACGTTCGGTGCAATAGCGTGTATCCTGGCGCAGTGTCGTGCATTCTGGCGCAGCAGCCCTCGATCGAGTGTTGCAACAGGCAAGTGTGATGCGAAGCTTGGCATACGTCATCCCTAGGGCAACAGCTGGTGGAGGTGATGCACAACACATCAAACCTTCTGTTGAGCGCAACGACGGACAGACGCAGCGCGCTGAAGAGACATCTGGGGTTCAGCAACACTTGCGTCCAACCCCACTGGCAATGCCTATACCCACCTGTGCCACCGGAAATGACCGATACCCACCTGTTCCATTCGCAATGATCGATACCCACCTGTTCCACTGGCAATGACCGATACTCACCTCACCTGTTCCACCGGCAATGACCGATACCCACCTGTTCCACCGGCAATGACCGATACCCACCTGTTCCACTGACAATGTCGATACCCACCTGTTCCACCGGCAATGACCAATGCCCACTTGTTCCATCGGCAATGACCGATACCCACCTGTTCCGCTGCACTGCGGTGCTGGGGTGTGTCACGACTTGCCGACCAACACAGCACGGACATTGCTGCCTAAGCACCCACACCTCACAGACATGGCTGACGCAGCATCCACACCTCACAGACATTGCTGCCGCAGCACCCACACCACACAGACATTGCTGAGGAAGCACGCACACTTCACAGACATTTCTGACGCAGTACCCACACCTCACAGACATTGCTGCCTCAGCACCCACACCTCACAGACATGGCTGACGCAGCATCCACACCTCACAGACATTGCTGCCGCAGCACCCACACCACACAGACATTGCTGAGGAAGCACGCACACTTCACAGACATTTCTGACGCAGTACCCACACCTCGCAGACATTGCTGCCTCAGCACCCACACCTCACAGACATGGCTGACGCAGCATCCACGCCTCACAGACATTGCTGCCGCAGCACCCACACCACACAGACATTGCTGAGGAAGCACGCACACTTCACAGACATTTCTTACGCAGTACCCACACCTCACAGACATGGCTGACGCAGCACCCACACCTCACAGACATTGCTGCCGCAGCACCCACACCTCACAGACATTGCTGCCGCAGCACCCACACCTCACAGACATTGCTGCCGCAGCACCCACACCTCACAGACATTGCTGACGCAGCACCCACACCGCACAGACATTGCTGAGGAAGCACGCACACTTCACAGACATTTCTGAGGCAGCACCCACACCTCACAGACATTTCTGACGCAGTACCCACATCGCACTGACATTCCTGACGCAGTACCCACATCGCACTGACATTCCTGACGCAGCACCCACACCTCACAGACATTGCTGCCGCAGCACCCACACCTCACAGACATTGCTGCCGCAGCGCCCACACTTCACAGACATTGCTGCCGCAGCACCCACACCTCACAGACATTGCTGCCACAGCACCCACACCTCACAAACATTGCTGAGACAGCACCCACACCTCACAGACATTGCTGAGACAGCACCCACACCTCACAAACATTGCTGAGACAGCACCCACACCTCACAGACATTGCTGCCGCAGCACCCACACCGGACAGACATCCACCGTCCCTGGGAGCTGCCTGGTAGTTCGTATTCGTAGTTCAATGGCTACTAAATTACTGTTGGGGCGAAACCATGCACACCGAGGGGATATTTATATTCCATATTTAAAGCCATTTATACGGACGTCGTATGGACCAGAGAACTGGTAGTGTAAAACCACCAGTTCTAAAACCATCAGCATATAATCATAGCTGAGCACATTAGGAGATTGTAATAGAATCGTCGATTATCAGATAGTTGGATCAGGACTAAAGGAGTATAAACGTCTCAAGTGTTCGGGACAAAGCAACTGAGGCTGATTCTTTCCGTGCAACGCCCGTACGAATGCTGGCTACCAAATGTTAGGAGCCATGATCCCCGCCCTTCCTCTTACGCCCACAAGCAGAGCAATGGTGAAGCCGAGGCTAGAACATCTCTTCATTGTAGCTTCCGAGCATTTGGGCCCCTCCAGCATCACAGGTTATCATCATCCCGATACGAGAGCGCTGGCGCTGACATATTGAACATCCCGGCAGGTGTGGCTTCTACTGCGACCCGGCTATGCTGCCGACTCTGATACCATCGGCACATTTGTGGCCATGACATGCCACACGAATAACTGGAAACACAGCCCCTCTCGTACCAGCACACTCACCGACGTAGTACGGACCACAATCCGGCGTGATATTGGCGGCGATCCGCACATGATTCGCGCGCCCAGCGCCATCCATCCAAATTCTAGGACAGATGTACGTAAGGACAAATGTACGTATGGCAGATGTACGTAAGCAAATGTACGTAAGCAAATGTACGTAAGCAAATGTACGTAATCGCAGATGTACGTGTGGCTAATGTGCGTAAGCCCAAATGTACGCATGGCAAATGTACGTATGCGCAAATGTACGTAATCACAAATGTACGTAAGCGCGAATGTACGTGAGCGCAAAGGTACGTATCCGCAAATGTACGTGAGCGCAAATGTACATATGCGCAAAAGTACGTAAGCGTAAAAGTACGTAAGCGCAAATGTACGTATGCGCAAAAGTACGTATGCGCAAAAGTACGTATGCGCAAAAGTACGTAAACGCAAATGTACGTACGCGCAAATGTACGTAAGCGCAAAAGTACGTAACCGCAAATGTACGTAAGCGCAAATGTACGCATGCGTAAAAGTACGTATGCGCAAATGTACGTAAGCGCAAGTGTACGTATGTGCAAAAGTACGAAAGTGCAAATGTACGTATGCGCAAATGTACGTATGTGCAATTGTATGTATGCGCGAATATACGTACATTTACGCATGCGTACCTTTGCTTTTACGTACATTTGGTTAGGTACATATTCCATACGTACATTTGCGCTTACATACATTCGTTTGCGTATATTTGTCATACGCACATTTGCTCTTACGTATATCTGCCATCAGTGCATTTGCTATACGTACTTTTGCGCTTTCGTATATCTGAGCTTACATACATCTGCCATACGTACTTTTGCGCTTACGTCCATATTTGCATACGTACATTTGCGCTGCCATAATTTTGCCCTTACGCACATTTGTAATTACGTACATTTACGCATACGTGTAATTGCGCTTACGTACATTTGCGCTTACGTACATGAGCGCTTACGTACATTTGCGCTTAAGTACATTTGCGCATACGTACTTTTGCGCATACGTACATTTGCGCTTACATACATTTGCACATACGTACTTTTGCGCATACGTACATTTGCGCTCACGTCCTTTTGCGCATACGTACATTCGCGCTTACGTACATTTGCGCATACGTACATTTGCGTACGTATATCTGCCATACGTACATTTGCGTACGTATATCTGCCATACGTACATTTGCTTTACGTACATTTGTCCGGTTACCACCCATCTGGCCAGCTTCAATGGCAGCACGGAGGTGACGCGCTGCCGTCAGTCAACGGGCTCGCAGCCGCAGGGTGGCGGCGGCGGCAGCGCCGTCTCATATGCAAATCATTGATTTATGCTAATGACACGACGCCGGCGATCCGATTTGTGCGTGTTAAAAATGAGACGACGGATGTGGCGAGAGGACGATAGGCGCACCCTGCTGGACGAATCAGATCGGGCCGCGCAGCCGTGCCCGAGTCGCTCGTGCCACCGCCGCCGCGTCGGCGGCCCACCGGCAATTACCCAGTTTTCACGAGTCTTACGATTAGGTTTGACAGTAAACGTAATTCCGTTCCAGCTAAAATCCCAAAGGCTCAAAAGCGTTTACATGAGCAAACGTGAGTTTTCCGTTAACTTCGCTGAATTCTCATGCTGCCAAACTAACGGAAGTTTAAGCGAAATTTACATTGATGGCGCAGCGCGGCAACAAATTATAATTTAATGCGCCAGTGCTGATAGGCAAATTGCCGTGGCTTGTCGTATTACGTCGATTTCAACCTTTTTACCATATCACGGGTCGGCGGCTCACCGCCAATGTGTGGACCATCCTGACGTGGGAGGTGCAGACGACGCCACAGGTCGGCGGCTCACTGCCAATGTGTGGACCATCCTGACGTGGGAGGTGCAGACGACGCCACAGGTCGGCGGCGCACCGCCAATGTGTGGGCCATCCTGACGTGAGAGGTGCAGACGACGCCACAGGTGAGCGGCTCACCGCCAATGTGTGGGCCATCCTCACGTAGGAGGTGCAGACGATGCCACAGGTCAGCGGCTCACCACGAGTGATATGTTGCAAGACATGCAGCTGGAATGAGGGAACTTCGCGCGAGAACCAACGTTTTTCGCATTTCTGGTCTTCACGTGTCATATGCTTGGTGGTGTGGCAGCTGCTGGTGACTGCGCTCATCACAGAGGAGCGAAGTGCACTCCTACTGTGGCACCATTCCGCGACCAGGAGCTGTCCTTCGGATCAAGCGGCAGCATCGCGTTTCTGGATTTGCTTGTCACAATGCACGAGTTTGTGGTATGCTGAACAGTAGCATGTCCACGTGGGGAAAGCACAGGAGCCACCCTACCCTATCAGGGCGGTCTCCCTCGTTTTTTTTCCATTGGAACGTGCCTGGCGCCAGCCCCCCCCTTTTTACATGTGATTGTTCCTTTCAGAAAACATTCTGGTTGCGCTTCGGTGTCAATTTTGCTTATGTTGGTAACGAAGAACAGAAATGAAAGAAACTAAAAGAAACTTTCTGTAACAGAAATGAAAGGAACGGATGGAAATTATTTGTGACAGAAATAAACCGAACTCGATTTTGAGTTGCGTGATTAGTGAGCCATATAAGTATAATTTGATGATCAAAGAGAGTAAACTTCCACCATATCTAGCGATGGCGGATCATACGATTTAGGTGCGAATGCTAAGCACTCGAAAATCGTTTATCTGCAGTCAATGCCATGCAGTTAATGTTAAACTTGAACATGTCCAAAGGAGTGGGGTGCCCCGGTGCTCGGTTGTTCCGTAGGCATTTTTTGCATCTTGACTTTTGTATAGACAACTAAAAATAAGGGGCTGCAGGGTTGTTTCAAGCCGGCTGTTGAAGAAGCGCCGCATTTAACAACCCAAATAATTGTACATGGTGCAGGCAAGCACAACGACATTAGCAACAAGAGATTACCAAACATGCCTCAAGAAATGAAGTCATGGCACAGTGGCACGCCATGACCAGGTCATACTGTGCTTTGTCCAACAATCTGCAAACGATGCGTCGGCAAATTCATCTGAATGGTGGTGCGGTGCGCTGGCTTACACCGTGGTCGGGTGGTCTCCAGAACACCGCGGGGACGTCATCCAATGGTGGTGCGGTGCGCTGGCTTACACCGTGGTCAGGTGGTCTCCAGAACACCGCGGGGACGTCATCCAATGGTGGTGCGGTGCGCTGGCTTACACCGTGGTCAGGTGGTCTCCAGAACACCGCGGGGACGTCATCCAATGGTGGTGCGGTGCGCTGGCTTACACCGTGGTCAGGTGGTCTCCAGAACACCGCGGGGACGTCATCCAATGGTGGTGCGGTGCGCTGGCTTACACCGTGGTCAGGTGGTCTCCAGAACACCGTGTGGACGTCATCTGAATGGTGGTGCGGTGCGCTGGCTTACACCGTGGTCGGGTGGTCTCCAGAACACCGCGGGGACGTCATCCAATGGTGGTGCGGTGCGCTGGCTTACACCGTGGTCGGGTGGTCTCCAGAACACCGCGGGGACGTCATCCAATGGTGGTGCGGTGCGCTGGACTACACCGTGGTCGGGTGGTCTCCAGAACACCGCGGGGACGTCATCCAATGGTAGTGCGGTGCGCTGGCTTACACCGTGGTCGGGTGGTCTCCAGAACACCGCGGGGACGTCATCCAATGGTGGTGCGGTGCGCTGGACTACACCGTGGTCAGGTGGTCTCCAGAACACCGCGGGGACGTCATCCAATGGTGGTGCGGTGCGCTGGCTTACACCGTGGTCGGGTGGTCTCCAGAACACCGCGGGGACGTCATCCAATGGTGGTGCGGTGCGCTGGCTTACACCGTGGTCAGGTGGTCTCCAGAACACCGCGGGGACGTCATCCAATGGTGGTGCGGTGCTCTGGCTTACACCGTGGTCGGGTGGTCTCCAGAACACCGCGGGGACGTCATCCAATGGTGGTGCGGTGCGCTGGCTTACACCGTGGTCGGGTGGTCTCCAGAACACCGCGGGGACGTCATCCAATGGTGGTGCGGTGCGCTGGCTTACACCGTGGTCGGGTGGTCTCCAGAACACCGCGGGGACGTCATCCAATGGTGGTGCGGTGCGCTGGACTACACCGTGGTCAGGTGGTCTCCAGAACACCGCGGGGACGTCATCCAATGGTGGTGCGGTGCGCTGGCTTACACCGTGGTCGGGTGGTCTCCAGAACACCGCGGGGACGTCATCCAATGGTGGTGCGGTGCGCTGGCTTACACCGTGGTCGGGTGGTCTCCAGAACACCGCGGGGACGTCATCCAATGGTGGTGCGGTGCGCTGGACTACACCGTGGTCGGGTGGTCTCCAGAACACCGCGGGGACGTCATCCAATGGTGGTGCGGTGCGCTGGCTTACACCGTGGTCAGGTGGTCTCCAGAACACCGCGGGGACGTCATCCAATGGTGGTGCGGTGCGCTGGCTTACACCGTGGTCAGGTGGTCTCCAGAACACCGCGGGGACGTCATCCAATGGTGGTGCGGTGCGCTGGCTTACACCGTGGTCGGGTGGTCTCCAGAACACCGCGGGGACGTCATCCAATGGTGGTGCGGTGCGCTGGCTTACACCGTGGTCGGGTGGTCTCCAGAACACCGCGGGGACGTCATCCAATGGTGGTGCGGTGCGCTGGCTTACACCGTGGTCGGGTGGTCTCCAGAACACCGTGGGGACGTCATCCAATGGTGGTGCGGTGCGCTGGCTTACACCGTGGTCAGGTGGTCTCCAGGACACCGCGGGGACGTCATCTGAATGGTGGTGCGGTGTGCTGGCTTACACCGTGGTCAGGTGGTCTCCAGAACACCGTGTGGACGTCATCTGAATGGTGGTGCGGTGCGCTGGCTTACACCGTGGTCAGGTGGTCTCCAGAACACCGTGTGGACGTCATCTGAATGGTGGTGCGGTGCGCTGGACTACACCGTGGTCGGGTGGTCTCCAGAACACCGCGGGGACGTCATCCAATGGTGGTGCGGTGCGCTGGCTTACACCGTGGTCAGGTGGTCTCCAGAACACCGCGGGGACGTCATCCAATGGTGGTGCGGTGCGCTAGCTTACACCGTGGTCGGGTGGTCTCCAGAACACCGCGGGGACGTCATCCAATGGTGGTGCGGTGCTCTGGCTTACACCGTGGTCAGGTGGTCTCCAGAACACCGCGGGGACGTCATCCATGGTGGTGCGGTGCTCTGGCTTACACCGTGGTCGGGTGGTCTCCAGAACACCGTGTGGACGTCATCTGAATGGTGGTGCGGTGCGCTGGCTTACACCGTGGTCAGGTGGTCTCCAGAACACCGCGGGGACGTCATCCAATGGTGGTGCGGTGCTCTGGCTTACACCGTGGTCGGGTGGTCTCCAGAACACCGCGGGGACGTCATCCAATGGTGGTGCGGTGCGCTGGCTTACACCGTGGTCAGGTGGTCTCCAGAACACCGTGTGGACGTCATCTGAATGGTGGTGCGGTGCGCTAGCTTACACCGTGGTCAGGTGGTCTCCAGAACACCGTGTGGACGTCATCCAATGGTGGTGCGGTGCGCTGGCTTACACCGTGGTCAGGTGGTCTCCAGAACACCGTGTGGACGTCATCTGAATGGTGGTGCGGTGCGCTAGCTTACACCGTGGTCGGGTGGTCTCCAGAACACCGCGGGGACGTCATCCAATCCATCTCAGCACGGGAGGAAGAACTGCGGCTTCTTACGCGACTCATTCGACTGGCCATATAGCGTCGCCAATCTCTCGCGCTGACTGGCCGCGTGTGGGCTCGGTAATCCCACCGATGGCAGCGATCTATAATCCCGCCTGTGGTGGCTATCTATAAGCCCGCCGGTGGTGGCTATGTATAAGCCCGTCGGTGGTGGCAATCTTTACCACGAAGCAACTTGCATGTTTTACAACAGCTGTTGTTTGCAGTTACACACAACAGCTGACTTGCACGTCACAGGGCGTTGGTGCATTACCATCCCACCAAATGGTGATCAGACACGATTTTCGTACTCGTGTGATGGTAACCATTTCTTGGGTCTGGCAGCCCGTGGCAATTCACAGCACCAGATGCCTGAAAAAAACGGGCGGTTAAACATTTATGGGGCAATCACATCTTGCATCGACTCAAGTTACGACGCAGTTTTTAATATTTCCACCGGGGAGTTGTGTTTATCGCCGGGGGCAGGTTTTGTTACCCTCGCAGGTGACGGCCGCCCCACGATCTCCGACTACGCATTTTCTTTATCACTGATTTTTATACGTTTTGCAGGAGAAAAGGTTCATTAGAGGACACAGTCCCGTTGTGATTATTGATCGTAAACTTGAATTTTCATCAGAAGTATGACAATCTGCGCAAGAAGCCCTATTGGATTTTTCATAAAGCGGTTCGTCCGGGGCCAAGTGGGGACGTTCGCGTGGCTACTCGACGATCCGCACCACCGATCGCTCAATTGTGGCCTGTCTGTCGGCACCGCCCAGGGCGGTGGTGTCTGCACGGGGCACCACAGCACGCCCAGGGCGGTGGTGTCGACACGGGGCACCACAGCACGCCCAGGGCGGTGGTGTCGACACGGGGCACCACAACACGCCCAGGGCGGTGGTGTCTGCACGGGGCACCACAGCACGCCCAGGGAGGTGGTGTCTGCACGGGGCACCACAACACGCCCAGGGCGGTGGTGTCGACACGGGGCACCACAACACGCCCAGAGGGTGGTGGTGTCGGCACGGGCACCACAGCACGCCCAGGGGGCGGTGTTGGTGACCACAGTACGCCCAGGGAGGTGGTGTCGGCACGGGGCACCACAGCACGCCCAGGGAGGTGGTGTCGACACGGGGCACCACAGCACGCCCAGGGCGGTGGTGTCGACACGGGGCACCACAACACGCCCAGGGCGGTGGTGTCGACACGGGGCACCACAACACGCCCAGGGCGGTGGTGTCGACACGGGGCACCACAACACGCCCAGGGCGGTGGTGTCGACACGGGGCACCACAGCACGCCCAGGGTGGTGGTGTCGACACGGGGCACCACAACACGCCCAGGGCGGTGGTGGCGACACGGGCGCACGCCCAGGGCGGTGGTGTCGACACGTGGCACCACAACACGCCCGCGGTGGTGTCGACACGGGCACCACCGCACGCCCAGGGCGGTGGTGTCGACACGGGGCACCACAGCACGCCCAGGGCGGTGGTGTCGACACGTGGCACCACAACACGCCCAGGGGGGTGGTGTTCGAACGGGCACACGCACAACACGCCCAGGGCGGTGGTGTCGACACGGGGCACCACAACACGCCTAGGGCGGTGGTGTCGACACGGGGCACCACAACACGCCCAGGGCGGTGGTGTCGACAGGGCACCACAGCACGCCCAGGGCGGTGGTGTCGACACGGGGCACCACCGCACGCCCAGGGCGGGCGGCACCTCGGGCAGCGCCAACTGCCAGCACGGCAGCATAATCACCAGCAGACGAGATCCGATTATACCGCGATTGCGTCGTCAGTTGGACAAGTTGGAAGCCGACACTTCTGTCGAATTATTGCCTTTTTATGCATTGGAAACACACCGACGGATATTATGTATCCCATTTGGCAGCTCGTGTGCCAATCAACCGCAGCGATATTTTATATCCGTGGAAGTTGTCTGTAAACCGTCGCTGAACGAGAAGGAAACGAAATATTAATTGGAACTTCACATCAAACGTGGGAAATGTCTCATTGCTTACTGAGCCCAGAACATGATTACTGAGTGTAATTACACATTTTTGGTCTGGCACCGGAGAGAAAATTACCAACCTTTGAAAAAGTATTGCCTGTGCGCGGCACTTTGCCACGTTGCAGAATTTCCTGCGGGACGGCCCACTTAATTTATCTCGACTTTGGACCGCTAGCCGGCAGGACGAGGACCGTCTGAATGTTCGCCAGCACAGATAGCGCCACTGTAAAATTGGTCGGATGCCAGAAGGAGCTCGTCTCGTCCGTGCTATGGCTGTCATAAAGCCATACAGACAGACGTAATGTTTGTCATTCATTAGCGATAAGCAAACAAGTGCGCTCTGGGGTGCCGCACATAAGCCTTAATTCCTGGCGGCAAATATGCCTCCGGCCTCCGGTCGGTCGCCAGGAGACAAACTGTGATTAGCTCGGGCGCTAAGTGTGTCTGGGACTGGTGGGGGCGGACAGTTGGGTCGCGGCGCCCCCGCGAGCGGCCCGACAGCACGTGAGGACGGCGCCACGACACGGCAAACAGAACACCGGCCGGCTCATCGGGGAAAACAGAGCGTCGGCTGATTAGCAGCCGGTCCGATACGACGCTAATCGTGATGGATCCGCGCCGCTTTTTTGTGGCTTCACACTGGGCGGCCAATTTTTATCGCGGTCCATTGTCCACCGCTGCGGAGACGGCCGCTCCCCGGGGGCATAAAAATTCAAATATGCGGCCTGTCGACCGATCCGTGCCGTTTGATTGTCAAAATCCCGACGGCCAGCGTATAAAGCCGTCAATTTAAAATTGGAAACGCAATATGGAATCTCGGGAGACGACGGAGACAAATACGGACTGATTGGCTGGACAGACAGACGGTCAGTTATGGCCGGCTTCTCGCTCCCGGCGCAAATCCGCATAGACGCGGCAGATGAGGCGCAGAGGGAGTATGACAATGGCGAGGAGAAACAATGTCGCAGACGGATATAGCCTCTGCCAGGAATCGGTCAGTGGCAGTTCTAATTGGAGGCTGGTTTTCTGAGAAAAAAAGAATAAAACTCCAACTGCGGTGATGATACTGATGCGCGATGGAGGGGCGTGGGGCTGTCGGAGTTCAGTCTCCTCGAAGATGAAACAAAGTTCCAGAAAAATATGCAAGCGGCCAAACATCAGGGGCCGAATAGTCTAACAACTGAATCGGAACAGTCTAGCAGCAAAATGTGAACAACAAAAATCGGACTTAGCGTTGCCGAAAAACCATGTCTGAATAGTCGAGCAGCCAAGTCCGAACAGCTAGGAAACCCATAAACTACGGGGTCGGATGTTCAGAATGAAAGCTTTTACAAATTGTCGGGAGCCAATAACCAGTGTTGGAAATGCCAGCCAAACTAGTCGTGCTCATGCCGGTGGTTTTAACCGGCTGTAATCGATTGAAGCCGGCCATAGCAGTCAGACCCGTAGCTACCATCAAGGGGCACTCGGTGCATGTCCCCAATAAAGGTGCATGTTCTCCAAACAAATATCTGTCAGCGTCCGACCAGCGAATTGTTAAAGGGTGGTGACATGAGGCCAGAACTTGCTAAATTTAAGGTATATCTCATAATCGTGCTACAACGAATAGTTTTCAGCCGAATTTCGTTTGAGTCATTTCATTCGACGGGCCATGAGTGATGCTTACCATTTCAAGTAATAATAGTTCATTGTCTAAAATCATAGATGCTTTCAGATACGAAAAAGATGAATACATTTGACGGTAGCAATGCATTATTTTTGCATTTGAGACGTTCTTGAATGGCAAAAAGATAGCTTCATGAGTCATCACAGACGTTCTCAGGGATATAATAATGAGGGAAATGCAAATTTAGGACCAGGTAAATTATGACGCACCACCTTATCGCCTCTCTATGCTGATATTAAGTCGAACCTAGTTAAGTCTAACATAGTATTAGGTCTAATATACTTCCTGATATATTTCAATCATTTGCCGTGCCAGACACTCCCTATAGAGCGAAATTGTGTTGTTATGAACCCAATCTTGACATAAGATACCCAATGACTGCCTGTCACGTTCTTGAGCCCACGCCTGTCATAGCACACATAAAAGCAATGCTATATAACCCGGAATTTGTATGTAATGTCTTTCCACCAACAATGGTGTCCTTAGCACCCAGCCATAATGACAAAATGCACATCATCGAAGCTACGTAATTCTTCATTTGGCTATCCGAGATCCGTCACTGGCCTAGCATGTGCTGTTTAAAATATAGCTGAATATCATTATGCAAAGTTCAAGCGTTTGATCTACCGCAGGCACTTACAAATCGTAATTGTATTACCAAAAGAGGCATCTTGAGATTTGACATAAGCTTTTGTTCTTCTGGGTCTACCTTTCCATTGTATCTACAAACAGAATAGTACATAGTACGAATGCGGCAATGCGATATACATTGCACACAATTATGTAATTATTACCTAGATAATTGCATAATTGTGTGCAATGCATAGCCTTTTGTCACATACGTACTATGTGCTATTGCATAATAGATAATAACCCGTCAAATAAAAAATTAATGGGCTTTTGCTCCACCTCTTCGATTTTAGTACCCCTTACAGGCCCGCCGCTGATGCATATTTTTACAGTGTACCTCTGGGAGTATTTATGACGCATATTGCAAACATTTGCACTAATACAGAGAGTTAACGGGATCAGGGGTGGAACGTTCCCAAAATAATTGGGGAGGGGACTGGTTTTTCAGTCTATCCTTTCCAGTCAACTCCCATGGGCTCCATGCTAAACCTCAGCGCAACATTGTGGGCAGGATAAGTGCTCCTTCACACCCTTCCTTCCTCCACCACGAAAGTATGGAAAATTCCACCTCTGGACGGGAACGATAAACAAGCACGAGGAAATGCACATGTGTATGCTCTCACAGTGTATGTTTTGCTCTCCCACAGTGTATGCTCTCACAGTGTATGTTTTGCTCTCCCACAGTGTATGCTCTCACAGTGTATGTTTTGCTCTCCCAGTGTATGCTCTCCCAGTGTATGCTCTCCCAGTGTATGCTCTCCCAGTGTATGCTCTCCCAGTGTATGCTCTCCGAAGTCACTGGAGTCCCGCTGAGGTACCACCCCACCCACACGCCATGGAGCCTCCCTGTTGGACCGGGGCACTGGAGTCCCGCTGAGGTACTACCCGACCCACACGCCATGGATCCTCCTCTGCTGGACCGGGGCACTGGAGTCCCGCTGAGGTGCCATCCCACCCACACGCCATGGATCCTCCTCTGCTGGACCGGGGCACTGGAGTCCCGCTGAGGTGCCATCCCACCCACACGCCATGGATCCTCCTCTGCTGGACCGGGGCACTGGAGTCCCGCTGAGGTACTACCCGACCCACCCGCCATGGATCCTCCCCTGCTGGACCGATTTATTAAAATTATCGCTGCCACGAACCGTTTAAGCAGGGAAAATGAGGCACGGCGGACAAAAGGGAATCCCCTCATGGGAGTAGAGTTACTTTTGAAATGTGCTTGAGCACAAGGTTTGGCAGATCATGACGTAGTAGAAGTTGATCTTGTCTGTCGACGATAAATGGCTTCTGAATGATATGATGTGGACTTCGACGCCATTGGTCTTGACCTCCGTCTACAGCGTGTTTGTTTTCATGAAATTTGGTTCCTTTAATGCGGTATTTTTTTATATTTCACAAACCAGGGAATGAAATGTTAGCTTTTCTCCGTATGCATCGTCAACATATTTGATTCCACCTATCTGCACATAGTTTTCACATAGTTTTCACGATTTTGGCGCATTTTGCCAACAAGCTGACTAAGGGGCATGAGTGATGCAAGGTGTCGTGAGTGGAGAGGGTGCAGTACCTTGAGCGATGCAAGGTGGCATGAGTGGGGGGGCAGTACCTCGAGCGTTGCATGGTGTCGTGAGTGGAGAGGGGGGGGCAGTACCTTGAACCTACGTGCATTTAGCACACTTAGGAATTGCATATACAAAATGGATCCAGATGCCCTCCAGTGCCTTCCAATAAAATTATGTGGCAACATTAAGCAACCTTAGAAGGAGTGACTTATAGCCAAGACTTGGTTCTGGGTGTGGGGAAGTCGGTCATTCGAAAAGGGCCCACTCCTTACTTAGCCCCCCCCCCCCACACTCGAAGCGCCTCGGATTTCGCGCACTTTGTTTTCAAAAGACCGATATATATATATATATATATATATATATGTATGTGTGTGTGTGTGTGTTGTGTGTGTGTGTGTGTATATAGCCATTTTTATTCAAAGGACAATTTAGCTCTGAGGAGCTAAATTAGAATTCCTCACGACAATCGCCAGTCCACAGAGTCTCTTTAGGCCCCTAGGGTGCCCTGTTCATCCCTCAGAAGCTCTCTCAATATCAGGGCAATCCCAGTTCAGTACTCTCTGCCCTCAGGGGCTCTCTTCATCCCTCCTGTATTTATGGATCCATCATAGTCCCCAATAGCCCTATCTAGTTCTCATCTCAAGGGCATTCTAACCCTATGATGAAACCATCACTATTAATCTTTTGCTCTTAGCTGGCCCCGTTCCTCCCTCAGGGGGCCCATTCAACCTCCAATCCGATCCCAGACCTTTCTGGCTTCAGGCGCCATGTTTATTCTTCAGAGGCACCAGGGCCCTGCTGATGTATCCACTGCTAAGGACTGGATACATCATCCACTGGATACATCCATCATCCACTGGATACATCACCAGGGCCCTGCTGATGTATCCACTGCTAAGGACCTTTTCCAGCCGAGATGGCCTTTCCAGCTGGCATAGGTCATGGTCATTCCAGATCTGAAGCGAGCCCTCTCTTGTCTTCACGGTCATTGTCAGCCCTCAAGAGCCCAGCCCTCTCTTGTCTTCACGGTCATTGTCAGCCCTCAAGAGCCCAGCCCTCTCTTGTATTCACGGTCAGCCCTCAAGAGCCCAGCCCTCTCTTGTCTTCACGGTCATTGTCAGCCCTCAAGATGGACGTCCTGAGGTCTCATGGACCCTTTCCACACCATATATTAGATGCATTGTAATTTGTCCTCGGTTATAACTCTACGCGTACTGCTCGATGGCCCTTGCGCGACTCTCAAGACAGTCGTCTGAAGGCTCCCTCGAACTGGCCAGGGGGATGTTCCCTTCACCGTCCGCCCCCACCACGCCACTGTCTGGGAGGCCCTGTTGACTCAAATTACCAATGCGAATCGGTATGTGTTGCAAGATGCCATCTTTCGCATTGCCCCCATGCGCCCATATATCATTTACTCAATATTTGTGAAAATGGAAGCTTACGGGTGCCTAAATACTAAGTAATATAATAAATACTAGTAACAATACATATGTCTTTGGCATTGATTACATAATGTGCGTACTTTAGGACGTATCACAAGTGAACCGCTTTATACTTTTGAACTTGTACAGAGTGCGGGCCTGCTCCAGTCAACAACGTGCGTACACAAGTCTGCACAAGTCACAAGTGTCCTACCTCTCGACGTCACTTGTCAGTGCAGGCAGTAAAGATGATCTCAGAGTAGACGGAGGGTATAAGCCATTTCAAGTCGTTTCTTTCAGTGAAATGCTATAGGAAACTAGGAGAACATTTTAAGGTTCGAGATGCTTCCTCGCTGTTCGTACTCCGCTGTCCAGGTGAATCAGGTTAAGCCAGAAAAATCCACCCCAGGTAAGAGTTAATAGCGATCACTCCTCATTTTTTGGCTTAGATACTTTCCTGACCCTAGTCTGAATGGGAATGTCACAAATAGGTTTAATGAAGTAAAATTTGTTGCAAAATTACTTCCAAACCCAGAATAAAATCCAGTTGCCCCGATATGAGCTTCACCTGATGTGACATGAGTGCGTGGCCGAGTGGTCAAATGGCTGACTCTCCCCCTGGCGGCAGCGATGTTGAAGTCACGAGTTCGGACCCGCGCGTCTCCGGCACTATTCTCGGAAGTCACGAGTTCGGACCCGCGCGTCTCGGGGACGATTCTCGGAAGTCACGGGTTCGGACCCGCGCGTCTCGGGGTCTATTCTCGGCAGACTCACACCACCGGGAGGACCCCGGAGTACGTTGCTATGGTGATATGCGTTGCTTTGATGATAATATGCCCAATATGCAATCCTGAGCATTTGGCCTGGCGATGGGCAATTTTTAGTGAAGCCGAGTGAGACAAGGTGGGTTAAGTGAGGTAAGTGAGGTCAGGTGTGTCGGTGCCACCTCACAAATTATTGCGTCGCCAGCTCTTATGTCAGCAGTTTGATGGCCACGCATATGTTGTATTATGAGGAGCATAAACTTCGTATTTAAATCATGAAAAGCAATTACCTATAATCTTATTGATGGTGAAGTATTGATAATCGTATGTGTCATATTGGCTAAATCTTCACTTCATCTATGATGATATAGAAGTTGGCTTTTCGTCACGAGATACGTCAGGTTTTCACCAAGATCTTTAATGCCAAAGTTGATGTGCATGCTGTCTGAAGGCCTACAGGGTGTCGCATATGGCATGCACCTAGGTGACCTAAAATCATCGGTAGATACGGAACATGCAAAAAAAAGTTATGTAACGAAGTATGTCGAAAACGTCACAGCCAAGATATGACAATGACTTCAGTGGAATCATGACTTAAGGTAAATTAAAATCTGGGAGAGAGCAGTTGCTACGAAATCACCACATGCCTGTTGCTCACCACGACAGCAATAGTCGTATAGGCTCATGCAACATCGATAGGGAAGTTATGCGGGATGTCAGCTCCAGGTACGGTTTGTGGGCGGCATATTCGGAGTAATCAGCTTGGCTTCAGCCCGGCCACTACTTCAGTCGGTCGCCGGCCTCGATTGCCCACGTTGCTGTTTACGGCATGGAAGCGTTCGAGAAAAGCGTGGGAAAGTCACTATATTCATTCGGTTCTGGCCATGTCACGCCCGCAGTGTTCTAGGTTAAGGATGCCGCAGAGTGGCTGGGGAATGACGGTGTCCTCTGCTGCGTCAACGTCTATGCTGTATGCTGGTATTATTTAGTCTATTAAAAAAGATAATATTAGCCATTGTACGATATTTCTCAGTTGCATGCTTCTCAATAACATGGAATATATTTTTGTCAGGAATGGCGCAATGAGATTTTACTAGAGTCTTGGTGTGAAGAGAAAAGTGTTTGTGAACGTGGTACAATTTGTTTTTAATGGTAAGGGCGAGGTAGGATCTTATCGAAACCTTGGTGAGATCGATACAACAGTGAAGAATTGCATCAAACAATGATTACTAATGCCGTCTCGTTATGCATCCCTTGTGGAATGACAGGGACTGAACATCCATGTTTTATAAAACCAAAAAGCGTACCTTGCATGCACTTCCGTACCAGCAAAAACACCCCCGTTTTACACCCCCGTTTTGGAAATGAAATTGATGGAAAGCAATGAAAAGCAATTTTTTTCTGAGATATATTTGCATTCTTTTCGAGATATAGGAAGAAGAAAGGATAAAAAGGCAGGTACTGTTTCGAAACGGTTGTTGGCTAACTTGATGCGTTACACGGTTTTTGGTGCCCGCTTGCCGGATTACGTGGCGCAGTTTGCAGTGACCCAAAGCCACAGCCGTCAACTCGCCCGTTATGTTTGCCGGATTACGTGGCGCAGTTTGCAGTGACCCAAAGCCACAGCCGTCAACTCACCCGTACGGTGGCTGGTGCGAGTTGAACACTTGCAAACAATTCACTTTTGGGCTGGTTCGCCTGGTTGAAGGCCGCATCGTACGCATTAAGCAACGCTTAGGGATCCTTCAAAATTAAACTATAGACTGGCACGTACGTTTTGCTTATTGTTAACCATGGTGAGCCCTTATATGATCACTGGCTAGGGACCACTCTTAATTTTGGTACGGGAAAGGGTATGGTGTTTTTTCTTTTGCTTTTTGCACCAGACCTATTGTGAGAATTTTCAACTAGGGAATACCCCCACTGGTGACTGCATGTCCACCATCCAAACCATGAAATTTCTCCCTTCCAGCAACGCTAAAGAATTCCCCAGATTCTCCCACCAGCTCACATGTCACACGAGATCAACGTTGTGAGAAAACAATCGCGAATACTCTTCAAGGAAAAAACCAACAACATTATCCGCTTAGGGACTGGAGGTCAGATTTTCTTTACGATACCGTGGGGGTGATAAACTTCCGAGGAGGATGCAGAAGGTGGATGCAGCCGGGGCGGCTGCATCCACCTTCTCCAAACTGTAGGTGCTGCCGCAGGAGAGGTATGATAGCGCTTTGAAGAAAAGGCTGCAACGATATCAAAAGGGAAATTTTACAGACGCAATTTTCGTTAGCATGTAGCTTAGAATGTCCCCTAAGTACTTTTTGGATGCCCTTTTATACCACTGATTACTTCGTGGGCAAGAAGGCAATTGTGACTGACTACCTGCAAATACCACGAGCGTCGCGCTTGATACATGTCCAGTCATGCACTTCTACTTGTGTGTTCTTTTTTGGGGGGGGTGCGCGAGTGATGATTCGCATTTAACTTCTGCCACCATTTATATGCTGTTTGAACGTACACTTGCAGAATACAAGCCCATCAATTCAACGTACTGTCTCCATCGCATCATCGATGCGATCACGCCTACGGCTTTCTGCACACCCCTTGTCTGGCTCTATGAACAGACCATGCCAAATAACTCTGACATCTGCAGAGCCAAGGCTTTTCGGAAATTCACGCAGTTTTTAGAGAAGCAGATTCTCATTCGGTCCAGAGCTATATTGGTGGATTGTCTTCGGATGTGAAATATGTAACCTGACGGTTGCCTTGCTTTATAACTATGGGGCACTGCGAGGGCAGTCACGTGGTTTGGGGACATATATAACTCCAATGCTTGTGTTGAGTCGATGAGTTTTGCCGCGAGTTCTGTCTGGAAGGCGGTACGATGACCTCTACTGGTGAACTGCGGCGGCACCGGGCCACTCCACCTACTCCGGGCCACTCCACCCACTGGGCCACTCCACCCACCGGGACACTCCACCCACTCTAAATGCCCTGGTGAAACATTCTTCAATTTCATTGCCGTCCCCATATCAGATGCAATGGCCTATTATATTTCACTACATGGAATCATCGGATTTTTCACTGTGGGCTTTCCTTGTGGAGCTGCCCATACATCAGGATAGCCAACACAAGGGTGCTTCAGGGAAAACAAGAGTATCTTGGAGTGCAAACACACAACCATTACAATTAGCTTTTCTTTGCGAAAAGAGATGCGACCCTGTGAAAACCATGGACTAGCAACACCCACAGCATTCCCAAGGCCACAGAGTGTAAAAATGTTAGGGGCAGCATAGCACTGATGAAATCGGAATCAATCAGAGAATCATACATGCAGAATGTAGATAGCAGATGTATACAGTCTATCAACATGCTTCACAAAAAAAAACACGTCCATGCGCGCTCATGCACCAGCACATTCTTGCATATTGCCACAACTCGCAACCACTGTTACAATCTGTGGCAACACACTTTCTATTAGGTAGCTCAGAAAATGACATTTGAATCACATTACCCTACGACGTTCTAAAGTAGCGACGCAAAAATGCGCCTGGTGTCCTCACTTCGATCCGGCCGTACCGCCGCCGCTGATACCGGCCGCGCTGAATTGGTACTGGAAGCAGCAGAGATGACATTCACTGTACGGGTGTGCCAGCGTCCAAAATTGGAACTCGATGTCAAATTCCGATGCAGCTAGCAAGTCATCAACAAGGATAAAGAGCTTTAGAACCAGCTCTCCTCGCGCGAGAAAGATTGCGCCGCCTGCTGCTGGCACCGGTACATGCTGCAGTGGCCAGCAGTGCACAGCGCCACCTATACAAAATGCGCCCGCATATTCAGGTAGTAGTCGGGTAGGTGGCGTTGTAAAACAAAACTTGTGCTACACGTGGAAAGGTGGCCTTTCAGGATGGCAGCAGTAACCACTCAGGGTAGTACAGCAAATTAGGGACGGGGAGGGGGTTCAGTGCAGTGTTCAGTGCGCGGCGTCCGGATACAAATCTTCAAGGAGTCGAACAAATGGGCCAGCGACGACTAGTCTGCTTGAGCTGATTTTAAGAGAATTTGATGCTGAAATTTGACGGTATTAAACATGGGTGAAATTTGTACGTTATCAGGTGGTGGTTGGTTGGTTATTGGTTTTACGACACGTCGACCGTTGAGTCATATAGCGTCGCCAATCTCTCACGCCGATTGGTCGCGGACGAAGAGTAGCGACAGGTGAGACTCGAACCCACAACCTTTCGATTGTGAAACGAGCATCTTACCCCTAGACCACTCGTCCCCCTTATCAGGTGGTGGTTGACGCATGTAGCGTGCCATGTGATCTTCGGAAAATAATGCGGTCCACCGTCGTTTTACCTTGATCATTAAGTTCAGGGTCATGTGGTACCCGTCTGAATCTTCACAGCAGGGACAGGGAACCGTCGCCCCAAGTTTCATGAAATTTTACATCACGCCTATGACGCGCTGCATAGAAAATGGACCTAGAAACTCTCTTGTCCCCCATTCAAAGTCGGTGGCGACGCACATTATGGCACCTGTGTGGAATGATTGACACCACCTGCATTTTGACCGGATATTTCTTTCTAGATTGCCTTATATTTTGCATTTTATATTTCCCTATTTGATCGTCGCCGAGCAGGGGGGTCACCTTGTATATGCTAAGGGAACCACCGGTACCCTCAGTCATTGATTTGTCCCCATAAATCTTTAATTTGGATCCCTCAATCACTGATCCCCCTCCCGCATTCACATAAATGCACACGCTTTAGTTTTTAGTGCATTGAACGGTTTTAGTGGATTTAATCATGACCATCAGCATTAATAAAAGTAAGCACATATTTCGTCACACTTGTCCGGAATGTACAGGAAGTGTCATGGAAAATCAGAGCACCCGAGCATGTAAGGTGTTTGTTTACTACTCGATGCCTTATCACAAATAGGCCATCCCCTACAGTGCACACGCGTGCTCAGGATACTTGGTAGAGGCACAGCTGGTGAACTATTCGTGCTCAGGATACTTGGTAGAGGCACAGCTGGTGAACTATTCGTGCTCAGGATACTTGGTAGAGGCACAGCTGGTGAACTATTCGTGCTCAGGATACTTGGTAGAGGCACAGCTGGTGAACTATTCGTGCTCAGGATACTTGGTAGAGGCACAGCTGGTGAACTATTCGTGCTCAGGATACTTGGTAGAGGCACAGCTGGTGAACTATTCGTGCTCAGGATACTTGGTAGAGGCACAGCTGGTGAACTATTCGTGCTCAGGATACTTGGTAGAGGCACAGCTGGTGAACTATTCGTGCTCAGGATACTTGGTAGAGGCACAGCTGGTGAACTATTCGCACCGACCGAGACAATGAGAGTGAAGTTACCAAGCATGGTGAATCAACATAGTGCACATTGCACATACACATGCCATGTTGCACATACACAAGCCATGCTGCACGCGTGCCTTCAACGTCCTCATTTTAAAGCGATGCGTCAAGTGTGCGAATGACAGCGAGTGGGAAGCCGTTTATGAAGGACAGTGTGCGTTCAGCCACGTCAAGAATTTGTGCTGCACTATCTCAACTTTATCCGCATGGACCTTGGCGGTATAATGCGGCACTACTCGAGCATTGACCGAACGTGAGAGAAGTACACCTGGACGGACGGTTGGCTGAAATATCCTCCAGTTTCAACGTTTTGAAAACACCGAGAAGACAATGACAAGACAATGTCATTGTCTTGCATGTCATAAGCATCACATATCGTGCTTAGCTATAAGAAGGTTTTCTCTGGGTTTGGACTCGGTAAAAAACACTGTCATTACAACACTTCATGTACGTTCGCACATAAATGTTTACGATATATGTCCACTGACACATACCCAGCAACACCACGACACACAACTCACAAGACAAACACCAGTAGAAAACACACAAATACTGGCATGTGTGCAGAATAGGCGGCGGCTTGCCGCATTATAAAGAATACATATTAGGCAGGCCGACCCACTCATTAATCGTCAGATAAACGCGCGCGGAACCCTCCTTTACGATGGGTCACCACAAGGACAATTGTGAGATGATACTCTAGATGTGGGAAGGATATACCTGTACATGAAGTGTTGAAATGACAGTGCTATTTTACCGAGTCCAAACCCAAAGAAGACCTTTTTATAGCTAAGCACGATATTTAATGCTTATTTTTTTAATTGATAATAGAACATGACCAGTGACCTTAGTCTTGAAAATGTCTTATGTTAGACGGGACGTTGACAGCTTAAAGGAAATATATATGTTGATATATACCAAGAAAGAAACATGTAATATTTTCGAACCCGTCGCTAAAAACTCCGCGGTTCTTACCACGCATGACAGCGCCGCTCCGCCACCTAATTTAACCGCAATATGAATTATTTTGCGGAATGGGTTGAATACGTTGCCCCTAATCTCTGGAAAATAAGCGTATTACAGCACTATGTTTCCAGCTGCCCTCGGACGACCTGGCGTTTGCGCTGCCCTGCCTCCTGCATCGGCAGAGTTGGTAACAAAAGCAATGTCTTTGCGGTGCCGGCTGTCACCGGCATACACATAGACCATCGAGTGGCGCAAGACAAAACATCACACCCATGCAAGTATGTACGCAAACCGATCCATTATCACCCAGAGTCTACGGCGACTAAATAAAGCCTATGGTTACTACACATATTACATATTTGATATGATGGTGATGAGGACAGGAAAGTATAACTTTAACGTGACTAGTAGTGCGTGTCGACCAGGAACTGGTGCGGAAATCTACATTTGGTGGGCCATAGCGGCTTAGGAGGGGCGAACTTCAAAGCAATCTTTGAGTTTCTGTGTTCTCCGTATAATTGGATAGGCTTCGCAAGTGCGATTATTTTCAGTGAATATATTCTGAATATAAATTTCCTACATTTCTAGGACATCGCTTTTCGTGTTGCTCATCACTAAAATATGGACGTTTGGGGACATCTCTCAAATCTGGACATCTCTAATGAAGCCAGGGGGTCCACGATCTTATTATCAGAACATATTTTCCTACTGAATATGGAAAATTACAAATTAACATTTGCGGGGTACCAAACCAGAGGAGGGGTTCGGGCTCCCGACCTACACGCGATCTCCAGCCTCGCACACAGGGCCTCCTTGCCCATACCGAGATGCACCAGTAAGGTCGACCATAACGATTCAGGTTTTAAAGCAAGTATGTCGCATGGCCTAAACAAGCTCCATGTAATCGTTCCTTCTTGCACGTTCAACTTCTTTTGTCGGCCTGCTCATTGCTTCGTCGTACCTTCAGTACGCTCCCACTGCTGCTTCGTTGTCGCGACCCCAATCTTATTGGCCAATTGTGAGATGACCCTGATATCCGGGGGGGAAGTGGTGGACTAAATGTCAGTTCAGGCATGAATGGCAGCCATGCTTTTCCGGAACAGTGGAGTCCAATGGAAGGCATTTCTCTACCACCAGGCCCAGTGTCGTACCACGGCTGGCTGCAGGCCGACAGTGGAGTCCAATGGAAGGCATTTCTCTACCACCAGGCCCAGTGTCGTACCACGGCTGGCTGCAGGCCGACAGTGGAGTCCAATGGAAGGCATTTCTCTACCACCAGGCCCAGTGTCGTACCACGGCTGGCTGCAGGCCGACAGTGGAGTCCAATGGAAGGCATTTTCTACCACCAGGCCCAGTGTCGTACCACGGCTGGCTGCAGGCCGACAGTGGAGTCCAATGGAAGGCATTTCTCTACCACCAGGCCCAGTGTCGTACCACGGCTGGCTGCAGGCCGACAGTGGAGTCCAATGGAAGGCATTTCTCTACCACCAGGCCCAGTGTCGTACCACGGCTGGCTGCAGGCCGACAGTGGAGTCCAATGGAAGGCATTTCTCTACCACCAGGCCCAGTGTCGTACCACGGCTGGCTGCAGGCCGACAGCCGAAGATGCATGTGCGACTCCACGGATTTTAGATATGGGGCGGAGGTGAGAAGATTTGAAGTCGAATCTACCCATGCAACGCCTTAGGCGTAATGATAAATTTCACCATTATTTTTTTCTCCTTTTTGTGTGTGGGGGAGGGGCGTTTCCTGTCCCGCAGCGTGGCGACACCCATGCAAAGGTGTCACCAAAACAGTATGTATTGTGTGTGATTGTTATTATATATTAGACAGAGGAGCGCAGCCGGGATTTCTTACGAGAGGTTGACGGGAAAAGCATCGCATTGCATCGAGACCGCTTTCGGCACGCGAAGCGCGCCGAAAATTTTTACTTTGGCGTGGTGAAAATTCCTAAATTTATTCTTTGATCGTGTGTGATTTATTTGTTTGTAGGGGACGTCCGCCGGCCCCATGGCTGCGTCTCTGATTACACAAATACGCCGATCTCCTCGCAATATGGCAAAATTTCCTACCCTTCACAGCGCGGGTTTTTGAATTGGGCTCCCTCACACAAACTTCTCTTCTAGACTAGATAGAAAGATAAAACAAAAATACAGTAAGCGGCATGGCGTATCATATCCCCAATTTTTACACTTGCTTTCATTTGTTCCGGTCGCCGACCGGTAGTTTTCCGAACACAGAACAGGTCCGCACCACCTCTGCACAGTACAGGATGATCCCGTCGTTCACATATGTAAACGTAGTTCCGTGCCCCTTCTTCGCCCATGCCTGAGGTTGATGTTTAATATTGTCGCTTAGGGTAGGGGGCATTGTCCCAGTGCTCAGTACTCCTATTGTTCCTCTGCCCATGGCGATGACCGTATGGTATACAGAGATTAGGCGGGCTCGTTCAGCAGGGGCACACGTACTTGAAATGTAGCGGATGCTGGACAACGCCGGCGCACATTCTTCAAAGTTCCCGCTGCAAGCCCTGGGGCGGCGCCCGCGTCCGCGCTAACAGCGGCCGGCGCAGGTACTGCCAGCGCAAGCCGCCAACACAGCCGAAGAAATGGGCCGAGCTGCTGGCTCGCTGTGGGGCTGGTCCCTGGTAATGTGGAGCTTCCCGCCTCTGAAGGGTTCGAACACCCCCAATGTATAGTTGATCCCTCCGATAAATACATATTTTAGCATTCTACCGTACGGACGATCTCATTAAATTGATGTTGGCATCGCTGACAGTTCAAATATATTTTAAAGCTCCTGCCCTGGAGGATCGTATATTTCTTGTGTAGCTAGTACAACACCGATACAAATATTGGTGCGACCAAGGGATTAATTTTTTTATCTCGAGAATTGACCACTGTGGGTGGGTGCACATTGCACTTTTTAATGGCACCTCACTCTCCTTCTCCTCACCTATTCAGATGCGCACCCAATGGTTTGTTTTTGCATCTTGATCTGATCCATTTCATCGTGGTATATTCGGAGGAGCATCTGACATTTTTGCAAGGCTATACAAATTGAAGATCCAAATATCTCGACACCCCAGCGGGTGACCAACATTTTGCGAAATCAGAATAGTAATTCAATAGATTAGCTGCTAATGAGTCGCTTCGACTGTTAATAGTGCTTTCTTTTTATTCTACATCAGAAGTCCGAACATAGAACATAGCAATGGCGCACCAAATCTTAACTTCCCTCATACGCCAGAGCTTTCGGCCTTGTGAGGCATATGTATACATACATACATATATATATATATATATATATATATATATATATATATTATATATATGTACATGATACACAACTTTGGTTCTCATGCTTCACGCAGCTGCTTTATGGAACAGGGCGATATGCTAAGCGGAACCGGTTGTGCTGGCCGTGATTCCATCACCCGGCCTTGGAATTCCAGTTCAACGGAATAATGTTGAACGAGAGTTTAACGGTCTGCCAATGCACCGACAGGACGCCCCGTGGTCGCCTCTCGAGCCTTATAGGGTCAGTCGCCAGCTGACCTTCCCGACTGGAAGGTCTGCCAATGCACCGACATGACGCCCCGTGGTCGCCTCTCGAGCCTTACAGGGTCAGTCGCCAGCTGTCCTTCCCGACTGGAAGGTCAGCCAATGCACCGACAGGACGCCCCGTGGTCGCCTGTCGAGCCTTACAGGGTCAGTCGCCAGCTGACCTTCCCGACTGGAAGGTCAGCCAATGCACCGACATGACGCCCCGTGGTCGCCTCTCGAGCCTTACAGGGTCAGTCGCCAGCTGACCTTCCCGACTGGAAGGTCAGCCAATGCACCGACAGGACGCCCCGTGGTCGCCTCTCGAGCCTTATAGGGTCAGTCGCCAGCTGTCCTTCCCGACTGGAAGGTCAGCCAATGCACCGACAGGACGCCCCGTGGTCGCCTCTCGAGCCTTATAGGGTCAGTCGCCAGCTGACCTTCCCGACTGGAAGGTCTGCCAATGCACCGACAGGACGCCCCGTGGTCGCCTCTCGAGCCTTATAGGGTCAGTCGCCAGCTGACCTTCCCGACTGGAAGGTCTGCCAATGCACCGACAGGACGCCCCGTGGTCGCCTCTCGAGCCTTATAGGGTCAGTCGCCAGCTGACCTTCCCGACTGGAAGGTCAGCCAATGCACCGACAGGACGCCCCGTGGTCGCCTGTCGAGCCTTACAGGGTCAGTCGCCAGCTGACCTTCCCGACTGGAAGGTCAGCCAATGCACCGACATGACGCCCCGTGGTCGCCTCTCGAGCCTTATAGGGTCAGTCGCCAGCTGACCTTCCCGACTGGAAGGTCAGCCAATGCACCGACAGGACGCCCCGTGGTCGCCTCTCGAGCCTTATAGGGTCAGTCGCCAGCTGACCTTCCCGACTGGAAGGTCTGCCAATGCACCGACAGGACGCCCCGTGGTCGCCTCTCGAGCCTTACAGGGTCAGTCGCCAGCTGACCTTCCCGACTGGAAGGTCTGGCAATGCACCGACAGGACGCCCCGTGGTCGCCTCTCGAGCCTTACAGGGTCAGTCGCCAGCTGACCTTCCCGACTGGAAGGTCAGCCAATGCACCGACAGGACGCCCCGTGGTCGCCTCTCGAGCCTTACAGGGTCAGTCGCCAGCTGACCTTCCCGACTGGAAGGTCAGCCAATGCACCGACATGACGCCCCGTGGTCGCCTCTCGAGCCTTACAGGGTCAGTCGCCAGCTGACCTTCCCGACTGGAAGGTCAGCCAATGCACCGACAGGACGCCCCGTGGTCGCCTCTCGAGCCTTATAGGGTCAGTCGCCAGCTGACCTTCCCGACTGGAAGGTCAGCCAATGCACCGACAGGACGCCCCGTGGTCGCCTCTCGAGCCTTATAGGGTCAGTCGCCAGCTGACCTTCCCGACTGGAAGGTCAGCCAATGCACCGACAGGACGCCCCGTGGTCGCCTCTCGAGCCTTACAGGGTCAGTCGCCAGCTGACCTTCCCGACTGGAAGGTCAGCCAATGCACCGACAGGACGCCCCGTGGTCGCCTCTCGAGCCTTACAGGGTCAGTCGCCAGCTGACCTTCCCGACTGGAAGGTCTGCCAATGCACCGACAGGACGCCCCGTGGTCGCCTCTCGAGCCTTACAGGGTCAGTCGCCAGCTGACCTTCCCGACTGGCGGATATGCGAGCGCATGAAGTAACACCAGCCCCGTCTCGCCAGGGAAGGGGAGACAGTCGGGTGCATGAAGTGACACGAACCCCTTGTTGCCAGGGAAGGGGAGACCAGTGGACTCAGGGCCCTGACCAACTGCTCTATCGGGTCGTCGTGCCACGCTATATTTTGCTGCCAATGCAGTACCAACCGTTCTGAAAGTATGCCATATAATCTATGACATCACATGAAAATAATGGTCTCAAATTAGACCTCGACAGCACCAGCAATTATAGCCACGTTCCATCTTTGGCTCCAGGCACTCCCGAGACCGTCCACCCGAGACTGTCAAATAGCCACCTATTTGAGCCCTTAGGATGAGTCCATCTGGTGCATTTCTAAATCATCTCCTTCAACCCCTGAGCCCTTCTAATAATTTATTTGAAATTTCACCCTTCGTCGAAAGCAATACAAACGAACAGCATTATATCACGCTCCCACTCCGTTCCGCCGTGGAGATTCGTAACTATCACCCCCTCAGTATTGTGTGGATTACAATTAGTGGCGTACAGAAGGGGAGCAAAGGGTACAATTGTCCCCCCTCTGAGAGGTTGTGGGGCCCCCAAGAATCGCGCCGTAGTTCGGAAAAATTGTGCCGGGGCCACTAACAATCACACTTGGAGCCTGAAAAAGTCGCACCAGTCTCTGAAGATCACACTGGCGGCCCAAAAAGTCGCGCGGGCTCCCGAAAATCATGCTGGTCCCCAAAAAAGTGGCTCCGGGGTCCTGAACTCACTCTGGAGCCCAACAAGTCGCGTCAAGACTGCGGAAGTCACACTGGGGCATCCAATGTTGGGTCGGGCTCTTGAATATCACGCTGGGACCCCAAAAAGTCACCAGGGACCCTGAAGATCATACTGGGCCCGAAAGGTCGCGCCGGGGCCCCTGAAAATCACGCTGGGCCCCAAAAGTCACGTCTTATCCCGAAAAAGCAATCCCGACCTGGAAAGTCCTTCAGCTCCTGAAATTTCCTCGAAAGCCCCCCGGAACGCATCGGGCCCCGAAAAAAAACCGCGTCCCAAAAAAATTATGAGAAAGTCCCTTTGAAAAGATAGTAGCCCAAATCCGATAAGTTAAAAAAAATGCGTGTAGAATAGCCCCCTTCAGCTCCGTTTCTCCCTAACCCAAATCCTAGGTACGCCACTGGTCACAACTCACAATGCATGTTAAGTCCAGATTAACAAAGGAATGTGAAAGGCCTGACATTAAGATTTCCTCGAACAGGAGGTCGAGAGACAATTAGCCCTCGGGTCTTTGCACGTGATGATGCCTCCCATTAAGATTTCTGCAATTCTCTACTAACGATTTCATGGGAGTATTTTCATTTCGCAATGGCGAAATACTCTGATGGGACTATCCCGAATCGGAATCTAATTTCCACCCAATTGTATAATATCAAAAGTAAGGACCCCTCTTCAAGAATGCAACCCTCCATTCAGCGGCAAAAGTATGGCCAACATTATAGTCAATGCCTTGGGGTAGTCAAAGGAGCAAGCCACACATGACCAAGAAATGTACTTCACGTTAACAACCCCATACCTACACTCCAATGCCCGCAAATAGACTCACTACTCCCCACGAGGCAGAGATTGTTTCCCATTTTCCACTGAAAACTAACCGATTCCCCACGTCAACCTCTGTCTCTTTCTATAACATTGACATCAGCATCCCGCTGAACCTGGCTGAGGGATCTGAGGAGTAAATTTCCACTCTGAACTCGCCTGTCTCGCTGCCCCCAAGAGACCACCCTGGCTGCGCTCCTGAGGCCTGCCCCTGGGCCACGCGGCGCACACACAGGCCCAAGCCGCCGACATCACCACCTGGTGGCAGACTGGCCAACCACAGAGCTCGCAGAGCCGCCCGCGCCGCCACACCGGAGTTTCAACG
The DNA here is from genome assembly GCA_034440615.1 of Ashinkailepas kermadecensis. Classification (NCBI taxonomy): domain Eukaryota; kingdom Metazoa; phylum Arthropoda; class Thecostraca; family Neolepadidae; genus Ashinkailepas; species Ashinkailepas kermadecensis. The sequence goes on from JAOTOM010005120.1 coordinate 938,925, forward strand.
GCGACGCCGGCTGGTGCGCTCCGTGGCGCTGGTGCTTTACTGCTGTGTGTGATGCGTGTTCTGCAGCGTGCGTAGTGCTGCGTAATCGAAATTGTGAGCGTGAATTTTTGCACGGTGATTTGGGAGTGCCTGGAGTGAACTGAGTTCCACATTTGTTATCGTGTCGGCGGGCGGAACAACAGGCACGGTAACGGAAGCTACAGCTACCGGCACCGTCTACCAGCAGCTATTTGAACGGAATTATCTGCTTGAGGGTGAGTTTGGGGCACGGGCGTTGCTTTCTGGAAATCATTGGGGGGGAGGAGGCATAATACATGAAGGCAATGGGCGGGGCCAAGTGGATTGAGTAGGGGGCACGCTCCATGGCGTCTCATTTTAGAAGTTAAAATTATTGGGGAGGGGGTCAAGGCCAACATTGAGGGGGAATTTGCCCCCTCAAAAGTATATCAACTGGGCGCCACATAACCAGTAGCAGTTGATGCGCCCCTAAGCCCAAATAATCAATCAAGAGTATATCAACATAGAACAGTAGTGTGGTGGGGTGTCGGCGTATCGAAATGAGTGGGTGGGCGGACAACGACTATGAATAGTTCGCGGGCCCCTTTCCTTTGTAAAAGCAGGTGTGACTCATAAGAGGACATTTCTCAGAGCACTCGGTGCTAGTGTACTTACTCTGGAAGTTGCAAGCAGCACGCGAAAGCCAAAGTGCCTGCGCAAAGCCGCGGCTCTGTTGTTGTGAACGTTGTTTCCGATGCTTGCTTTAAGTTTAGGCCGCTGGTGTGAACGGAATTCCAAGCTAGGCGTGAACATCAACTACGAACATCGAACTACGCCATTCATGTTGATGCGTGAATCCACGACCTCCTCCGTAATCAACGAAGCGCCCTAAAGCCAAAACAACTAACTAACTAATTCCTTCGTAATCAAAATCGAGGCTCGTGGACTTTTGGTGTTGCCGGTGCATGCACGTGCCAACACCAATCGAAGTATTTGTGTTGATATGCAACACCAATATTTTGATTTCCATCCTAATGGTCACATCCTAATCTTAATTGATATATTCACTCCCTGAATTTGGAGGGGGCAACAAGCGCATCTTAAAGGAAGACAAATGTTGCTCAATAGGTATATCAGGGCACAACAGGTCTTCTGTGATGACGCCTATAATTTGGCTCCGCCAAAGGAACACTTTCCAAATTTGACATTCGGTGTGCTCCGCAATACGAAAACAACGTGGCTGAATGACATGTTAGCAACACCAATATTTATACCAAGCCTCCACCTATGATGGAAACGTTGGGGCGGATATGGATAATTTCAGGCCAATTACTTTCATGCAACGCCCATAGGCGTGGTGTTAAATATCAGGAGTTGGAGGGGATGCATCCCCCTCCCGTGGCGAAGCCCATGTGTTTATCAACCGTTGCATCCAGATGCTAAGCACACAGTTAAGCAAGCAACATTAAAACACTTCTTTGTTGAACTGTTGAATCAGGCGAAAAGTAGGGCCAATCGAAGTCAACGTGGCGACTTTTTTTTTCTGGGATGTGGGCAGAATGGGAAACTTACTATTACGGTATCGGGGTCTAAGTACTTTTTGGCAGTTTGTATCGAGTGCCACACCTGGCCACATTTACCAATGTCAGCGCCGTCCAATCTACTGAAAATTTCATGTCTCATCTTCAGAGGACAATCGACGGAGAGGGGGGGGGGGGGGGGGGGGGGGGGGGAGAGAGAGAGAGAGAGAGAGAGAGAGAGAGAGAGAGAGAGAGAGAGAGAGAGAGAGAGAGAGAGAGAGAGAGAGAGAGAGAGAGAGAGAGAGAGAGAGAGAGAGAGAGAGAGAGAGAGAGAGAGAGAGAGAGAGAGAGAGAGAGAGAGAGAGAGAGAGAGAGAGAGAGAGAGAGAGAGAGAGAGAGAGAGAGAGAGAGAGAGAGAGAGAGAGAGAGAGAGAGAGAGAGAGAGAGAGAGAGAGAGAGAGAGAGAGAGAGAGAGAGAGAGAGAGAGAGAGAGAGAGAGATCGGAGCCGAATGAACACGGCTGACTATCGCTACCAGGGCACATCCAGGTACCTATCATCCTATGCCATAAACACCCGACACGAATTGAACCCCCCTAACCATCCGCCCGCCACACGCACCTTGCAGCCAACACCTTCCGCTTATGCCGAAACTCACTTGGCCGTGTGTTCAACGTGCAATCAAATTTTCGTCCTTTGATTGCTTGATTACTCCTTTGCATTGATTGCTTGACAGTTAGATTTGCGAACGGAAGCAGCGAATTGCACTAAAGCAGCCGATTCCAAACAGTGTTCTCCGGCACCCCCGGACGACTTCTCTGGCCTGTGTTCAACGTGCTATCAAATTTCCTAATGCATTCTCGGAGTGCGGAGTCCCATCTCTACCCACCTATGTCTATTCGCGTTTGGGCGTGATCAGTTTTGGAATACGCTTTACAAATGTAACATACAGGCCTTCGGGAACGTTGGGGGTAGAATTCACCACCTTTGGGCGTTTATGGAAATTGACTTATGGAATATATACGTGTGTAGACCCGTGCGGACGTTCTGGACACATGGCCTTGGCCGAGGCTAGCCCAGGTTTTTATTACGAAGCAAACACGACATTACCACCAAGCAGAGGTGTAATCAAGGGTGTCCGGCTACTCCCTTAGAAAATATTACTAGATTAAGTAAGAATTTTTGGGATTTTCGTCACGCTAAGCAAAAATGTTCCAAGCGCGAAGCACGCTGAAAGCGGTTTCGGTGTAATCACGTTTTTGTCGCCCCCCCCTGTAAGAAAATTTGGCCTGCGCTCCTGTCACCAGGCACCACCAAGTTCTACACGCTTAGTTTGTCGTGCAATGTACTATGCTTCAGGCATTTCTCTCGCGCCTACGTGATTGTGTCTGGCTAATTGGACATGGAGGAGGCACTTCAATTTCACTCAGTGATGTCAAATTTCCATTTATTTTTCGTCCAGCTAAATATCACAATGCAGAAACGTTGCAGTTACACCTGCTCCGACGCAGCAAAATGGCAGGGGAACCAGAACAGCAAGCAGCGACCGTCCCGACCGCGGACCTTTGCCGAGGTCCATGGTCCGCGCGCTGCCTTGTGTCGTGCACAGGCGTGGTTGTCACGTGACCTGCGCCGAGCGGAGTGCTGGTGGTATTTACACAGCCGGGTAGTTCGCGTTGCCATGCGGTATCGCGTTGCCATGCGGTATCGCGTTGCCATGCGGTATCGCGTTGCCATGCGGTATCGCGTTGCCATGCGGTGAGGACACGACACCTTAGATGTGTCCGCGGGTGCCGCCGCCACGGCGGGGAACGGGAGACGCCTCCCTAAAACCTCATGCAGTTTGGGGACCTCTCTCCTCTCATCCCTCTCCCTCTCCCTCTCCCTCTCCCTCTCCCTCTCCCTCTCCCTCTCCCTCTCCCTCTCCCTCTCCCTCTCCCTCTCCCTCTCCTCTCCCTCTCCCTCTCCCTCTCCCTCTCCCTCTCCCTCTCCCTCTCCCTCTCCCTCTCCATCTCCATCTCCATCTCCATCTCCATCTCCATCTCCATCTCCATCTCCATCTCCATCTCCATCTCCATCTCCATCTCCATCTCCATCTCCCTCTCCATCTCCATCTCCATCTCCCTCTCCCTCTCCATCTCCCTCTCCCTTTCCCTCTACCTCTACCTCTCCCCCTCCCTCTCCCTCCCTCTCCCTCTCCCTCTCCTCCCTCTCTCTCTTTCTCTCTCTCCCTCTCCTCCTCTCTCTCCCTCTCCTCCCTCTCTCTCTCTCTCCTCTACCTCTACCTCTACCTCTACCTCTACTCTACTCTACTCTACTCTACTCTACTCTACTCTACTCTACTCTACTCTACTCTGCATCCCACGGGTCAGTTACAGTGTACACGTTATGATGCATTACGCTCATGACGTTACACGAACAAAATATACCTAAACGCCCTCTTGTCTCCACCACCTGCGCCCGCTCCACCCCAAATATGTGGCGACGTCCATGGTATAAATTCAGAGGAAACAATGCGTCATAGCGTGTACAGTGTATGTCATCACAAGTTAGCACCTATCACGCCTCGGACCGGGCTCCTCGATGGGCTGTTAAAAGGTCGGCATTCCCATTGTGGTCTGTTTCCGCCACAGAGAGGGAAACAGGCCCACGCGAGTGGTGACAAGGGGAACGGTAAGGATAGGAACTGGAAGATGAAAGAAGGGGGACAAAAGGTGCTCAGGCGGAGGAAGGACGGGGCTGGGGGCAGCGCCCTTGCCTCCGTTGCGACACCGGCACTTCTCGGTGCCGACCGTCGACCACCACAGGTCACCGAGCTGTGCGCGCGCTTCATGGCCTCCATCAATGGCGGCCATTCTCGTGGTCGGTGCCCGAGCACTCTGCTCGTCTGGTCGGCCGTCCCCAACTCTACCACAGCTCCACTGTCCCCCAGTGAAGGTTATGGCCACGTCACGTGCGCTTGGAGCTCGGTCACTCATCCGTTCCTCTGTGAGACTAGCGCTGCACGCAAACACCATACGCTTCAATCGGAAAGGTGTTTGTGATCTGCGCGGGTCGAATATTAACGTAGCTGCGAGTCACCGTCGTCCTTGGTTTTGGTCAAATTAGTTCATGGCTGCATAAGCGGGTTGTGGCAAAGGAGAGTTCTTTGATCCATCAAAGCATGGCTAGTCGTCACGCCGCAGACAAGGGGTCAACGAGACGGCGCAAAGGTCAGCAGAGCACGTGAGCTTTGCAAACGCTTATCTTAGAACATGGTCCCGCTGGAATGTGGTGGGGACAGGGCAGCGGATTTTCCTTTGTGTTCCTTCGTTTCGCGGATGGGTTAAGGACGCTTCAGATGTGAACCCCCGCCAGTGCAGGGCGAGTAGCCAGTATGCATACACGCCTTTGATACTTTTTGGCTGTTTGTTAAATATCTGCTCAACGGATTCCCCTCAGTTGTTTTGTTTTCGCTGTTTTTGTTTTGTCCATGACCAATAGGCTATTCCACATTTTTTTGGCTTTAAAGAATGTCGTCAGATTATGTCAGGTGACGCATTTCATAGGAAGGAATATCCTCCGTCATTTCTGTTTCTAAAGTCGCGGATTTTCACAGCTTAATTCGCCTGAAGTCTGAATAGATATTATAATTTGCATGCTGCTTCACTAGGGTGGGAATAACATCATCATAAGATCATCGATCTTTCCAAGGACATCTGGTGTCCTTGGCCTAAATTGAGCTCGGATCAATTTTTTGTCTGGCGTATATTCTAGGAAACTAATCTCACAAAATCAAAACCAAACTGGTAATTCGGCATAGGTAATTCGGTAGGAACCACGCCTAGCCTTGGTTGGTTATTTGGGCTTAGGGGCGCATCGACTGCGTTGGTCATACAGCGCCCATGACGCCTAACCTTCAGCAGTCTCGGGTGCAGTGTGCATAGTGCTTCACCGTTGCCACAGATGGTGACTAGGCGTGTTTGGTTTCGTTTCCAGTTGCACGTTTGCTTTCTATTCTCATAGATTGGCTTTGATGGACAGCGAAGCATATTCTCGACATCTGCCCTCGCCTGGTCGTAAAGTGAACTTAGTGGCGTGTGCTGTCACCTCCAAACAGCATTATACTACGCACATTCCTATGGCATACGCGCGCCGACTGTAAGTCGCCGTCAGACAGATGTATCTGTCCCATTTGACGTCGGCTGGAAATAGTGACTCGAACGGCTCGTTACTCCCGGTCCATTCAGCGGGAAGTAATGCTTTCCACGTCGCAGGCTGCTTCAAAGGCATACGTGGCATTCCGGACCGTCGGCCGCTGGCCGGCCGCCAGTCTGCTCAGCCCTGGTGCCTAGCCCTGGCCCTGGTGCTTGGCTCTGACACCAGCCCTGGTGCCTAGCCCTAGCCCTAGCCCTAGCCCTAGCCCTAGCCCTAGCCGTGGTCTGGCCGTCGGCTGCGGTCGACGCTGCCGGCCAGCGAGCCGGCGGCGTCATTGTAGCGCGCACAACCCCTGCTCATTTCGGCCGCCTCCGTCGACCGGACCGGACCGGAAGTGACGTGGCCCTCGTTACGGTGCCGAGTGGCGCCAATTTGCCGGCGAGCGTCCGAGCAGCTCAGGATGGTCGTGCCGCCCAGTTAGCCGGCGGCGTTGTCATGCTCTCATCCTGTCATCCTGTCATGCTGTCATCCTGTTATGCTGTCATCCTGTTATCCTGTCATCCTGTCATCCTGTCATGGTTACATGCAGAGCTGTTTACCGGGGACGACCCACCCGTGCCGGCGTGGTCCGAAGCGCTCCTCGGTCAGAGTCCGCTGTCAGTACTGACACACACACACCAATGTCAGTACTGCCGGCACAGTACCGTACTACCACAGTACTGCCGGCGCTCCTCGGTCAGAGTCCGCTGACAATACTGACACACACCAGTGTCAGGACTGCCGGCTGACATCACATTAATATTAAACAGCCGCACCATGTCATTATCCCACAATTGACGCTGCCGCATTGTTGCAGACACCAACCTCGGTGTGGCCGGCGCAGTGTGACCTGGCGGTCTTTGCACCCTGAACCTCAGCAGCCAGCGTGGGCTGAGACCGCCAGCCAACTGGCCATAAATAGCGCTCAGCGCCAGCTCAGCTCCGCTGTAGCGATCCCCTACGCAGTCAGTCAGAACGAGCTGTGTAGATCAGAACTGTCAACGGGATGTGGATCAGATCAGAGCTGTCAAGATCAGGACGGTTCCGATCAGAATTGTCAACGGTATGTGAATGTGGATGTATGTCAGCACCGCGACTGGTGCTGGCCATCACGGCAACCATCAGCACCACGACTGGTGCTGGCCATCACGACAACCATCAGCACCACGACTGGTGCTGGCCATCACGACAACCATCAGCACCACGACTGGTGCTGACCATCACGGCAACCATCAGCACCACGACTGGTGCTGGCCATCACGACAACCATCAGCACCATAATTGGTGCTGATACAGCAGCCATCAGCACCACGACTGGTGTTAGCACAACAACCATCAGCACCACGACTGGTGCTGGCCATCACGGCAACCATCAGCACCACGACTGGTGCTGGCCATCACGACAACCATCAGCACCACGACTGGTGCTGACCATCACGGCAACCATCAGCACCACGACTGGTGCTGGCCATCACGACAACCATCAGCACCACGACTGGTGCTGGCCATCACGACAACCATCAGCACCACGACTGGTGCTGACCATCACGGCAACCATCAGCACCACGACTGGTGCTGGCCATCACGACAACCATCAGCACCACGACTGGTGCTGGCCATCACGGCAACCATCAGCACCATAATTGGTGCTGATACAGCAGCCATCAGCACCACGACTAGTGTTGGCACAACAACCATCAGCACCACGACTGGTGCTGGCCATCACGGCAACCATCAGCACTAAACTCGAGGATGACCAAGTGCAGGATGACACGGCGAGTTGTTGCGTAGTGCAGGTCGTTCTATTAGCAGGCCCATCTCACCAAGCTTCATATTTCAATGAAAATGGATCGTCCTCTATCCGGTCGGATTCGCCGGCTTCCGTTCTATTCCGGACGATCCCCCCCCCCCCCCCCCCATCAGCGGACGACATATGGAAGGCGGGAGACGCCATCCTGCCCTAATAGGCTCCGACAGACCTGGGCTCCGGTGTCGGCAGGGAACATTCGGTCCTCGTTCTCCCGGTATATCTCAGGTAATTACCTTATGATGGAGGTAATACAAGTCCACGGCGGTGGCATGGAAGGCGCCGTACGCAGCGGGCATCTGTCAGATAAGGCGCCGTAGTCAGCGGGCTATCTGTCAGATGCGAGACGTGGTGTCAATCACTCGGTGAATGATTGGAGATGTCTGCAACGTCGACCCGCGTGTGGCTTCAGGGATCACCACACAAAATGGTGTGGTGATCCCTGGTGCTGACTCGGCAGCCATCAGCACCGCGACTGGTGTTGACCATCACGGCCACCATCAGCACCACGATTGGTGTTGACCATCATGGCCACCATCAGCACCACGATTGGTGTTGACCATCACGGCCACCATCAGCACCACTAATGGTGTTGACCATCACGGCCACCATCAGCACCGCGACTGGTGTTGACCATCACGGCCACCATCAGCACCACTAATGGTGTTGACCATCACGACCACCATCAGCACCACTAATGGTGTTGACCATCACGGCCACCATCAACACCACACTTAAGGAGGATCAGGTAAAGAACTGCCAGAAGATGCCGAAAAAATGCAGCTGTTGCTTGATTCAGATCATTCTACCATCACGCCCGTCTCATCCAACTCTGTATTTTTCATGTGAGATGAACCGTTCTGTATCCGGTCGGATTCACCAGCTTCTGCTATATTGTGGGCAGCGGACCCTTGTCAGCGGACGACATATGGTGACGCATGGTGCATATGTCCGACATCATTATGGAACTTTTCCGACGGATCTGAAGACAGCATGTGACGTAGGACACGTCTGTGTTGGACAGCATGTGGTGTAGTACACGTTGGTCACAGCAAACAGGGAATGCTCTTTAATCGGTGAAATGTAAAAGAACGCAGTGAAGTTCCGCACTAAACATCATATGGTTGAAGTTAAGAAACAGGAGTAAGCGTGCTATAAGCGACCAACAAGAAGCGTTTCTAATTTGTGCTACAGTCACAAGCCGTGTGTTTTTGACGGCGCTCAGCGACGCGCAGTGACGGGGTACGGCGCTGCTGGAAAATGGAAGCTTTAAGTAGGTGTTTGGTGGTAAAGTGATGAGCACGAATGCCAGAACCATGTGGTAGCTGGAGCACCGCTTCCTCACTTACATCCAGCTTTTAAATCTAAACCCATGGGGTGGGTTATAAAAACTAGTCCAAAGGTTTCCGGACCGGACTTTCCCTTCAAGTAGTACGCCACATCACTGCTGGTTAGTAATATATTTTTTTTTGTGGGGGGTGGGGGATAAGGGGTGATTAGGTAGCACGTTGCATCATTGTCATGTTCAGCTGGAGACAACATTGAAACAAAAAGGGATTCACGCGAGTTAATCAGAATACTCGCTCAAGCTATCCGAAAGCCGAAGTATCGGACATCACACAATTTTAGGTTTTTAGCCACCCTTAGATATGTTTTTCCACCGACAAAACGATACCAGTTGACCGGTGAAAAGAATGCGAAGGCACAGCCACGGCTACAACTTCAGCTTCTGTTGTGTCCACCATGTCGTGAGTGCCTAAATGGTGTGATCGGGATGTGACCGGACAGTGACTGGTCTGGCCACTGTCGGCTATTGTTCACAAATAGCGCGGCTGCCATATTCCGCTGCCATACGCGGCTGGTCGATGGCGCGTGAGCGGCTATTATGGCTCCATTAGCTACAGTGAGCTGCCAGGGAGCCAATGGCGCCGCGCCGGACGAGAGCCAGAGCGCATGTTTTGCACGTCCGTGTCGGTTGGCGCCGTGTGTACGGTACTTGTCCGTGACGAGCCGCGCCAGCTACACTCGCCACTGGTAATTCACACGGAAGCTGGAGGCGTCGACCACTTCGCTGGGATGTACGGCAGTCGACGAAGCCGTCTGACGCGCGTATAGATGCCCTTGGTTTCAGTCCTCTGCTGGAATATTGTTTTCCTCTGCCGACCTGTGATCGGATGAGGGCTCCGGGAACTTGGATCAACAACATGGTACACGTCGAACTAATTCCTCTGACCCAGTGAGCCGACGACCCGTCCTCCTATGGATCATTACGGCCGTTAATTATGTCCAGTGACAGATGAGGGGTGGGGTTTAATACCTATCTTTTTCGCTGGGCTAGGTTGGTATTTGTTCTTCCAGCAACGCTTGTGTAATTTTTGGGAACAGCTTGTGTAATTTTTGGCAATAGTCGCTCCACAAATCCAGTAGGTCACTATCACTTGAATGGAATGGGGAGGTATACCATTGGCATCCTCAAGCATTGCTGGGAATCAAATTAAGGGAAGGGGATCCTGGCATCAAGTGCATCTTGTGCAACTCTGCATCTAACGGGAAAAGCCATGCCGACATGACTCGGTGCGAGGATACACACTTTGATGTGCGCGAAATACATATTGGCTGTGGCCAGAGCCTGACAGTGCATTGGTGTACACGACTGTCGAGCATGGGGCTGATTTTGTTCCATGTGTGTGGCGCATCCGCCGGTACGTGTCTGAAACTTAGAGTGGTCTCGATGCAAACTTTTTATCGTATGCAAAAATGAATCAGCAAATAATAGGGCACTGTCACCATAGATGGACACACACACACACACACATATATATATATATATATATATATATATATATATATATATATATATATATATATATGTATATATAACTGTAGCTAAATCGTTAGATATTTTGTTGATTCGGATACACGTCAGGGATAGGATGCTCGTTTCACAACCCATAGGTTGTGGGTCCGAATCCCACGTGCCCATGCTGTTCGCCCGCGGCCAATGAACGCATGAGATTTGGCGACGCCATATGCCGAAGCAGTCCCGTGTTGACACCAGTCGCCACCGAACGACTCTGATGCGCGCCAGATGTTCCTCGGCTGCGAACCCCCGGCTGACGTGGACTGACGCCATGCTGTTGAATAGCGCAGCCAGTGGGCATGACCGGATAGATATTTAAGCCGTTGCATTTTGGATTCGTTACCATCGAGGTTCAAGGACGGTTTTGCTAAATGCGACCGAGGAGGGGAGGGAGGGATTATTTAGCGAACAAAAGGAATTGTTCGGCTTCAGCCGTACAGTTGCAACAATAATTACCGGTAAGGAACTTAGCACTGGTCAATCTTGTCTGCTAAGATCTTCACCAGCAGGCCATTCATGAAACGCTGTTCTGTCTGCAGGTGGTCTGCTGGTCCAAGGCTGGTTTGCTGGTGTCATGTCTGGTATGATGAAAGGTATTATTTATATATTTTATGTCATAATATACCCTATGCATTATAAAATAACAAATTAATGTTGTTATGAGCTACGGCCTCCACGGGGCTCTCGGATGTCGAACCTTTGCACGCTGGCGTGTATGGAACAAGACACCGAATGCACCTCCCAACTGTAAAATGACTGTCGGCGTTCTTGCCGCGGACGGCACAACAGAAGGCCAACAGGCAATGTCAGGAGGAGGAGCGACATGGTGGCACACCGCCTGGTCACGTGACGAACGTGACGGGCCGCCTCCATGGCTCCTGCGGGGGTACAGTTGGTCTGTGACAGGCCGCCTCCATGGCTCCTGCGGGGGTACAGTTGGTCTGTGACAGGCCGCCTCCATGGCTCCTGCGGGGGTACAGTTGGTCTGTGACAGGCCACCTCCATGGCTCCTGCGGGGGTACAGTTGGTCTGTGACAGACCACCTCCGTGGCTCCTGCGGGGTACAGTTGGTCTATGACAGACCACCTCCATGGCTCCTGCGGGGGTACAGTTGGTCTGTGACAGGCCTCCTCCATGGCTCCTGCGGGGGTAAGGTACAGTTGGTCCTCCATGGCTCCTGCGGGGGTACAGTTGGTCTGTGACAGGCCTCCTCCATGGCTCCTGCGGGGGTACAGTTGGTCTGTGACAGGCCTCCTCCATGGCTCCTGCGGGTGTACAGTTGGTCCGTGACAGACCACTTGGATGGCACCTGCTGTGACATGGCTGGTTGGTGCCCAGGCACCCCACCCACGGCTGAGTCGCCCGCCGAGTTTCCGGCCGGGCTACACCAGCAGAGTCGTTGGCAACGTTCCGTTACGAGTTGCCTGTTCCTGCCAACAATGAAGTCGTTTATGTGGTGGCGTGTGACGTAGCTGTGGCTTTGATTACGCCTCGTGAAGACTGATCAAGTGACGACGGAATTGCACGACGGGGAGCGGAATTGGTACTGGAACCAGAGCCCACGAATTAGCGGCAAATTCGAGCTGAAGTTGACCAACAGTTGGTCACCTTCGACCTACCCCGTGCCAACTCGAGGGGCTGAGCTGTGTGGGCGATGCCGGGGTACCTGTATCTTTTGCACCATTAACCTTCTCTGGTTTGCACCATTAGCCTTCTCTGTTTTGCATGTATGCGAACTTTATATTACGGAACGACCTCGTTCAACTCCTTGGGAAGCTGAATGGTACGTGGCAAGCTCTCCAGGAAGCTCCTTATTCATTGTTCCGCTGTTTTGTGGTCTCGTTTGCATTTGCACAATGACAAGTGTATCCTTAACCACCACATTTTCTGCGCTGGCGGTCCAAAAGGATGACCTAATTACCTGGAGTTGTGACCTTCGCGCGGTGTATCACCCTAGCCGGCTAATGGATTTGGCTGGTCGGTCAGTGTGCCAATGGTAGCTGACCTTTCGCCTGCGCCACACCCATAAGCTGCCTGTGCTTCCTGTCTGGCCTCCGGGGACGAGTAGTCTGGGGTAAGTTGCCCGGCTCACAATCGAAAGATTGTGGGTTCGAGTCTCACCTGTCGCTACTCTTCTTCCGCGGCCAATCGGCGTGAGAGATTGGCGACGCTACATGACTCAACGGTCGACGTGTCGTAAAAACCCAATAACCAATCGTGTGTGGCCTCCGGCGCTACCTGTCTGACCCGCCTGCGTCACATAACTGACCTTACTGCACTACTTTCCTGACTTGCCTGTGCCACCACCCTGACCTACCTGTATGTGACGAGAGGTGATGTCTCGACACAAGGCAGGACACATATCGAGCACCACACCGATCCTGCTCCACATCTGGCACCACACCGATCCTGCCCCCCCATCGGGCACCACACCGATTCGGCCTCACATCGAGCACCACACCGATCCTGCCCCACATCGAGCACCACACCGATCCTGCCCCACATCGAGCACCACACCGATCCTGCCCCACATCGAGCACCACACCGATCCTGCCCCACATCGGGCACCACACCGATCCTGCCCCACATCGAGCACCACACCGATCCGGCCTCACATCGAGCACCACATCGTTCCTTCCCCACATCGAGCATCACTCTGAATGTCTCACTTTGAGTAAGCAACTGAAATGCAGACCATAACCAAAGTCAAACCTCTGGACGGCACCTGTGCAGCAGAACACGAACCGGAAGCCGCTCGGTCCGTCCATTCGCCCCCTACCGCTTTCACCCCGACCCAAACTTAAAGAATATATTAAATCCGCCCCGGCTGCTGAGTTGGGAGGCTGCCGGCTCTCATTAGTGTTCGCTGTTTTGCCAAGACTGAGCTTTAGTCGCTGCCACACTCGCTGGCGTTTACCTTTGGCCTGAGGTTGGCACCTGGCCCGATGACGTCATGAGTGCGGCAGCGGATGGCCGTGTAGGAGCATTAGCAGCACCTTCTCTTAATATGCTGCCGTCGAGTTGAAATTCCACGATAGCGTGGTGGGTTCAATGTGTACTGCGCTGGCAGTTTTGTCGACCACTAGCCACGACTCCGCGAAGCCACCGTAGCGAACACGCGGATAATGAATGTTTCTAAATTGATCACGGCGATGAAACGGTGAGTCACATCACGTTGAGCTGCCATCGAGCCGCGCCGGAGCCACGCTGACCTTGCGAGTCGACTGGAGCCGTCTCAGCCGGGCCAGATGTACCTCGGCGTGGGTGAGGTGTCCCACGCCCGGGCCCAGGGTCGTGGGTGAGGTGTCCCACGCCCGGGCCCAGGCCCAGGGTCGTGGGTGAGGTGTCCCACGCCCGGGTCCATGGTCGTGGGTGGGGTGTCCCACGCCCGGGCCCAGGGTCGTGGGTGAGGTTCCCCACGCCCGAGCCCAGGGTCGGGGGTGAGGTGTCCCACGCCCGGGCCCGGGCCCAGGGTCGTGGGTGAGGTGTCCCACGCCCGAGCCCAGGGTCGGGGGTGAGGTGTCCCACGCCCGGGTCCAGGGTCGTGGGTGAGGTTCCCACGCCCGGGCCCAGGGTCGTGGGTGAGGTGTCCCACGCCCGGGCCCGGGTCCAGGGTCGGGGGTGAGGTTCCCCACGCCCGGGTCCAGGGTCGTGGGTGAGGTGCCCCACGCCCGAGCCCAGGGTCGTGGGTGAGGTGCCCCACGCCCGAGACCAGGGTCGGGGGTGAGGTGTCCCACGCCCGGGCCCGGGCCCAGGGTCGTGGGTGAGGTGTCCCACGCCCGGGTCCAGGGTCGTGGGTGAGGTGTCCCACGCCCGGGTCCAGGGTCGTGGGTGAGGTGTCCCACGCCCGAGCCCAGGGTCGTGGGTGAGGTGCCCCACGCCCGAGCCCAGGGTCGTGGGTGAGGTTCCCCACGCCCGGGCCCAGGGTCGTGGGTGACCCGGCTTGATCGCCCCGCCATCCAGGGGTCGCTCGATTATAGGGTGGCGCTGATCGACTGGCCGCATTCGCATTTAACTGAATACGGGTGCTGGCTGTGATTGATGGTGCGTGCTGACGGCTGGCTGTGCTGTGGCGCTGTGCCGTTTCTGAGTGGTGTGTTATGGCGCTGTGTCGTTTCCGTGTATAGTGTTATGGCGCTGTGCCGTTTCCGTGTGCTGTGTTATGGCGCTGTGTCGTTTCTGTGTTGTGTGCTGTGTTAATGTGTTGCTTCCGTGTGGTGTGCTGTAGCTGTGTGCTGTTTCCGTGTGGTGTGGTGTGGTGTGCTGTAGCTGTGTGCTGTTTCCGTGTGGTGTGCTGTAGCTGTGTGCTGTTTCCGTGTGGTGTGCTGTAGCTGTGTGCTGTTTCCGTGTGGTGTGCTGTAGCTGTGTGCTGTTTCCGTGTGGTGTGCTGTAGCTGTGTGCTGTTTCCGTGCGGTGTGCTGTAGCTGTGTGCTGTTTCCGTGTGGTGCGCTGTAGCTGTGTGCTATTTCCGTGTGGTGTGCCGGACTCCCGGACACGGTGTCTGGGTGGTCACCGGAAGTCGGCGCCACCACGTCTGGCGTCCAAGAGGGCGTGACGTGCTTTTCTGCTGCAGCGTGAGCCAGTTATTGTGCTCATTAACAAATTAATAACCCTAACTTTATCGGTACGAAACTGATGGAAGTATCCGTATTACATATTCGCGTGCCTTTTAACCATGTCACATTAACAGTTTCTTCATGCTGTCAGGTAGGACCTGCAGACCTGTCAGCCTTATCTACTCTCTGTTGTCCTGTTATCGGCTGCAGGTTTGCTTCACCGGTCGTGCCTGTCAACCGAGCTTAACTTTGGGTTGTCTAGGAATCCGTAGTGAGCAATCCGCGCTGCATTACTTAGGCTTTCTGAAGGATGCTTGTCAGTGTTGGACTGAATACGCAGTATTTCATTCGATATGTTTATATGTATGTATGTATGTATATTTATGTATGTGTGCATCGATATATTTAGGTATTTATTTAATATTGAATGAAAAACAACATGCCTTATGAAAGAGTAAGCGAAGAGCCGTGGCTTGTACATATCCCCCATTTTATTTATATGCGTCTATCGGTTAAAAAAATGGATGATAACGTATATTAGCCTCTGAAATGTTATATTTAGCGGTGGGAAGATGGTGGCATATTCGTACCCAAGTGGCGGGAAGATAGTGACAGAGCCGTGCGCAAGTGGTGGGAAGATAGTGGCAGAGCGGTACGCGTGTGGTGGGGAAGTGATGGCGTGATGCGGGGAGATTATTCTCCGACACCTGCGGGCAGCGTCAAGCACGTCACACATATGTATGTGTGACGTAGGTATGCATGTATGTAGGTACACCTGAATTAGGTGCCAATAACAGCCAGATCAATCAAGAAATTCCCAAGTCTTGAAGATGAAAATATCGTAGGTGGTGCGTGGCCGCTTCCGGGCAGCTCATCATCCACACGACATTGTAATATAATGCTCCAAATCGAATGCGCAGATTTTTCCTGGAAGTGGGCAGCACAAATTTTACGGGGGAAAGTATAGAGGAAACTTCATTTGGATGGCTTATTTTGATGAATTAGCAAGTTTAACATCAAAATCAATGAACTCGAGCCTGGCAATTTATCCGGTTCCCTCCGTTTAAGCATATCCCTGGATTTAGACATCAGCTCCAGCTGTCCTGGTGTGCGGGAGGTGGCCGGTTGGGGAGGCAGCAGTAGAGGTGTGCTATAAGTCCTGCTATGAGGCCGGCGCCAGACGCGAGCTCCAGTCGTCCTGGTTCCACTGCCCGACGAAGGCGCAACACCTGGCGTACTCCCACCGTGATTTCAATGTTGTTTCCCCACGTGGTTAACTGAGCGCAATAAATAGCGTAATCGCCGTGCGTTGATGGAAGGATAATTACCTTGCAATTTTGCAACGCGTTTCTGCAATATTCTATTATACTACCAGTCGTGTCTGCAGCGATGGAAGTGATGAAGGAGAAGGTGGCGGCGTTTTGTTGGTGTTCAGTTGTATTCTTTCCAAGGTAGAATCAATGACAGGAACGCAAGCAATTGTACTTCGAGTAAGCCGAAATGACGAGAGGTGTGCCACCTCGCTGTATGATATATGCAGTCGAAGTGCCCCCAAACTGCAGCACAACGATGCAAGGTATACCACCTCAGGTACCTACAGGGAGTCCTGTCGCATCATTGGTCCGGCTGACGCTTTTAATATGCATGGGCCTTGGGTCCGAGTAACTTACACAGGCGCCGACCTTTAACAAGTGAATGGACTGCTGACACTTCAAACGCACGTATCTGTCGTCCTGTACCCCCGCTTATCTGAACCTGGCTGTGAATCAGCCATCAGGCGCGCGGCCGGCGTATGACGTGTCGAAAGCGCCGACCCTGCTGCAGACGTTGGCGTCTGTTGTGGTGGTGTGCGTAATTGTCTGCCGCGAAGCTGAGCGGACCCGCGCCGCCGCCTGCGCCGCCGCCTGCGCCCGCCGCCTGCGCCCGCCGCCTGCGCCTGCCGCTCGCTATTGCTCGCCGCCCATGCCCGCGCGGCTTGTTTATGCTAATGTGGGTGTGTCATTTTGGCAGTGAAGTGTCGCCGCGGGGGGTCGTGGTTCGCCCAGGTGGTGGTTGCGGGCCGCCGCAGTTGTGTGTAGTGGGATGGCGCCGACGTAGCCACACCGGTTCGGGTCCGGGTTCGGGTCACGACCCTCACACCTGGCGCTGAGCTCCCCCTCACGTCTGTCGTGTCGTCCCAGCACTGCGTTCGGGGTGTACCTGTCACTCCGTTCAGAGTGTACATGTCACTCCGTTCAGGGTGTACCTGTCACGCAGTTCAGGGTGTACATGTCACTCCGTTTAGGGTGTACCTGTCACTCCGTTCAGGGTGTACCTGCCACTTCGTTCAGGGTGTACTTGTCACTCCGTTCAAGGTCTGCTTGTCGCTCCGTTCATGGTGTACCTGGCACTCGGTTCGGGGTGTACCTGTAACTCCATTCGGGGTGTACCTGTCGCTCCTTTCAGGGTATACCTATCACCCGTTCAGGGTGTACCTGTCGCTTCGTTCAGGGTGTTCCTATCGCTCCGTTCGGGATGTACCTGCCACTGTTCAGGGTGTACCTGTCACTCTGTTCAGGGTGTACCTGCCATCCCGTTCAGGGTGTACCTATCACCCAGTATAGGGTGTACCTATCACCCGTCTTTACGCTCCGACGTGCTCATCTTCTTCCCTGGTGTGGCATTTGATAAGGCCCCTTGTACGTTCTTGCCACGCTTGCTCATACCCGCCGGCTCAATTTATTCATTATTCTATTGAATTGGTGGGGACACATGCATTAGGTATGAGGCCCCCTGCTGTCAGACGGGAAAACACACAGCCACCCATGCTAAATCCATCAGATTGTGTGCGGGGTAGCGTCCTAAAATTCCAAAACTTGCGTGGAAGCCAACACCTAACAGAAGTTCGTTGGCACCCTCGAAGAACTGTTGATTTCCTGAAGTGACGTCTGTGGAATACGACTGCTCAACACCATTAGTCCATCATTTTTTTACATTACTCCATTATCTCGTTATTAGCATGGAAATGTTTTGCTAATAACCGACAATTTTCTCACTTCGTCACTTTTTATGTGCAATATTGTTGACGTGTTTCGACGTCATAGCTGGTTTTGAGGTCTGTAGAGATCGGAGATCATTCTGTAGAGTGGAGATTATACCATCCGCTCTACAGAAAATGAAATCCACGATACTTTTGTGTGTGTGTGGGGGGGGGGTGAATTGACCATTCACGTGAATGAGCCCGCCTAAGCATGTCTACTATATGCACACCAACCCTCCGCAATGTTGGTGTCAAAATCGTAAAAGCGCCTCAATGTATTCGAGGCCATTAATCCCCCAAAACAGCGGGCCATCAGTCGTAGGCAGTGTCGGGGCGGCAGCAGTCTCGTCTCTGGCAGCTGTCGGGCCGCTGCCGACCTTGACCGTGACCGTGACCCTGGCCATCTGCTGCAGGTGATCCGCGGCTCATGACCGTGACCCTGGCCATCTGCTACAGGTGATCCGTGGCTGATGACCGTGACCGTGACCGTGACTCTGACCATCTGTTGCAGGTGACCCACGACCGGTGACCGTGACCGTGACCGTGACTCTGACCATTTGTTGCAGGTGATCCACGGCCGATGACCGTGCCGGTCATCGTGTGACCGACTGCAGGCGGCCGATGGACGGCGTGGTGCTGCCGTCGTCGCTGGCGCTGGCCGGCGCACGTGCCGCCGCCGGCCGCGAGCGTGCCCACGCGCAGGCGCGCCTGCACGGCTATGTCAATGGCGTGCCGCGCTCCGCGTTCGGGTCGGCGAGCAGCCGCGCCAGCTACAGCGGCCGGCTGTACCGCCGGCACCGGGAGCGCGTGTCCGGGAGCGGCCCGGCCGGCGACCGGCCGGCCGGGCCGCTCTACCGCAGCAACTCGTCGCTGGAGCTGGAGCTGGAGCTGCAGGGCGGCGGCGGCGGCGGCCCGCTGCGCCGCCAGTTCGGCTCGCACGGCTCCATCGACGTGATGGCGGCCGGCGGCGACGTGCAGCTGGCGGCGCTGGCGCGCTGCGACAGCGCCGAGCCGGACCGGCCGGCGCCGGCCAGCGCCAGCACGCGCGTCAGGTCGCGCCTGCAGCGGCTGTGGGACCGCGAGCGGCGCGGCCGCGGCGCGCCCGCCCAGCCGCCGCTGCCGCGCAGGCTGCGCGCCGCCGGCTGCGAGCCGAGCGGTGACTCGCTGGACGGCGAGGCTCGTCGGGAGGAGCGGCGCCGGCGGCGCGCGCTCGTCCACTACGACTGCCAGAGCCTGGCGGCCAGTGTGGCGGCGGCGGCGGCGGCGCGCCAGCCGGCACAGCCAGACTGCCGGCGCAACACGGCGACCGGCGCCAGCGCCGCGTCGCTGGGCGGCGGCAGGAGCGAGGCCGGCGCCGACGCCGCCGTCCAGCCCCTGACCGAGCAGCAGCAGGACGAACGCGACGCAGGCGATAGCAGGAGCAACCACCTCGTGCTCAGGTGGGTCTCCTCCTCGCGTCGCCCGTGGTCCACGCCGGATGGTGAGGCGCTGGTTGGAGCTGGTTGGGGTTATCGAGGTGGAGAAAGTTGGTTTGTTCGACGTGCGCTGTGGATGGCGTTAACCCATCCACAGCGCATCTCTTCGCACGATGCGAAGAGACACATACATCGTTTCCAGTACTCAGTCGGAAGCGTGCGTGTTCTGACGTGTAGTTGTCTGTGCATCGCTGCGCGCAAATGAAACCGTCCTCACCCGCTAGACATCATGCTTTCGCTCATATATCTGATGGCTTCTGTGCAAAGTTGCTGGCTTCTCTGCTCAACGCCTCCTCCTGTGTCAGACACGATGTGGGCACCGGCTGTATGGCATACGTGCTGCGGTCGTCGGTCACGCCTCCTGGAACTGACGCCGCTCCGTTTCAGCTGTCCGTTTTTCCGGAACGAGACCGGCGGCGAGGAGGAGCGCCGGCTGAGCCTGTGCGGCGCCGACAGGCTCGGCCGGTCGGCGGCCGACGGGTCCGACTGTCTGCTACACTGTCCGGCGGCCACATGTGGCCTGGCCGTGCTGGAGCAGCGGCACGGCCTCACACACTGGCCGGCACACGTGTGCCCCTTCGCCAGACACGCCGCCACGCCACCAGACACCTCCAATATAGGCAGTTATTACTACAAGGACTTCTTTTACGGCAAAGGTACGGCAATGGCTGGACAGCGATGGCGATGCCGGCGGCGGAGGTGGTTCAGAAAGAAGGGGAGGGAGAGGTGGAGGGGGAGGGGAAGGGAGAGGGGGAGGGAGAGGGAGAGGGAGAGGGAGAGGGAGAGGGAGAGGGGAGGGAGAGGGAGGGAGAGGGAGAGGGAGAGGGAGAGGGAGAGGGGAGAGGGAGAGGGAGAGGGAGGGAGAGGGAGAGGGAGAGGGAGAGGGAGAGGGAGAGGGAGAGGGAGAGGGGAGGGAGAGGGGGAGAGGGAGAGGGAGAGGTAGAGAGATAGATAGATAGATAGATAGATAGATAGATAGATAGATAGATAGATAGATAGATAGATAGATAGATAGATAAATAGAGGGAGACAAGGAGACAGAGACGGGTGTAGTAGCAGGGGGAGGAAATATCCTGGTGCCGCTGCTGTTCCGTTTTGGCGGAGATAACGACCGCAGGTACGCCGGTGATATACGGTCTCGCCGCGCTGGTGACTATGAGTCACCACGGCCGCCGTCCGCCCACCAGCCAGCTGCCTGACCTGATCTGATCTGGTGCGATCTGATCTGATCTGGTCTGATCTGGTCCGATCTGATCTGATCTGGTACGCGGCCGACGCCAGGGTCGGCTGTGCACTACGGTGACGGCGCGGGCCAGGCAGCAACAGTCACGGCGCCACACCTGGTTTGTCGACACGCCGGAACACTGGTCACGCTGCCGGAGAACCGCCCGCAGTCCACGGCCGGAACACTGGTCACGCTGCCGGAGAACCGCCCGCAGTCCACGGCCGAACCTCGGAAATTTCGCAAGCCAGCTGAAAAGTGTTCAGTCGCCCGGTCGCTCGTGAGAAGATAGTGGACCGGTGCTGGCTGGACCACTGATGAGTCGTTATAGAACGCACTCATCTGCTGGCCTTCAACGCCGCGTTTTTATTACGCGTGGATGTGACGTCACTATGGGGACGCTGTCGTCACGTTGTTATCGCCACGAGCGTTCCCAGGTACACACTTCACCCCGATGAGGTGCGCCATTGTTGTAGGCTGTCATCCGTGGGATTGGCTACGTCCTGTGGACGTTATCAGCTCATTAGGTGGCAGTGTTGGCCGGCGTGTCCTGTGGCCAGCGCGTCCTGACGTGTCCTGCCTGACGTTCTGTCGCCTTACGTGTTGTGACGTGTCCTGCCTGACGTGTCCTGTGGTCTGTGTGGCCTGACGTGTCCCGCGTGATGTGTCCTGTGGCCTGTGTGGCCTGACGTGTCCTGTGGTCTGTGTGGCCTGACGTGTCCTGTGACCTGTGTGGCCTGACGTGTTATGTGGCCTGTATGGCTTGATGTGTCCTGCCTGATGTGTCCTGTGGCCTGTGTGGCCTGACGTGTCCTGTGGCCTGTGTGGCCTGACGTGTCCTGTGGCCTATGTGGCCTGACGTGTCCTGTGACCTGTGTGGCCTGACGTGTTATGTGGCCTGTATGGCTTGATGTGTCCTGCCTGATGTGTCCTGTGGTCTGTGTGGCCTGACGTGTCCTGTGATCTGTGTGGCCTGACGTGTCATGTGGCCTGTATGGCTTGATGTGTCCTGTGGCCTGTGTGGCCTGACGTGTCCTGTGGTCTGTGTGGCCTGACGTGTCATGTGGCCTGTATGGCTTGATGTGTCCTGCCTGACGTGTCCTGTGGCCTGTGTGGCCTGACGTGTCTTGTGGTCTGTGTGGCCTGACGTGGCATGTGGCCTGTATGGCTTGACGTGTCCTGCCTGATGTGTCATGTGGCCTGTGTGGCCTGACGTGTCTTGTGGCCTGTATGGCTTGACGTGTCCTATGGCCTGTGTGGCCTGACGTGTTCTGTGATCTGTGTGGTCCGACGTGTCATGTGGCCTGTATGGCTTGACGTGTCCTGCCTGACGTGTCCTGTGGCCTGTGTGGCCTGACGTGTCCTGTGGCCTGTGTGGCCTGACGTGTCCTGTGATCTGTGTGGCCTGACGTGTCATGTGGCCTGTATGGCTTGACGTGTCCTGCCTGACGTGTCCTGTGGCCTGTGTGGCCTGACGTGTCCTGTGATCTGTGTGGCCTGACGTGTCATGTGGCCTAGTAGTGGCTTGATGTGTCCTGTGTTGCCTGACGTGTCCTGTGGCCTGTGTGGCCTGACGTGTCCTGTGATCTGCTTTGTGGCCTGACGTGTCCTGTGATCTGTGTGGCCTGACGTGTCATGTGGCCTGTATGGCTTGATGTGTCCTGCCTGACGTGTCCTGTGGCCTGTGTGGCCTGACGTGTCCTGTGATCTGTGTGGCCTGACGTGTCATGTGGCCTGTATGGGTTGATGTGTCCTGCCTGACGTGTCCTGTGGCCTGTGTGGCCTGACGTTCCTATTTGTTTTTTTTTTTTTTTTTCCTGTGGCCTGTCTGTGTCGTGTTGGCCTGTGTACTGTGGCTGTGTTTGTGTGCTGTGTACTGTGATTTGAGTGCCGTGGCGCTGTCCTGCAGCCTGTGTGGCCGCCGCTACGCGCCACGGGGATTAATCGATTATCGTATTAGTTCGTCAATTGAACTAAAACAGGAAAAGACGTCTTTCCACGAAGATGGCGTCAGCATGGCTCGGAATAGCCGTCATTCCACTGTTCGCCCCCGTTCCGCGCAGGCACTTTTTGCGGCGCGTCTGGTCACCTTATGGTACCGGTGATGGCAGGAGGGGGTCCGCCTGGGGACCAGGCGCTGCAGCTGGCGCCAATGTGCCGATCTGGTGGAGGGGAAGGGACCACTTTCCCGTCCGACTGTCGGGAAGTTCTGAAGGATGTTTTCTATCATAGTTATTTATTTATATCTTTACAAGATCCGGTATGTTTCCGTCCTGAGCCCGAGTCATGGTGCCGAGGTGCTCACAGTCAATCAGTGTTTGCAAAAATAAGATAAAATGACTCCTGCATTTTAGGAAAATCTTGGCGCCTACTTGGGCCTCAAACTTCAGAAGTATTCCTTATTAGGCATATTACCACAGAGTCCATCCTTGTCGGAGTCATATTGTTGGTGTGTGTCGCCTACCGAGAGGGTGGATTGTGGCATCTGACCACCCAGCCACATATCACTACACCGCTGCCGCATTGTCTCGTTGAGTCGTATTTCTGTAAGACTGTTTTCCCGATCGTATGTTTTCGTCTCGAGTCCGTGAGTGGCGGTGGAACAGCTGAATTTACAGGAGGCCAGAGAGCACATTCGAAGGTGTTTGCTTCCAGTCGACCTGTAAGGGGTAATGCTGAATATTACCAGTTAATGGAAACAGCAGACCTATTAGCTTACAATTTTTGGATGCGAAATATTGTTCATACTAGAGAAAGGATTCAGAAATATCGTCCAGCAGACAGTTTCATTTAAAGCTAGCATGCTGGACGACAACAAAAACATTAGCGTTGGAATGGAAAATAGTTCAATCCGATGTTTGGCCTCGATGTACTGACGAGTTGATGACGTATGTGACGTTATTGTTTTCCAATGGTTACCCGGGTCAAGCGCGTTGGGTGGAACACGCCTTACCAATGGACAGACTTCTTATTACTAAAATCACAATACATTCCTAAAGTAATGGAAGCCCTTATTATACCGCACATGGTCTCCATGCACGTGTTATCGTATTGCGCTTGCACGACGCTATCAATGTTTTCTCACCGTTTCCTTTGGCCCGGTAGGTGATATGAGTTTGAATGTCATGGTGACGTCATAGTTCATTCAGTAGTGACCTTCTGGTAGTTTTTAGAGGCATTCATTGCCGTCTTTAAGATGGGCAAGCCTGAGCAGCAGTTTAGAGGAATTTTGTACTGCATCGTGAGTATTATGCCGTCTCGGGTGGTCGATGAATGTGTAGGTGGTTGCTGAAATAATAACGCAGTCCTGATTTGTTAGCAGGCGAAACAAACCAGCCTGTTGATACGGGAATTCTCGGATTTTTGATGGGCAAGACATGACCAATAACGTCGATGCGCCCTGAAGCCCAAACTACTAACTAAATTGTCGTGATTTGTCGTGATTGTCGTTATTATGATGGGTAAAGAGAATCTACTTACGTGAAGCATCTTCCATCGTTTTCTAAGATGAGTGCCGCTAGTCCTGGCTTATCAGATCTTGTCCTGAGGGACAAATTATGTGTGCTAAAAGTCTGTCAAAATTGGAGGGTACACTCAGAATTGGTAGAACGAAATTTAGTACTCCAAGAGCACCCCTGCTCTGGAATTTATCAGTCGTAAACGTAATGAAACCAGGTAATCCGAAGGTGATCCAGCCGGCTCAAGGAAGGAGAAAATGTGTTATCGACAGTATCAGTAGCGGTGTATTTACTAAGTTCATCCACAAACATAGTAGTTCTTCGTGCGCTTGCGTCCATAAATAAACAGGAAGCACGTAAAATGGGTCACACATTCAGCAGATTCATAAACATGTTGATACACTATTCTTTATCGTCTATTTCTGTGCGATTTTGCGAATCCACCAGTTGCGTCTTTTGCCTGACCCTGTACTGACACGTCTACGACCCCAGCCGGTTGCATCGCCTTATAGAGAACGGCCGGCCAGGTTGGAGGTCGGAGGTTTGACAGGCGCAGCAGCTCTCGCAGTTTGTGCACGTCAGGAGGTCGCCGACCAGACAGACCGATGGTGTTAATGCCAGTACTGCGCTCCTGTACTGCGAACAACCACAACATCTGGGCTGACAATTTGTCAGAGGTTGGCACCACTATCTGGGAACATGCCTAGATGGGGGTATATGCCAATTGACTCTACCTCTCAGGACATCACACCAGGTGAGAACGTGTGCAAGGTAGATGCTACCGCGTAGCTCTCCGCCACGCTGGCCGCTGTCGGCGAGCATCTGGCACCCCGAGACCAAGGTCAAAGGTCGCCCCGGTCCGCCGGGGTCAGCCGAGGTCAGACGGTGTGGCTGATGAGCCTGTGGGCCGGACGAGGAAGTTGCCAGGATGAATGAAGCCCGACGTCCGATGAGGCGGTTATTGCACGGCGATGGCAGGATGCCGCGGCCTGCTGCAGTTTCTGGGCCGCCGGAAGTGGAGGAGCGGCGGCCTGGAGCCGTGGCCGCGGTCCTCCGCAACGTCCGCTGCCGCCAGTAATGGTGACCGAAAGGTCAGCAGCGCAAACCCCCATACGTCCGCAAACTATCGGCGTCTTTGAGCGGCGGTTGGGCCCGGCAGAGAAGGAAATCAAGAGTGCGAGGCAGTGCAAATTACGGCCGGTGATTTATGAAGATAAGCATAGCACCGGACCGGTTTGGCGGGTGTATGTACCGATTTGGCGGGTGTATGTACCGGTTTGACGGGTGCATGCACCGGTTTGGCGGGTGTATGTACCGGTTTGGCGGGTGCATGCACCGGTTTGGTGGGTGTATGTACCGATTTGGCGGGTGTATGTACCGGTTTGGCGGGTGTATGTATCGGTTTGGCGGGTGTATGTACCGGTTTGGCGGGTGTATGTACCGGTTTGTGGGGGTGTATGTACCGGTTTGGCGGGTGTATGTACCGGTTTGGCGGGTGTTCGTTTTGGGTGTATGTACCGGTTTGGCGGGTGTATGTACCGGTTTGATGGGTGTATGTACCGGTTTGGCGGGTGTATGTACCGGTTTGGTCGGGTGTATGTACCGGTTTGGCGGGTGTATGTACCGGTTTGGCGGGTGTATGTACCGGTTTGGTGGGTGTATGTACCGGTTTGGTGGGTGTATGTACCGGTTTGGCGGGTGTATGTACCGGTTTGGCGGGTGTATGTACCGGTTTGGCGGATGTATGTACCGGTTTGGCGGGTGTATGTACCGGTTTGACGGGTGCATGCACCGGTTTGGTGGGTGTATGTACCGATTTGGCGGGTGTATGTACCGGTTTGGCGGGTGTATGTACCGGTTTGGCGGGTGTATGTACCGGTTTGGCGGGTGTATGTACCGGTTTGGTGGGTGTATGTACCGGTTTGGCGGGTGTATGTACCGGTTTGGCGGGTGTATGTACCGGTTTGATGGGTGTATGTACCGGTTTGATGGGTGTATGTACCGGTTTGGCGGGTGTATGTACCGGTTTGGCGGGTGTATGTACCGGTTTGGCGGGTGTATGTACCGGTTTGGCGGGTGTATGTACCGGTTTGATGGGTGTATGTACCGGTTTGGCGGGTGTATGTACCGGTTTGGCGGGTGTATGTACCGGTTTGGCGGGTGTATGTACCGGTTTGGGGGTGTATGTACGGTTTGGGTGTATGTACCGGTTTGATGGGTGTATGTACCGGTTTGGCGGGTGTATGTACCGGTTTGGCGGGTGTATGTACCGGTTTGGCGGGTGTATGTACCGGTTTGATGGGTTACCGACTGCGGCACGCACTCACTATTCCCTGGCTTTCTTGCCGAGATAATCACATGGGGGGGGGGCTGAAGAAACTTGTCCACCCGTGAATGAGAACACCGAAGCCCAAGAGCAAATGGAACGCTGCTGGTGTTTGTGTATTCCCTGCATGCTTATGTACCGGTTAACCGGGACAACTTCTGCCCTTGATCTCTGGGTGTCAGATGCTCTGCATCAGAGGCCGGTGTGGCGGAGCGGCACCTCTAGCGGCACCTCTACCTTACACACGTTCTCACCGGACGTGATGCACCAGTAGATGAAGTTCACCGGCATGCCATCTGGGCACATACCCCCAGTTAGTGGTGTCACCTTCCGACATGGGCCCGGATGTTGTTCCCCGTTGTACATGAGCGCTGTATTAGCATTACCACCATGTCTGCCTGGTCTGCGATTCTCAAACGAGGCACAAACTGGGAACGCCGATGGACCTGCCAGGCCTCCGACCTCGTACCTGGTCACACATTGTTTATAGGACGGTGTTAGCGGCTAATACATTTCCGGTGGCCTCTGGCCCGGCCTGACCGTCTCCGGATTGCCTGCCCTCATTAGGTTTGCGACTTGCGAACTTCTCAGCAGAAGTAGGTGGATGACCACCGTTCGCTTCTTGTCCAGTGGTGAAGCGTTCGAGCCAGCACTTCTCGCGCTCCGATAAGGGTGGACTTATTTTGGAATCCTGTATTTGGATACCGCTTGGGGCATCCAATTCGGAGGAGATAGTTTTCTTCGATTTGTGACATCAAAAAACTTTTTGCACTTTCTGTCGCTCTCATGGTATGTGCCTGGTGTCGTTCTCATGTTCTGTGTATGGTGTCCATCTCATGATCTGTGTCTGGTGCCGCGATCATGGTTCGTCTGGTGTCGATCTCATTGTTGTGTCCGGTGCCGCTCTCGTGGCATGTGTCCAGTGTCCACCTCATGGTCTGTGTCTAGTGTCGATCCCATTGTTTGTGTCCGGTGTCGCTGTCATGGCCTGTGTTCAGTGTCCACCTCATGACATTTGTCCGATGTCCACCTCATGGTCTGTGCCCGGTGTCCTCCTCATGGTCTGTGTCCGGTGTCCACCTCATGGTCCGTCTGGTGTCGATCCCATTGTTTGTGTCCGGTGTCCACCTCATGGTTCGTCTGGTGTCGATCTCATTGTTGTGTCCGGTGCCGCTCTCGTGGCATGTGTCCAGTGTCCACCTCATGGCATGTGTCCGGTGTCGTTCTCATAGGCTTTGTCCGGTGTCCACCCCATGGTCCGTGTCCGGTGTCCACCTCATGGTCCGTCTAGTGTCGATCCCATTGTTTGTGTCCGATGTCGCTGTCATGGCCTGTGTTCAGTGTCCACCTCATGACATTTGTCCGATGTCCACCTCATGGTCTGTGCCCGGTGTCCACCTCATGGTCTGTGTCTGGTGCCGCTCTCATTGTTTGTGTCCGGTGTCGCTCTCATGGCGTGTCCTATGTCGTTCTCTCGGGGGTGCTGACCCGCACCATTACTGACCTGGGCTCTCCGACCTCTGACCTGGCAGAGCACGAGAACTGGGTGGGTCCGGACGAGTGCCTCGGCCCGGTGGCCGTCAGCGTGCTGCGGGACCAGCTGGAGTCGGTGCCACCAGACGCCAACCGTGTCAATCGCCAGGTCACCGCGCATCCGTGCTACCGTCTCATCATCCGCTCGAGCCAGGTCAGCCGCACACCGGGTCAGCCGCACACCGGGTCAGCCGCACACCGGGTCAGCCGCACACCGGGTCAGCCGCACACCGGGTCAGCCGCACACCGGGTCAGCCGCACACCGGGTCAGCCGCACACCGGGTCAGCCGCACACCGGGTCAGCCGCACACCGGGTCAGCCGCACACCGGGTCAGCCACACACCGGGTCAGCCGCACACCGGGTCAGCCGCACACCGGGTCAGCCGCACACCGGGTCAGCCGCACACCGGGTCAGCCGCACACCGAGTCAGCCGCACACCGGGTCAGCCGCACACCGGGTCAGCCGCACACCGGGTCAGCCGCACACCGGGTCAGCCGCACACCGGGTCAGCCGCACACCGGGTCAGCCGCACACCGGGTCAGCCGCACACCGGGTCAGCCGCACACCGGGTCAGCCGCACACCGGGTCAGCCGCACACCGGGTCAAATATGTACTTTGTCATCCTGTATGCGGAGTACAAGTTCTTGAGTAATCGAACACGGATATGATAATTGCTGTCAAATGTGTGACATGAGAGCCTCAGTTTGCACTTTCAAGTGGTTCTTGAATACTTTAACACAGCATAGTTCATTGCCAAACAGCACCACTCAACCTTTGATTGCAAAATGAGAGGATAATATTCTGGGTGCCAAAAATACAGGAATAGCCCTATTTTCTCAACCCAGGTGGTTTTCCAACGCTGCAGTCATCACGAACGCTGCCTACCAGTGCCACTGCATCACCTGACCACGACAGTGCCACTGCATCACCCGACCACGACAGTGCCACTGCATCACCTGACCACGACAGTGCCACTGCATCACCTGACCACGACAGTGCCACTGCATCACCTGACCACGACAGTGCCACTGCATCACCTGACCACGACAGTGCCACTGCATCACCTGACCACGACAGTGCCACGGCATCACCTGACCACGACAGTGCAACTGCATCACCTGACCACGACAGTGCCACGGCATCACCTGACCACGACAGTGCCACGGCATCACCTGACCACGACAGTGCCACTGCATCACCTGACCACGACAGTGCCACTGCATCACCTGACCACGACAGTGCCACTGCATCACCTGACCACGACAGTGCCACTGCATCACCTGACCACGACAGTGCCACTGCATCACCTGACCACGACAGTGCCACGGCATCACCTGACCACGACAGTGCCACGGCATCACCTGACCACGACAGTGCCACTGCATCACCTGACCACGACAGTGCCACTGCATCACCTGACCACGACAGTGCCACTGCATCACCTGACCACGACAGCGGCTGTATTTGTATATTTTGTTCTCCTTATAGACGGAGTCGGGGAATGCATGCATTCAATCCATTCATTCTTGTGATGTGTATGTACTTTCGGTGAGGTTATAGGTCCTCCATTCTATTTAGCATGAAGTGCTCATACCAGGTCGGGGCATAGGTTCCAGGAATCCAATCTAGTTCCTACTTCTGAAGTTCGTCAACCTGGTGGCCGAGCGCTAATCGAGCGATGGGGACTCTGCCACTGGTGTGTTACTGTTGCGTCGAGCTGCCTGGTTTGTATGGACGGAAACCTCCGAGGTATTCGGCCCTCAGACGCCAGCCCGTCTGAGGGCCGAATATTGTGCTCCAGGCCGGCTTATTTATGCCACGGCTGGCCCGGGTCCGCGGCGACAAAAGGTCCACACCACAGCAGCACACATACACACATACACACCAACACACACACCACAGCAGCACACCTACACACGTACACACCAACACACAGACAGATCCACCTCCCACACTCCCACCCACACATACACCACAGCAGCACACATACACACGTACACACCAACACACAGACAGATCCACCTCCCACCCTCCCACCCACACATACACCACAGCAGCACACATACACACGTACACACCAACACACAGACAGATCCACCTCCCACCCTCCCACCCACACATACACCACAGCAGCACACATACACACGTACACACCAACACACAGACAGATCCACCTCCCACCCTCCCACCCACACATACACCACAGCAGCACACATACACACGTACACACCAACACACAGACAGATCCACCTCCCACCCTCCCACCCACACATACACCACAGCAGCACACATACACACGTACACACCAACACACAGACAGATCCACCTCCCACCCTCCCACCCACACATATATGCCTGTGCACGTATGTATATATGGAATGCATGTATGTTTGTATGTAGGTAAGTATGTGTGTGCCAGATCAGATCCAGAAGTCTGGTTTGGGGGGATTTTTATTTCCTCCGATGTCGAAAAACTCATCAAATTTGGGCAGCTATCACTCGCATGGTTTGTTGACGACAGTATTTATCTCATAAAATGTTCTTAGATTTAGAGAACATGCCATTTTAGTGTAAAACATGGACAAAAATCGGCCTCTTGTGGGAGAGGGGCCATGGCCCCTTTATCCCTCTGGACTGGATCTGGATCCCCTGTGTGTATGTATGCATTGTATGCATGCATGTGTGTAGGTATGTATGGGTGTTTGTATGCATGTATGTATGCATGTATGTGTGTGTATGTGTGTGTATGTATGCATGTGTGTGTATGTATGTATGTGTGTATGTATGTATGTATGAGTATGTATGTATGTGTATATGTGTGTATATATGTGTATGCATGTGTATGTGTGTGCGCAGTGTTGGATTTTCACTTCTGAGTCTTGGACTGGGAGTGTATAATTATTGGGTTCGGTAAAATATCGGAGTGTATAACGTCGAGAAGCCATATAATAGAGTGTATAAATTTTCATAAACAAAGGAGTGCATAAATTTGCTGATATAGTGAATAAATAACATGGCTAAGTCATATACCACTGTTCATTTTTTCACGCATTGAAAGAGTACACGGTTTTCCCCAGATCATAGTGACAGGTGAAAGGCAGTGCACAATTCCAACCTATTATCCATATGCAAAAAGGCACTCACTCAAGAATCACCACTCGGACACTTCTGTAGTGTATCTGTAGTGTCGGCCTGGAGTAGGACTGGCTGATTAAGCCACAAATGTTTTAATTTGGAACCGCAGCACCACGGCTCAAAAACACCTTCAGGTCATCTGCATCTGTCTGAGATCTGGTAAAGACCATATCACACTTTAGTGCACAAAATGCCAACGAATGCCAACCCAGCCCTGCCGTCCAAAGGAAGAAAAACATATGCACCGTTTGGGTTAGTGAAATTTTCGTCTCTATCACAGCATTTGTTAGTTGAATTGCATCCATGTACAACGTGACATGGAGGCGTAGGTTCCAATGAATGAACAAGGAGGATACTTTTTCTTCATCTAGAAGGCAATGATCAACACTGTCTCGAGTGGGACTGGACTGTTCGAGACTGATCAAGCCACAAACACTGCATCAAACAATAGAGGGCCATAACGTACTAAAGCCAGATATGATCTGGGGATCAAATCTAGCTTTAACCAAATCACAGATCTGAGGGAAGCGACGACAGCGCGCAACGTACAAGGCGAACGACGCCCTGCTAGATGACGAGCTCCGGCATCAGAACCTGCAGGGGGAATGAGCAGGTCTTACAAGTCAAGATCAGCTCAAACGAGTCACAGCCGCAGCTACACAACAAATTGCAGCAGCGTAATACGCATTTACCAGATAATACGCACTCACCGAAGGATGCAGGTTATAGTGCTTTGGCAGCTCAGCAGCGCTCAGATGCGAGTCAGGCAGTCGCCGGGAGAGACGCACGCTACTTCACCAGCGAACCCAGCTCCGAAGCCAGAACCTATTGCGGACAGGGAACAGGGTATTAGATAAGGCATTCGAATTGTCGGCACGACCGCCGGGAGCAACGAGACACCACATAAACCTACGCACAAACTACGTTGATCCTAGCCGACTCCAGCTCCAACGGCAGTACTTGTGGGCGGGGCAGGGCAAGACTGTTCCTACTGAAGGGCCGAAAAATAGACCATTCCAGGATAGTTGATATTAAAGACACCATCCTCTCAATTTCATAACTGTTGGGTGGGATGTTGCTGCTTGACAATGAACTGCTCAGTAATAAGGTACTCAGGTTAGACTGAGAATTGCAAACTTTCTGGTTGGTTATTTGGGTTTAGGGGTGCATCGACTGCATTGGTCATACAGTGCTCATTAACATATTTCTGTCACAGGTTTGAGGACGATAACATCAATATTTGATTACACAAAATTTTCCCCTGAACATCCAGGAATACAAAGTACTAATTCTGTGCAGGGGTACACTGGCTGGGCTTCTTCAGGTTAAACAAATCTGAGCAAAATATGTTCACGTTACCCAAATCATACAGAATTCACAAAAGAAAACATATGGAGTATAAACAGAAAAACATGTTCAGCATCAACAGTGGGGGCTGCGGTAGACCAGTTGGTAGTGTCAGACTCTTGATCACAAGATTGTGGGTTCGAATCTCTCAACCAGCAGCATTACCACGTCCACCCACGACCAATCGCCATGAGAGGTTGGTGACGCAATATGACCTAGCGGTTGAATGCATTTTAAAAGAACCCAAGGTTCTTCTTGAGCATGAACAAAGTATTGAATAAACACAGATATACATACAGAACATGTGGTGCCATCTAAGAGATTAATAATGCTTTATACAGTATTATCACAAATCTTCCCAGAAATGGGAAAGGATAGAGGAATGCAACTCAATGTTGCTGATGTGCTCAACAGACAACTGTCCACCAACATGATAAAGAGTGCTTACATGCACAAACAGCTCTGCCATGCAATGTCACAACCCATCTTGTCTGTTTTTATCAGTTTGCAAAAAAAATATCTAACTGATCATTTTTATGTGATGCATCTCACAGAGCAATGTTTTTGGGAAGTTATGAATATGTTAATATATAATAAAACACTCATTTGATAGTCATGATTTTCATGACTCAATATATATGGAGGTAAAATGCCACCATGTCCTGTTCAATGGTAAAGAAACATGCTGTGCATGCTTAGTCAAAAATGAAAAAAAATCCCATCATGTCTTGCTATCTGTGCAAAATTACTTTCATTCTTAGGGACCACGAAAGCATTCTTGTTCAAAAACCCACCACATCCAAATGCAAAAGACATAATGACTTGACTTCTCTATTCATGAAATTCAAGAAAACCATCACAATTCACATCCCAACATAGTGGGTTCTGATTTCACCATCTACAGTCCCAATGGGAAAACTAACATATGATGACATAGTTTGGATATCACTATACATTCACTGGACTGGCAAAACCAGTCAAGTAACATGGACAAAAACACTTATTACTGGGTAATTTGAGCATTCACCTGAGTGGTAATTTGAGCATCTTGGTTCAATCAATTCAATGGTGTTATCACAAAATACAGTGAACACGGTGGATTTTGAACTGCTATGCTATGCTATGAGCAGTAACATAATATATGTGAGTACTTACTATTTCAGCAGATTATTGACTCATGAAGTCTGAACAGTCAACCTTCCAAACTCAATGTCGTCAACCTTCAACCACTGCAAACTTCAGTCAGTCTGTGGACAGTGCCAGAGTTAGAACTACAAGTCTAACTAGGCCTCATTGGATGTGTCAGAACAGAGAACAAAAGTTGTCAAGTGATTTTGCATGCGGCAACCAATGACAGACAGCTTCATATCACAATCATCACAACTCAAACTGGTTTTGACAACCAGCCAAGAACATCACAACAGAAATGTGGCAGACAGATGTGCTACTGCCATTCTCCACCAGAATATATTACTTTAACATACAGGAGCTTGAAATTATAATGGCATAGTAATGAAATAGGAAAGCCTAGCATAACCTATTTGAATTTAATGTAACCTAAAGTAATATAATCTCATTGTACTTCTTGAAATTAACAAGCAATAACTACCAATTCAAACAATATGATAATTAAATAGGAAAACCTAACCTAATGAAAACGAAGAAAAACACGCTAAAGACAAATTTAAACCCCTCTTCCCATAGGCATGGGGTATATATGTTGATCTAGGTAAAATTGGATTTTTAGAATTTGTATTAATACAGGATATTTTAACATAAAAATGACTACGCATCCACTCATTTTCTCTGCACATGATTACTTTTCAGTTGGCAAACAAATACACAATCATAATCTTCACTTTGCAAATATAGCACATCCCATAATTATCCATACCTGGTGTGTCAGACATGATAAAGAAGACATTGAACACTTCATGCACTCAATTTAATGCTCTTCGACATCAAAAACCTTATGTTTCCGCCTTAATTCAACATTTATTTCTGAGAATGAATACTCACTACCCGACATGTCCACAGCCAAGGCCGGAAGTTCCTTGCGATGCTGTATTATTTTATTTTTCATATATATGTGCTATCCGAAGAATTTGTTTTGGATGATTCTGGTTTTCTGATTAGGTTAGGTCAGATTATATTATGATATAACATATGTTATATATTATGCTACGTTCTTAATCTAGGTTGGGTTAGGTTTTAATTTTTTTAAATTTATTTATCTATTCATATTTAATTTTTGAACTCTTGACCATAAGCAGAACATGGAAGCGTTCTCCAGTATATGCAGTAACAATATGCAGTATAAGAATGGCAGATAACACTAACGTAGCATAATATTATGTCATAATACAATCTAGACTAACCTAGCTGGAAAACCAGAATCTGCCGAAAATGTGTTTGCCCACATGATACTTATCAACAAGATACTATTAAACATATATATGAAGACTTCATAACTACTCACCATGAAGCACAATGTCGATTCTCAGTTGGGAAGGATGTGAATTCAGTGTTCAGAAAGTGGTATATACCGCCCTATTTTACGGATAATATATCGCTGCCAGGCAGACTAACGAGAATAACTGGAATTTACAATGCTCACAGGGAACACAACACGGTCACTACCCCAACTGTCACATCAGTACCTAGCACCCGCTTTTCTTGCAATTCGCAACCGGACAAAAAAAAACAATCGGAAACGACCTCACCTCACGAGACCGAAACACCGGAAATACCACACACGGCGGAACACGATGAAGGGCAGAGAGGGCGCCGTAAATTCTGGAGCAATTAGCACATCACAGTGAGGAACTATGACCTACAAAAAGGCTCAAAATTGAAATGTCAT
Organism: Ashinkailepas kermadecensis; assembly: GCA_034440615.1. NCBI lineage: Eukaryota > Metazoa > Arthropoda > Thecostraca > Neolepadidae > Ashinkailepas > Ashinkailepas kermadecensis. The sequence continues at coordinate 974,219 of JAOTOM010005120.1, forward strand.
AAACCAATCCCGGAAAAAATTAAAGAAATAATCTTCGTTATCAATTCTTATTGATAACAAATATATGTAGGCTAATCGGATTAAATTCAGTCAATTTTTTTGGGGGGCGGTCTGGGAGATTCTCCGTGTCCGAGTGGCATAAACAGTATTTGTGTCACAAATACGTGGCGTTCTGAACCAATGCATGCCGTGAAAACGAAAGACACTGAAATTTCTGGTTGTTTGGTTGTCTATTTTGTCACAAAGTCTTAGCAGGTTTGGAGAACGCTTTGGACAACTTTTGGACAACTTTTGGACAGTTGTGGACAATTTTCACACGCAAATTTCAGTTAATATCTTTTGTGTATATGGCATAGGATTGATTCAAATTTGATAAATAAACATTTTATAGTTCGTCAGTTGATGCAGCACATCCCAATCTTTCAGGAAGCATTACAAATTAAAGTATTCATTGTCTTTCTTCGCAGTGGTTTAAAAAGATCCCGAAAGAGTGGCAGCTGTAGATGATTATCCCCCGTCCAAGAGCTTGTACATTTCTAAGCCGACTCGGGGAGTGGTAGTTTCCCTTTAGTAGCCGTGAGACGCATGGAGGCGTCCTTCATTTGAGAAGGGATTACTTCGTGTTTTGAGTTTCGAAGCCCAGAGATGCTATCTTGTAGTAAATGTGAGTTGTGCGGTGCTTTCGTGTTGGGATATAGGCATTTGGATAATTAATGTACCGGGAGGCAGGGAGTGAGAGTACTAACTGCTGTGGTGTAGTGTCGGCAGACGTAAGCAATTAGGCTCGATTGAGTTGTTGAAATTGAATTCCTCTCATTGCCGTTGGTTTGTAAGGGTCAGTCATGATCAAAGCATGATGCCTTACCTATGGATACATTGCACGGATGTACGGATATATTGCACGGATGTAGGTGGGTAGGCACCTAGGCACTACTTTTTCCTTTGATTTTCTATTCTTTTTTATTTTTGATTTGATTATTTTGATTTTTTATTCATTGATTGCTTTTATTTTTTGATTTTTTATTTGATTCTGTTAATTTTTGGAATACGATGTATTTTAACGTGATTAAGGCGATGCGACCACTCAGTTTCTCTGCAAATGATCACTTCAGTCCCCATCCCACACTGAGTAGGCACCATGTTTTTTTGGCCTCCCACTTTCAAAAAAAAAAAAATGCAGTGGCCAAGCATGGCTTGCACCTACCAAGGTATTAATAAATGTATTCCCTTCATGTCTCTCTAATCACATTTGTGTATGGACTACTCTAGTTTGCTTTCTGGTTCTGGCCTTTTATTCTTCTGAGCACTTTTCTTCTGGTCAGAGCATTTTTCATGAATGGAAAATGTACAAACGAAGGCATGGATGTTTATTTATTCACATGTGCCAGACATGACAATGACATTGTACACACGTGACTTGCACCATTTTATTAAACATATTCAATGTTGTTAAGGCCGCATGGGAATCACAACTTTGGCCTCCATTCTGTATGCTGGTAAGTTGTCATTCTTGAAATCTCATGGGCATCTTATCTTCTGTTCTGCTCCTTGCATTCTCTTTGAATGTTTCTGCAGCTCCGATGATCACCTGAAATAACAAATGTACATTAATCCCAATGATGTGGCCAAGTTGTGTCAAGGGCCCAAATGGTTATGCAAGATGATTACTAGAACTACAGTGGATCTCATTATCACTACTAGCCATAGGTCACGATATAGCCCATGGTGCATGCTGCTCACATGAATATGCGGAACATATATGAACGGAGAACATGTTACTCAGACTATGTTCACAATTATCACCATTTGATGCTGGCAGAACTAGCTGGGATTGCTTGTTATGCATTAGCTCTTCATCTGATGTTTGGCAATGCAAGGAGTGGAATTTTTTTTGGGAGTGTATAATTCTTTGGACAGGCAACTGTCCAAAAAACGGCCATTTTTCCAACGCTGTGTGTGCGTGTATGTATGTGTGTGTATGTGTATGTATGTGTATGTATATGTATGTGTATGTATGTGTATGTATGTTTATGTATGTGTATGTATGTATGTGTATGTATGTGTGTGTATGTGTGTGTATGTATGTGTATGTATGTGTATGTATGTGCATGTATGTGTATATATGTGTATGTATGTGTATGTATGTATGTGTATGCATGTGTATGTATATGTGTGTATGTATGTGTATGTGTATGTATGTGTATGTATGTGTATATATGTGTATGTGTGTGTATGTATGTGTGCGTATGTATGTGTATGTATGTGTATGTATGTGTATATATGTGTATGTGTGTGTATGTATGTGTGTGTATGTATGTGTGCGTATGTATGTGTGTGTATGTATGTGTGTATGTGCATACATGCATGCCTCGGCGGACCCGTCGGTCCTGCGATGCTGCCGTATCCAGTGACGTGGGCAGCACACGCGGCACCTCGTCGTCCCACCGACACAGCTGCTGTTACGCCTGGACGCCACGTGACACGCCACCTGACCCGAGGGGGCGGGGGGGGGGGCACCCACTGGTATCTCGAGGTCACACCGGTACACTGTGCACAGCGCTGTCCTGCGTGACGCCTCCATCGTTGCGGAGCATGTTCGCACAAGTGTAGGGCGTTGGTGAACGGTGGCCAGGCCAACGCCGGTGTGTTCCACACTCCGCAGGGCGTTGGTGAACGGTGGCCAGGCCAACGCCGGTGTGTTCCACACTCCGCAGGGCGTTGGTGAACGGTGGCCAGGCCAACGCCGGTGTGTTCCACACTCCGTAGGGCGTTGGTGAACGGTGGCCAGGCCAACGCCGGTGTGTTCCACACTCCGCAGGGCGTTGGTGAACGGTGGCCAGGCCAACGCCGGTGTGTTCCACACTCCGTAGGGCGTTGGTGAACGGTGGCCAGGCCAACGCCGGTGTGTTCCACACTCCGCAGGGCAAATGGTTACGATCGGGGTAAGTGGGTGCTGCGTGCACCCTCACCCACGTTCCCACACCTGTGTGTGTATGTGAGATGTGTGCTCAAGCTGTCTGCTCTGGTAGCGTGACATAGCACAATCCGAAGGTTCTTCAGACCGTCTGCTACTCATCGATGGAGACAACTGTTGTATGGCTGAGGCCAGCAGATCATTAGTCGCCCAGTTGATTCACCACTCTATCAGCTGATTCGGTAGTCGGTCAGCTGATTCGTCAGTCGATCAGCTGCTTAGACAGTCGGTCGGTTGATTAATCAACTGGGCCATGTGATTCGTCAGTTGGTCACCTTACTCATCGGGCTGCAGGTGAATCGCGGACGGATCTATTTTTTCCTCTTCAGTCGAGTGGCTGACTCTTCAGTAACAGTTTGTTCGGTTGCCAGGCCGGCCGTTCGCTCACTGTTTGCGCTGGGCTGGCTGAGTTTCTCTACGTATTCGCGTATCGGGTGGCGTGCCACACGCAGCTTTCAGGGTCGTCGTGGGTCGCCCATTACCTGAAGAGATATCCTGGCGGAAACGAGATATCCGGCTTCGGTACGACCGAAACAATGGCGCCCCTAATGACGCCGGGCAGCTCTCAGTCGCACGGTACGCGCCGTGTCTGTCTCGCCTCTCGCCACAATGGCGCCCCTAATGACGCCGGGCAGCTCTCAGTCGCACGGTACGCGCCGTGTCTGTCTCGCCTCTCGCCACAATGGCGCCCCTAATGACGCCGGGCAGCTCTCAGTCGCACGGTACGCGCCGTGTCTGTCTCGCCTCTCGCCACAATGGCGCCCCTAATGACGCCGGGCAGCTCTCAGTCGCACGGTACGCGCCGTGTCTGTCTCGCCTCTCGCCACAATGGCGCCCCTAATGACGCCGGGCAGCTCTCAGTCGCACGGTACGCGCCGTGTCTGTCTCGCCTCTCGCCACAATGGCGCCCCTAATGACGCCGGGCAGCTCTCAGTCGCACGGTACGCGCCGTGTCTGTCTCGCCTCTCGCCACAATGGCGCCCCTAATGACGCCGGGCAGCTCTCAGTCGCACGGTACGCGCCGTGTCTGTCTCGCCTCTCGCCACAATGGCGCCCCTAATGACGCCGGGCAGCTCTCAGTCGCACGGTACGCGCCGTGTCTGTCTCAGTCGCACGGTACGCGCCGTGTCTCAGTCGCACGGTACGCGCCGTGTCTCAGTCGCACGGTACGCGCCGTGTCTGTCTCAGTCGCACGGTACGCGCCGTGTCTCAGTCGCACGGTACGCGCCGTGTCTGTCTCAGTCGCACGGTACGCGCCGTGTCTGTCTCAGTCGCACGGTACGCGCCGTGTCTGTCTCGCCTCTCGCCACAATGGCCGGTGGCGCGGTGGCACGCCACCTCCTGGCTCGTGGAGAACGGCCGCTGCAGCCGGGACCCCTGCCTTTGTTGCTGACGTCCCTACCAGCGATCGCACCATTCGGTACAGTCGCTCGGGTTTTGTGAATTGCTTTGGCGTCTTCAGTGGTGCAGCGGCTCCGGACGTTGAACGTGTGAACTTGGCCGTGGTTGGAACGCCTGAATTAGCATTTATTGCGATTACATCTTTTTTGCACAAAAATGGATGGCCAACGGGGCGTGACAAAGACAGAAACAGATTGACGCTACATGGTCATGGAAGCCGATGCACCCTGAGGCCCAAACAACCAACCAAGAGCAGAGCAGACCAGAGACAGAGAGGCGTGGTTCGGAGACCCCATGTTTGTTCTGCTTCTCCTCTGACCGCGAGATGCGGCGTCGCTCCACCTGGTCGTGCCGTCTGCGGACCTTTGTGTGTCGGGTCGGCCTGGAGTGCGGCGCCTCACCCCCTCCCCACCGGGGCTCGGCGGGAGGGGGGTGAGTGGCGCCGCCGCCGCCGCGGCACGATACCAACGGTCCCCGTGTTGGCCGTGGCGCCGGGAACGGGAGCGCGCTCATGAGTGCGGCCGGCCGTTTTGTTTGAGCGCGCCGTGGGGTGCCGTACTGCGAAGGGGCCACCCCGGGTCCGTCCGCTCCTCGGTGGTCCAACGCATTCCATTGCGGTTCACGCGGGCTGGACAGTTGCGGGGCGGTGGCCTTGCCCCGCTCCCCACCATGTCATCACGAGGGAATGGGAGGGTCGGGGGGAAGTAATGACCGCCAGCGTCCGGAGCGGATGCGTGGGAAGGGTCGTGTCACCGGCCGTAGTTACTCCGGGCATTGGGTCACCTCTGACTTGACCTCTGACCCGAGGTAGCGAACTGAGGTAGTGCACTGAATGTCGTTGAAGAGGACAAAGGCTTGGGCGTCTTAGTTGCATGCGACTTAAAAGCAGAACAATGTAGCTAGGAACAGGGCAATTAGAATGCTAGGACTATCATAAAACATCAGTTAGAAATATTAATAATTAGCAGAAGTTAAAGATAAAGGCCAGGAAGTTATTTTGGAAAATTGTACTTTCCAATGTGCTACCCCACTTAGAATACTGCATACAGGCATGCAGCCCTTCCTTAGATGGGGATATGGGTATGCTAGAAAGAGTGCAGCGCAGAGCTGCTAGGTTTATCAGTGAACCAGGCAATTTAAAATACGGGGAGAAAGGCTTGCGACATTAGATATGCTTTCATTGGAGTATAGAAGTTTAAAGTGTGATGTTCTTGAGATGCTTAAGATCATTACAAATGGTTAGATAATGTCAATTTGAATGATGCTCTTCTATTTAGGAAGCTACTGACGGGGTCATCAATTTAGGTTAGACAAGTCAAGGTTTAGGAGAGTTAAACGCCAGCAATTTTCGGACGAAAGGGGGTTGTCATTGAAATAGGTTGGCCAATGATGAAATGGGGAGTTCCTCACTCAATGTATTAAAATAATATGGTGGCTCAATTGTTTAGGGCCAACCTTTTTTCCGATTTCGAAGTTATGCAGTGGCGAATGGGAATTATAGATTGAATGAAATGGGATTAATTGTAGTAGGTGTCTTGGATCATGTTTGTAAGTGGCGAAAGTGGCCAGTAGCAGGCGTGCATGGCAGTGGATTCAGTACCTTCCTTCGGATATGTGGTACTGATGAAACTGGCCATGGTAACACAGTTGGGTAGATTGATAGCTTCTTTTGAACGTAGGATATAGCATTGCTTATTGGTGTTTTAGTCATTTTCTCATCTTATGGTGCCTTCCATTGATACAATTAACCCAGATGGCCCTGCGTTTCTTATTAAGCATCAACACTTTGACTTGATGATCTTATGACCCTGACTCTGACCCTGACCGAAATTACGGGTCGGAAATCAGGGCGAGTTGCCGCCGGTAAAGGATGCGGCGGATGACCGGGCAGAGCGCAGTGGTGATGTGTGCCACTCTGTGCCACTGCGCTCCTCTGTGCTGTCAGTGGTGATGTGTGCCACGCTGTGCCACTGCGCTCCTCTGTGCTGTGTCAGTGGTGACGCGTGCCACGCTGTGCCACTGCACTCCTCTGTGCTGTGTCAGTGGTGACGTGTGCCACGCTGTGCCACTGCGCTCCTCTGTGCTGTGTCAGTGGTGACGTGTGCCACGCTGTGCCACTGCGCTCCTCTGTGCTGTGTCAGTGGTGATGTGTACCACACTGTGCCACTGCGCTCCTCTGTGCTGTGCCTTCTGGGCGAACTCCTCCGGCGGTAGACTGGCCTCCTCGGCTTTGTTTGGGCGATGACGTAGCGATGGCAAGACACCAGCGGCCGCCGCCGGCCACTCCAGTGGTGGCGACACCAGCGGCACAGTAGAGGCATGATGGCACGACACCAGCGGCACAGTGGTGGCACGATGGCACAACACCAGCGGCACAGTGGTGGCACGATGGCACAACACCAGCGGCACAGTAGAGGAATGATGGCACAACACCAGCGGCACAGTGGTGGCACGATGGCACAACACCAGCGGCACAGTGGTGGCACGATGGCACAACACCAGCGGCACAGTAGAGGAATGATGGCACAACACCAGCGGCACAGTGGTGGCACGATGGCACAACACCAGCGGCACAGTAGTGGCACGATGGTACAACACCAGCGGCACAGTGGTGACACGATGGCACAACACCAGCGGCACAGTTGTGGCACGATGGCACAACACCAGCGGCACAGTAGTGGCATGATGGCACAACACCAGCGGCACAGTAGTGGCACGATGGCACAACACCAGCGGCACAGTAGTGGCACGATGGCACAACACCAGCGGCACAGTAGTGGCATGATGGCACAACACCAGCGGCACAGTGGTGGCACGATGGCACAACACCAGCGGCACAGTAGTGGCACGATGGCACAACACCAGCGGCACAGTAGTGGCACGATAGCACAACACCAGCGGCACAGTAGTGGCACGATAGCACAACACCAGCGGCACAGTAGTGGCACGATGGCACAACACCAGCGGCACAGTGGTGGCACGATGGCACAACACCAGCGGCACAGTGGTGGCATGATGGCACAACACCAGCGGCACAGTAGTGGCATGATGGCACAACACCAGCGGCACAGTGGTGGCACGATGGCACAACACCAGCGGCACAGTAGTGGCATGATGGCACAACACCAGCGGCACAGTGGTGGCACGATGGCACAACACCAGCGGCACAGTGGTGGCATGATGGCACAACACCAGCGGCACAGTGGTGGCACGATGGCACAACACCAGCGGCACAGTGGTGGCACGATGGCACAACACCAGCGGCACAGTGGTGGCACGATGGCACAACACCAGCGGCACAGTAGTGGCACGATAGCACAACACCAGCGGCACAGTGGTGGCACGATGGCACAACACCAGCGGCACAGTGGTGGCACGATGGCAGCACAACACCAGCGGCACAGACGCCATTGGAAGCTCGCCATACCAAAGTGTGCTGTCAATATTCTACGCGATTGTTTGTGCTGTGCAGCACCATTGCTACATATTGCCAGCAACACTATTGCAGCAGCTGCAGACGTCGCCGCTCCTGACAGTCCCTGCGCAGCACCACTGACGTTCCACTGCCTAACTGTTCCTGGCACTATTCAACACTATTGCAGCAGCTACAGACGTCGCCGCTCCTGACAGTCCCTGCGCAGCACCACTGACGTTCCACTGCCTAACTGTTCCTGGCACTATTCAACACTATTGCAGCAGCTGCAGACGTCGCCGCTCCTGACAGTCCCTGCGCAGCACCACTGACGTTCCACTGCCTAACTGTTCCTGGCACTATTCAACACTATTGCAGCAGCTGCAGACGTCGCCGCTCCTGACAGTCCCTGCGCAGCACCACTGACGTTCCACTGCCTAACTGTTCCTGGCACTATTCAACACTATTGCAGCAGCTACAGACGTCGCCGCTCCTGACAGTCCCTGCGCAGCACCACTGACGTTCCACTGCCTAACTGTTCCTGGCACTATTCAACACTATTGCAGCAGCTGCAGACGTCGCCGCTCCTGACAGTCCCTGCGCAGCACCACTGACGTTCCACTGCCTAACTGTTCCTGGCACTATTCTAACACTATTGCAGCAGCTACAGACGTCGCCGCTCCTGACAGTCCCTGCGCAGCACCACTGACGTTCCACTGCCTAACTGTTCCTGGCACTATTCAACACTATTGCAGCAGCTGCAGACGTCGCCGCTCCTGACAGTCCCTGCGCAGCACCACTGACGTTCCACTGCCTAGCTGTTCCTGGCACTATTCTCGTGTATGACAGTCCCTGCGCAGCACCACTGACGTTCCACTGCCTAACTGTTCCTGGCACTATTCTCGTGTATGACAGTCCCTGCGCAGCACTACTGACGTTCCACTGCCTAGCTGTTCCTGGCACTATTCTCGTGTATGACAGTCCCTGCGCAGCACCACTGACGTTCCACTGCCTAACTGTTCCTGGCACTATTCTCGTGTATGACAGTCCCTGCGCAGCACTACTGACGTTCCACTGCCTAGCTGTTCCTGGCACTATTCTCGTGTATGACAGTCCCTGCGCAGCACCACTGACGTTCCACTGCCTAACTGTTCCTGGCACTATTCTCGTGTATGACAGTCCCTGCGCAGCACCACTGACGTTCCACTGCCTAGCTGTTCCTGGCACTATTCTCGTGTATGACAGTCCCTGCGCAGCACCACTGACGTTCCACTGCCTAACTGTTCCTGGCACTATTCTCGTGCGACGTCACTTATACACTGCGACAGACCACTGCTCCCGATGTTACCTCTACTTGGCGCTGCTGCTACAGACCGTACGGCTCCCATGCTTATTTGGACGCGGCATTGCTGGAAGTGGTCGGTTGGCTGCAGATTGCCCTGTTTCTCTGGCTCTGCCTGTACACCACGTTACTGTCACGCACGTCGCTGTTCCCGTCACTGCTGCTCGACGATATCGCCGTTGTGTATACAACGCTGTCGATAGTGTTTGTACAACGGCACCCTTCGGCCTGTGCAAGGATCCGTATGCGTTATGCGTGGGAGGCACCTGAGCAGATGGTGAACCACCACCAGCACGCTAACTCGCTAGGCCGCAGTCGAGTCCTCGCTCTTCCTCTGTCCGGTGCTGGCCGTTCTCGTCCAATATATCGTCACCCCAAGCTAGGACGCTGCTGCGGTCGTCTCTCCCTCTATTGGAGCCCTCCCCGTCAGTTCGCCACCTCCCGCACTCCTCCCCAAAGGTGACGTTCACAGAATGCGTGAAGCAGTCGGGCCCGCCACCGCCACTGCACTGAACACACCGTGCCTCTCTCCAGCAAACGGAGGGCGTGTACCTGGCGTGCGCTGAAAGTGGCTGGCGCCTACCCGGAGGCCACACCTGCCATCTCCGACCCTGGGGCCGACCTGTGGCCGCTCCTCTACCATCTGCAACCGTAGGGCAGCGGGTCGGGCTGTAGAGGCTACCTGTGCCATCTCCGACCGTAGGGCAGCGGGTCGGGCTGTAGCCACTGCCAGAGCATGCCTACCAGGCGAGTGCCTGTGCCATCTCCGACCGTAGCGTAGGGCAGAGGGTCGGGCTGTAGCGGCTACCTGTGCCATCTCTGACCGTAGGGCAGCGGGTCGGGCTGTAGCTACTGCCAGAACAGGCCTACCAGGCGGCTGCCTGTGCCATCTCCGACCGTAGGGCAGCGGGCCGGGCTGTAGCGGCTGCCTGTGCCATCTCCGACCGTAGGGCAGCGGGTCGGGCTGTAGCGGCTACCTGTGCCATCTCCGACCGTAGGGCAGCGGGTCGGGCTGTAGCCACTGCCAGAGCAGGCCTACCAGGCGGCTGCCTGCGCCATCTCCGACCGTAGCGTAGGGCAGAGGGTTGGGCTGTAGCGGCTGCCTGTGCCATCTCCGACCGTAGGGCAGCGGGTCGGGCTGTAGCGGCTACCTGTGCCATCTCCGACCGTAGGGCAGCGGGTCGGGCTGTAGCCACTGCCAGAGCAGGCCTACCAGGCGGCTGCCTGTGCCATCTCCGACCGTAGGGCAGCGGGTCGGGCTGTAGCGGCTACCTGTGCCATCTCTGACCGTAGGGCAGCGGGTCGGGCTGTAGCCACTGCCTGTGCCATCTCCGACCGTAGGGCAGCGGGTCGGGCTGTAGCGGCTACCTGTGCCATCTCTGACCGTAGGGCAGCGGGTCGGGCTGTAGCCACTGCCTGTGCCATCTCCGACCGTAGGGCAGCGGGTCGGGATGTAGCCACTGCCAGAGCAGGCCTACCAGGCGGCTGCCTGTGCCATCTCCGACCGTAGGGCAGCGGGCCGGGCTGTAGCGGCTGCCTGTGCCATCTCCGACCGTAGGGCAGCGGGTCGGGCTGTAGCGGCTACCTGTGCCATCTCTGACCGTAGGGCAGCGGGTCGGGCTGTAACGGCTACCTGTGCCATCTCCGACCGTAGGGCAGCGGGTCGGGCTGTAGCGGCTACCTGTGCCATCTCCGACCGTAGGGCAGCGGGTCGGGCTGTAGCCACTACCTGTGCCATCTCCGACCGTAGGGCAGCGGGTCGGGCTGTAGCGGCTACCTGTGCCATCTCCGACCGTAGGGCAGCGGGTCGGGCTGTAGCCACTGCCAGAGCAGGCGTGCCTCTCGTTTGTCGCCACGGTGCTTCGTTAGCCCGACCGTAGGGCAGCGGGTCGGGCTGTAGCCACTGCCAGAGCAGGCGTGCCTCTCGTTTGTCGCCACGGTGCTTCGTTAGCCCGACCGTAGGGCAGCGGGTCGGGCTGTAGCCACTGCCAGAGCAGGCGTGCCTCTCGTTTGTCGCCACGGTGCTTCGTTAGCCCGACCGTAGGGCAGCGGGTCGGGCTGGAGCCACTGCCAGAGCAGGCGTGCCTCTCGTTTGTCGCCACGGTGCTTCGTTAGCCAGCTGGAAGGGGTGTGCCCAACACGGGCGATCACTACGGCGGTTGGGCGCCGCCCACCGCACAGTGGGATCCTGACCCTTTCTCTTTCGGCTGGCCATCAGACTACCTGCGTACCTCAAATAAGCGAAGACACCATACGTTTGGTGCGTGCCCGGCGTCTCCATCAGCGCCGGCGCTTTCTCCTGTTGTGGCTGCGGTTGCTGCATTTCCGGCGTGTTTTTGTTTACAAGTGGGTGCGGGTGGGCGCTATCGTGACTCGTCGGTCAGCTGGTTGTGGCTGGTCCGCACGATAGCACACCGCCCACAGAGAGCACCGCACGCGAGCATGCGAACACGGACAGCCGATGTCAAAACCATAATTTTCTGCTATCAATTTCGGGCAGGATAATCGATGCATATTTTTGCACACTAGAAACTTCGTTTCCGCGCCATGGCCAAGAGTTGATTTTACTAATAATTTCCAAACAATTAGTTAGGAATAACAGGTGAAGCAAACAAATCGAACAGTCCGAAATACAGTTCTAGTTCTCTGTCTGCTACATAATGCACCACATGTGGACGAAAAGCCCTAATTTAATGTCCCACAAGGTTGGGCTTCTTCAAAAAGCAGTGGTTCTACACCTTGTCACCTTGTTGGACACATTGTCAAACAGCACTATTTATCATTCATCCATGAAAAAGAGTGTAATTATTCGAAGAATAGGCGTAATGTTCTGAGCGACAAAACCTAGGGGAAAGCTGTTTTGCCATCCCGAATGAGGTGGAGGGGAGGAGCAGGGTGGCCGTGGCCCTGAAGTTTATGAACCGTGACTATGAAACTGTAGAAAGAATCCACTTATAAATGATGTAGCGTCCAAATATTTCGAACATTCCTTCACCATTTCAGCAATGCCACCTGGGAACGCCAATGCAGCACTCACTGAGGCGACCTCACCACCCACACACCACGACACCACCCACACAACACGACACCACCGACACACCACGACACCACCCACACCACCCACACAACACGACACCACCCACACACCACGACACTACCCATACACCACGACACCACCCACACACCACGACACCACCCACACACCACGACACCACCCACACACCACGACACCACCCACACACCACGACACCACCCACACACCACGACACCACCCACACACCACGACACCACCCACACACCACTTTGACACCACCTGACCACAAGCTGATCACATCTTCACCACCACCTGACCAAGACCTGACGAACATCTTACCACTACATGGCCACCATCTGATCATCCATCACTAGGACACCACTTGATCGTCACCTAGCCATTACCTGGCCATTACCCACCCATCATCTGACCACCACCCGCCCACCACCATCTGACCCTCCGCTGTCTGTCTCCAGCTGCCGGCCGTCCGCGCTCTGATTCTGGAGGAGTCCCTCTGTCTGCCGACCAAGCCGGCAGAGAAGCTGAAGCGGCTGCCGGTGCGCGAGATCCTGGATCACGTGATGCCGGAGCTACAGACCAGCTGGTGAGTGTGGTGTCCTCGGCTGACGCGCCACCTCCTGGCCGGACCATCACCTGTCACCTACAGGCTGCAGCCAGTTAGAGTACTTAGCAGGAAACAATTGTCGTACTTTGCCTGCTTTTTGTCTGATTTTTTAGCTGCTGCACACCCCTTGAAGAACAGCTTTTCACTCCAATGTCTTTGCCAAAGGGGATTTCGGGACCGTATGGTCAGATAATGTGCTCAGTGCTCTTACATCCTATATGGCGATTCTGGACACTGGGTGAGCTACACAAATGTCGTTTGTGCATATCTTTGATCCTACAAATGGACACCTTGAAACCCACGTTCTGGACACTGAAAGAACTTGCAATAGACCAAGGCCACAATCTTGGGTCCGTTGTTAAACTGATATTATAGCTTGAGTCCTGATGTACATTCAGGCAGGACCACCGTTCCGATGCGACAGCGCAGACCGACGGAATTGCGCTGCGTGGGTTCGCATCATTATACGGTATTGCTGAGCAGTATTGGATGTGCCGGTTAGTGGGTCCAGTGGTTCCTGACCGTGTCGAGTGGTTCCTGATCGTGACCAGTGGGTCCAGTGGTTCCTGACCGTGTCCAGTGGGTCCAGTGGTTCCTGACCATCACCAGTGGGTCCAGTGGTTCCTGATCGTGACCAGTGGGTCCAGTGGTTCCTGACCGTGTCCAGTGGGTCCAGTGGTTCCTGACCATCACCAGTGGGTCCAGTGGTTCCTGACCGTTACCAGTGGGTCCAGTTGTTCCTGACCGTGTCCAGTGGTTGCTGACCGTGTCCAGTGGGTCCAGTGGTTCCTGACCGTGACAAGTGGGTCCAGTGGTTCCTGATCATCACCAGTGGGTCCAGTGGTTCCTGACCGCTACCAGTGGGTCCAGTTGTTCCTGACCGTGTCCAGTGGTTCCTGATCATCACCAGTGGGTCCAGTGGTTCCTGACCGTTACCAGTGGGTCCAGTTGTTCCTGACCGTGTCCAGTGGTTGCTGACCGTGTCCAGTGGGTCCAGTGGTTCCTGACCGTGACAAGTGGGTCCAGTGGTTCCTGATCATCACCAGTGGGTCCAGTGGTTCCTGACCGCTACCAGTGGGTCCAGTTGTTCCTGACCGTGTCCAGTGGTTCCTGACCGTGTCCAGTGGTTCCTGACCATCACCAGTGGGTCCAGTGGTTCCTGACCGTTACCAGTGGGTCCAGTTGTTCCTGACCGTGTCCAGTGGTTCCTGACCGTGTCCAGTGGGTTCAGTGGTTCCTGACCGTGACAAGTGGGTCCAGTGGTTCCTGACCATCACCAGTGGGTCCAGTGGTTCCTGACCGTGACCAGTGGGTCCGGTACCTTCCGGTGGCCGCAGGTGTCCGGGCCGTACCCTGTCGCAGCGCCGTGAGCTTCCCAGGCGGAACTCCGCTCTCACGCCTCCTAATGGCGTCGTCTGCAGACCCTCCCCCTGTCGGAGTCGGAAGCAAACCTCCTAATGTGACCTCATGGACGTAGGAGGAGGAGGGGGGGGCAGGCGGGCCTAGCCATTACATTGCAGGTGGAGGAGGACCAGCAATAGTAACCCCAACGTTTCCTAGTTTGTCGGAAGGTAGGTCGCCAAATAGCCCATTTTTTGCGATTTGAAGTGGAATGGGATACCGCGGCTGATTTACTTTTCAATAAAGTTACTGTGCTGCAATGTAAAAGTACAAACAGCCCGTACTAAATCGTCATGTAATTACAGTCCATTTAAAGGGTATAATTCAATTGTCATATTTTGGCGCGAGGATCCCCATCGAGCGAGGATCCCGACCGAGGATCCCCATCCCCCTCGTGATCAGCACCTTCTGTGCAGGTCCAGTCAGCATATATCGACCTTGCTCTCCCCCACATTTTCAAACACTTCTACGCCCATATTGTTGTCTTTATGGCGCGATCGAATGTACACTTCTTGACGTGATCAGTACGATAGCAGTGGGTGGTACTGGCGTATCCAGGGGGGGGGGGGGGGGTAGGGACAACGGGGCTATACCCCTCTCCCCTTCCCCAAGAGGCCGAGTTTTGCTGGCATTTTGCATTAAAATAACCTTTTGTCCAAGAACACTTAAAGACATAAATATTATCTTTACAGACCCGATGACCGTTAGCTGTTAATCCCAAGCAATTTTCTTTCGAAGTCGCAGGATATTCTATTTGGCCCCAGGCCAGGCTTTTGGATCCGTACCTGGCGGATGGGACATGAGCCGCGGCGACTGGCGGTGCCGGAGAGGCCAGCCGCAACTGTGCTGTCTCAGTGGCGTAGCTGTGTGAAGGCCCACAGTTGTACCGTCTCAGCGGCGTAGCTGTGTGAAGGCCCACAGTTATGCTGTCTCAGTGGCGTAGCTGTGTGAAGGCCCACAGGTGTGCTGTCTCAGCGGCGTAGCTGTTTGAAGGCCCACAGTTGTGCCGTCTCAGCGGCGTAGCTGTGTGAAGGCCCACAGTTGTGCCGACTCAGCGGCGTAGCTGTGTGAAGGCCCACAGTTGTGCCGTCTCAGCGGCGTAGCTGTGTGAAGGCCCACAGTTGTGCCGTCTCAGCGGCGTAGCTGTGTGAAGGCCCACAGTTGTACCGTCTCAGCGGCGTAGCTGTGTGAAGGCCCACAGGTGTGCCGTATCAGCGGCGTAGCTGTGTGAAGGCCCACAGTTGTATCGTCTCAGCGGCGTAGCTGTGTGAAGGCGCACAGTTGTACCGTCTCAGCGGCGTAGCTGTGTGAAGGCCCACAGGTGTGCTGTCTCAGCGGCGTAGCTGTTTGAAGGCCCACAGTTGTGCCGTCTCAGCGGCGTAGCGGTGTGAAGGCCCACAGTTGTGCCGTCTCAGCGGCGTAGCTGTGTGAAGGCCCACAGTTGTGCCGTCTCAGCGGCGTAGCTGTGTGAAGGCCCACAGTTGTACCGTCTCAGCGGCGTAGCTGTGTGAAGGCCCACAGGTGTGCCGTATCAGCGGCGTAGCTGTGTGAAGGCCCACAGTTGCATCGTCTCAGCGGCGTAGCTGTGTGAAGGCGCACAGTTGTACCGTCTCAGCGGCGTAGCTGTGTGAAGGCCCACAGGTGTGCTGTCTCAGCGGCGTAGCTGTTTGAAGGCCCACAGTTGTGCCGTCTCAGCGGCGTAGCGGTGTGAAGGCCCACAGTTGTGCCGTCTCAGCGGCGTAGCTGTGTGAAGGCCCACAGGTGTGCTGTCTCAGCGGCGTAGCTGTTTGAAGGCCCACAGTTGTGCCGTCTCAGCGGCGTAGCGGTGTGAAGGCCCACAGTTGTGCCGTCTCAGCGGCGTAGCTGTGTGAAGGCCCACAGGTGGCCTGGCCCGGCCGCCGCCGAACCATGATGCACGGTAGGTCCTGTTTTGGCCGACCCTCGCGATGGAGCTGAAGCGTGTCTGGGCCTCTGAGGTTGAGCCTGGACACTCGGTACTACTGGGCCATGTCTTTGTTCGGTCAGTTGGTGTTACGCTAAGCCCGCTTCTCACGTAGCACTGGTGGCGATCGGAACGCAAACAGAGCGTCAGCGGAGCGGGGCCGTAAGCAGTTAAAGCATACCAACACCTGCTAGCATCGCCATAAATCTGGTAACAGCGGAAAGGCCGCCATTTTCCGTCAATCGCAGAGCGTTCAGGGTGAGGTATCCGCGTGTGAAAGTCACAGAATGCTATGCGCATGCCTCATATTTGTCCATAGCGTATCCACAGCAAATTCCATACTGTCCATTATAGCTACTGTACGTGGAGGGCATGTATTGTGAAATAAGTAAATAAATAACATTGTTAGTGGGGGTGATTCTGTGTGTTGAGTGTCAAGGAAGGCGAGTGATTTTCAATTGATAATCAACAGTAAACATCTGAATTTCAGGACTCAGATTTAGATGCTTCGGTACGCCTGCTCAGGTTCTAGGCAACATGTGTTGAGTCACAGCCGACTAGTTTAGTTTAATTCTAACTTATATCTTTAGTTGTTTTACATCCCTCAAAATGTCATCTATTTTAACGATACCGAGAAGCCTAAACCATTTCTCATTGTCAACTAATCTCCTTCATGCCGATAATTCCAATATTGGAAGGTGTAATGCTGAAATATGGACGTATGATTATTTTTTTTATCCAGGTTACAATGTACCTTCCATGGACTGTGTATCTACGACGAGGTAGGTAGGTGGCACCTACTTCTCAGTCCTTTCAACTTCTCTTATTTCCTGCTACTCCAAACTAGGGCCTGGCTAGATACGTTCTTGCCTATGTGGTTTTGCCTCCACTTTCACTAATGTCGGCGAATAATCACTTTTCCCATCTCCCTGATCAAAAGAAACCCTGTCTTCAATATCCACCTTGCAGCTCACTTGTGCTCCACGCTCGCTTCCCGCTCCGATAAAAAGTTGACTGGAGTCAAACTTCTCAAACGGCAACGTTCCCGCGGCCAGGAGCGTCTTCCCGCCGCACTTCCGACCATTCAAATTCCCCGCCTCACACTGCTCGCCAGCCGTCGTTCTGCCGACTAACAACCCGCCCCTGGCGTCCAGCCAATCAGAGAAGGAATTCTGAACGCTCGGCGCCCGCTCCGTGAACGCTCCGTCAGCGCTCCGATCGATTTCGGTGCACGTGTGAAGCGGGCTTCAGGGTGCGCTCACCCGCATGGCCTTGGACGAGACCCGCTCCCGCGGCCCAGTGGGGCACGTGACGCGCTGTCGGGTCGGGGCGGGGCGGGGCGGGTCGGGTCGGGTCGGGTCGCCTGGTCGGGTCGGGTCGGGTCGGGTCGGGTCGGGTCGGGTCGGGTCGGGCCGGTCGGGTCGGGTCGGGCCTGGTCGGACCTGGTCGGGTCGGGTCGGGTCGGGTCGGGTCGGACCTGGTCGGGTCGGGTCGGGTCGGGCCTGGTCGGACCTGGTCGGGTCGGGTTGCGGCTGGACAAGCGCACGGAGCCGAGTGCTGGCGGTGCTGGCGGTGCTGCCGTTTTTGCTGCCGGTCCCGCACCCTCCGTACGTCCCAATTAGTGCCGCTAGCTGTCCCGGCCTCGGCTCGTAATGGCCCCGGCAGGCCGCGTGTGTGGCGCACTCGAAGTGCACCGGAGCAGTCCGCCGCCCTCCCAGGCTCCGTCTGACCTTGGGCCTTGTGCCACCATGTGTGGGGGGGGCAGGTGAGCAGCGGACAGGTCACGGGTCGCCGGGTACACGGCCACCGGAGCAGTCCGCCGCCCTCCCAGGCTCCGTCTGACCTTGGGCCTTGTGCCACCATGTGTGGGGGGGGCAGGTGAGCAGCGGACAGGTCACGGGTCGCCGGGTACACGGCCAGCGGGGCGGTGCTCACTCGCCACAAGAACAAACAAGCCGAGGTCGCCTGGTGTGTGGTGGCGGGTCGGACGTGACCTCTGACCCTGACCGGGGTGGAGAGCCAGGGAAGGTGACGTGTGTACGCACACTGCAGGCGGGTGAGGTGCGCGTTGTGTTCGTCAGTCGCAGGCATCGGCACGCACATTACAGTGCGCTCTGGACATATATACATTAGCGCTGGACTTGTCTGTGTAATACGCACGTGGCACACCACTCTGATCGGGAGTAGATGATTTCCCAATTCGGGTCACTCCCCATTTCCCTCCTCCATTCTCCATCATTACCCCGGTTGGTGGCTTATCAAGACAGTGCTGAACTGCACCACACAACACACGATGGACATTGGGCAATGCTGCTCGGGACAAATTGGAAAGTCGATTGTTGGGATTTTGAACGCCTTCTCAGAGCTAACCACTTTTGGCATAGCATGTTTAATCCCTGCTTTAGCAGCACCAGAATGTATCCCTGTGCATGGCACGTTGTCTGATGAACGAGCTAACCAAACCAGATTAAGCCTCCGGGTTATAAATTAGCAGGGGACCAATGCGTAGGTTTTCACATTTTTTTAATCAATTTTCGGACGAGTAGAATCGCCATGTTAGCCAGGTGATTTGAACCCGCATAAAAATTGTATCGGTAGAAAAAGGACGATTGATATATTTATTTCGTCTTGGAGTAATGATATCAATGGCACACATATTCCCCTTGTCACCTTTGATTTTCTTCGTGAACAACAGTATTCGAGGCACTTCTGTTGTCCATTACCCCGTAATAAGTTGCCGGGTCTACCGTGCCGGGTCCTACTGTGGCAAAAGTGCCCATTCATATCTTAGATGCAAACAGGTATCGCAAGCAAGCAACCAAATGTGGTTATTGACATTCCTCCTGATTTGACAGCTTTTTCAGCTTTCGTTTGTCAGCAGGGAGTGCTGCGGCAATTTTCCCTTGCAACTTTTTAAACCACTGCACCTAGTGCCGAAGCACGGGAAGCACAGCAGCCGAACCGAATGCAACTGTGAGATCGCTGCTCAGCCAGAATTTATCCACAGGCGACACTATGCAATTGCTATAGATAAATGCAGTGCGTGTATTAACAGGCGCGGTGGAAGGTCTTGTGACAAGGGGAGGGGGGCGCAGTACTTTCGGAAGTTAGGAAACAATCCGTTAGTGGCTTCTGACAAGTATCTTATTTATGCGATATGAATGATTAATGTACAGAGCTGCAAGAAGCCACATCACTATCTATATCAATATCTTTATCACTCACTATGACTATTATTTACAAATAATGACTACAAATGAGAAACCTATAGGATTGTAAAGCATGCTCGTAAAATTACAAAAGCAAATTAAGGATTATTGCGCAGCAACAAGGAGATGTCCAGGGATTTAGTGCAGCGGGGCATTCGTCTAGTGGACCGGGCACCATTTGCCCGGGGAAGCGATATCAATTGAGAAAAGTGGATGACTTGAACTCAGACCTCATCAAGGGGCCCAGGTTTTCCACCGAGTTGACCTTGGCTGAAAAATGAGGAGGAGGAGCGGCTGCAGTCGACGAGCCGTGGGGTAACGTCGCTCCAAGGGACATGCCTTTAGTGGTCCCCTGGATCCCAGGGCATGTGTTAAGAAATTTTCACCGGGAAGACCACGGCGACAAAATATGCTGAAAACGAAGAATTTTGTCGGGATTTGCGAAACGGCCACAAACGTGCTAAGTTTGCAGATTATTGGAAGAATTTTCCTCCAGAGTTAACATGTCAAAATCGGCTCCGATGGATCCGCTACTAGGACCAAGTAGGTCTGATGAAGTGGCCATAACTTGAGCCTTAAAATACCGTAAGCAAGATCACGTTTGGTGAATTTCTAGCAGTGATGCCGAGCAGATTGAGCTGTGCACCAGGACAATATTTTCCTATAGATCATTAGAAGTAGGTACTCAAGAAATTACCCAAAAATATGCACCTGTGTTGTAGCCGTGCCGACATAACCTAACCGGGGCCGATGGTTATAAGTGCTCGTTCACAATCAAGGTTGTGGGTTGTTCCTTTTTCGCCCGCGACCAATCAGAGTTGCAACATGACTCAACGGTGACGTGTCGTAATACACCAAGACATAACCTAACTGTCGGAATGCAGCGCTCAACTCTGAGTACTTATTCTTTTAAGAAGCATAGTACTTGGGGAAAGTAAACAGTTTGTTCGTTCACCAGGGCGGAGTGCCCCAACACACCATGCGTTCTGCCGTCCCTGTGTATTAACTTTGAGCTCCCCAAGCGTGGGTGGAGTGGTGATGTAACTGCATAGTGGTTGGTGTGAAATGTAGAAATATTAAACGGGGAAGTCAGTATTGGGGGGAGGGGAGGGTAATGGCATCCTGAATTGCATATAAAAGACATCCCCTGTGTATTATGTCTAATTTACCTGGTGTGCCATTTCCGTCACTCTTGGGAAAATCCCTGCGCCAATATAATGTGTTGGTGGGGCCTTTCGAAGCATTAAGCTTGTGGATGACTTTTATGCATATACTACTACCAATGTTTACTATTTACTTTGATTCATTATACTGTTTCCTTTTGCATCTTGGTGAACAGCTGTTTCGTGTGTTCCGGCGTGAACTTGGCCCTAGAACTGTTGGCCAGCCATCCACATCCCGTTCCCGGCGTCAACTCGCCAGTGCAGTAACAGCACGCCTCCTCTGATTAACTGCCCCGTACTCAAATTAACCGCTCCGACCGCCGGTGCGTGCGCTCGCCCGTAGATTTCGCGCGATGTCCGCGAGCTAGTTGTGCCGTGTGCAGGCGTACTAACGAGTGACTAACTGGTGCCTGTGTGGCCTCCCTCAGTCGAAGGAAGGCCGTAGTTACGGAGGCGACGGCCAGGCTTGGGACTGCTTACCCCCGCCGCGATGCAACAAGAAGTGCAATTCGAATATAACTTACGACCGCAGAAGCTGGAATTGAAATGCTGAGTGGTGAATGTGTGCCGAAGAATGCCGTGGGTTTTATTTATATTATATATGCTTAACACACTAATTGAATGTTCAATGGAAGCTGCAGTCCCGAAGAGGTCTGGTCCGACACATGATCATTTCAGTGGCGGGAGGGTGTATCTCCCATTATTGTGAGGGCGCCTGCACCTATGGGAAGATCAGTCCTGGCGGCTTAGCTGTGACCCGTTAATCGGGCCGACAGCGTACGACCGTGACGCGTTAGTCGGGCGCAGGCGCGGCGCTCCAAACGCCGCTGTTTACGGCCAGCCGTCGGCTTCGGCGACGGCGAGCGTCGGTGAAAAATCGCCGTCGGCCGGCGGGGCTGCCGGCGACGATAGGTGATCGCGTGCTGCGGCAGCTGCGCGTGGATAGGGGAGGGAAGGGAGATGAGTGGCATGCGGTACTGGCGATGGAGGTCTGAGGGGATGCTCTTTTGCAGCCTTGCCGAATGGACGCCACGCACAAAGGTTGCCGTTTGGGATGAGCTCCAGATAATGGTGCCCCGTCCACACACAAAGCTCGTCCATAACTGAGTGAAGGGAGGGAGAGGGGGAGCTGGTAATGAAGTGCCACGGCAGCTGAGGTGCAGCTAATGGAAGAGCACGTGGTACGCCGTTGACAGCTGTGGCTGTAGCCATTGGGGCCTCCGTCAAACAAGGACCCCCCCCCCCACCCCATTCATCGATTGGATACCTTTGCGCATAAATTTCGTTTGTTCCCCACGAATGGTTGTGTGAAGGGGATTGTGAAATAGGGTACATGAAATGATATGTCCTAAAGACTTTATTGTTAGGTTTAAAAAAGCGCCTAACTAGGAAGTCCTTCGCAGAAGCTTAGCCAGGTTGATCTCAAGAGGGGAGGCGGGGGGGGGGACGCAAGCCACTGTAAAGGAGAGGAATTTTGTGTGGCCACCCAGCTTTCAAGGAGGAAATGCGGGAAAAGTATTTCTTTTAAGATCGGTGAAGTCGAAGATATCTGAATCTGTCAGTCGAAGACGGCCGAAATGCGCCGAAAACTTTATGGAACGATTGCTATGAAATGTGTACGGTAGAGAAGTTGGTATGTTAGTGCAGCAGTGCAGTGTGGCAGTAAATATTTATGTTTGCTACTGGTGGAACGCAAATAATTTCCTTTCCCCGTTTGTTTCTGACCACAGAATGTGTTCTGTGACTAGATGTCAGTTCACTGCAGCACCTACATGGATGCTTTCTCATATTTTTTTAATATCGGATGCTTGTGCATTCTAGTTACTCCAATCCACGCGATGTATTGCGTACTGTAGGAATGAGTTACTGGTGCATGCCCCGTACCTCCTGCAATGTCCCAAAGTTTCCAGATACCGATGGAAAAGGATACCGAGCTGGGAATAAGTTCCCATTCTCACCCAAAATATCCCGAGTAATTTTCCCTTCCCAGCCTTGGTGCGTCTACTTTCCAAATGGCAATTGAATTGAAGCGCCTAATAATCATGGAATGATATCTTGACAATTTATGTTGCTGACATTGACTTTGCAGAACACCCGATGTGTAAATAAACATGTTGCCTTTCCAAATCCTTATTATACTGCCTACTTGCTAAAATTTGCTTCTCTTGTGCTGCCTTTCCTATACTAATTCTCGATTCTGACGACCAAGCCCAATATGCATTTTGGGA
Source organism: Ashinkailepas kermadecensis (assembly GCA_034440615.1). Taxonomy (NCBI): domain Eukaryota; kingdom Metazoa; phylum Arthropoda; class Thecostraca; family Neolepadidae; genus Ashinkailepas; species Ashinkailepas kermadecensis. Next base: position 996,950 of record JAOTOM010005120.1, read on the forward strand.
CCCTGTCCCGGCATCATCACGTGCACTGAGCGTCTGTCGGGCACCGTCGGCTGTCTATCCTGAGTCTCGTGTTGCCAATCCGAGACCCCTGGTGCCTAATTTCGGTCTCCATGGTGACGTTCGGGTGTCGGGGGTACTCTTGCGACTCAAAGAGACGATATCATTTATATCGGATTGTGTGTCTAGGTGTGTAGCTATCTGTCCCGTCTGTCGGGATGTGTAGCTGACTGTCCCGTCTGTCCGGGTGTGTAGCTGTCTGTCCCGTCTGTCCGGGTGTGTAGCTGTCTGTCCCGTCTGTCCGGGTGTGTAGCTGTCTGTCCCGTCTGTCCGGGTGTGTAGCTGACTGTCCCGTCTGTCCGGGTGTGTAGCTATCTGTCCCGTCTGTCGGGGTGTGTAGCTGACTGTCCCGTCTGTCCGGGTGTGTAGCTGACTGTCCCGTCTGTCGGGGTGTGTAGCTGACTGTCCCGTCTGTCGGGGTGTGTAGCTGACTGTCCCGTCTATCCGTGTGTGTAGCTATCTGTCCCGTCTGTCGGGGTGTGTAGCTGACTGTCCCGTCTGTCCGGGTGTGTAGCTGTCTGTCCCGTCTGTCCGGGTGTGTAGCTGTCTGTCCCGTCTGTCCGGGTGTGTAGCTGTCTGTCCCGTCTGTCCGGGTGTGTGCTGACTGTCCCGTCTGTCCGGGTGTAGCTATCTGTCCCGTCTGTCGGGGTGTGTAGCTGACTGTCCCGTCTGTCGGGGTGTGTAGCTGACTGTCCCGTCTGTCGGGGTGTGTAGCTGACTGTCCCGTCTGTCCGGGTGTGTAGCTATCTGTCCCGTCTGTCGGGGTGTGTAGCTGACTGTCCCGTCTGTCCGGGTGTGTAGCTGACTGTCCCGTCTGTCCGGGTGTGTAGCTATCTATCCCGTCTGTCGGGGTGTGTAGCTGACTGTCCCGTCTGTCCGGGTGTGTAGCTATCTGTCCCGTCTGTCGGGGTGTGTAGCTGACTGTCCCGTCTGTCCGGGTGTGTAGCTGACTGTCCCGTCTGTCCGGGTGTGTAGCTATCTATCCCGTCTGTCGGGGTGTGTAGCTGACTGTCCCGTCTGTCGGGGTGTGTAGCTGACTGTCCCGTCTGTCCTGGTGTGTAGCTATCTGTCCCGTCTGTCCTAGTGTGTAGCTGCATGTCCCGTCTGTCCGGGTGTGTAGCTGACTGTCCCGTCTGTCCGGGTGTGTAGCTATCTATCCCGTCTGTCGGGGTGTGTAGCTGACTGTCCCGTCTGTCCTGGTGTGTAGATGTCTGTCCCGTCTGTCCGGGTGTGTAGATGTCTGCCCCGTCTGTCCGGGTGTGTAGCTATCTGTCCCGTCTGTCGGGGTGTGTAGCTGACTGTCCCGTCTGTCCGGGTGTGTAGCTGACTGTCCCGTCTGTCCGGGTGTGTAGCTATCTATCCCGTCTGTCGGGGTGTGTAGCTGACTGTCCCGTCTGTCCGGGTGTGTAGATGTCTGCCCAGTCTGTTCGGATGTGTAGCCGTCTGTCAAATATGTCCGTGTGTGTGTAGCTGTCTGTCCCGTCTGTCCTGGTGTGTAGCTATCTGTCCCGTCTGTCCTAGTGTGTAGCTGCATGTCCCGTCTGTCCGGGTGTGTAGCTGTCTGCCCCGTTTGTCCGGGTGTGTAGCTGTCTACCACGTTCGTCAGGACATGTAGCAGTTGGTTCGAATGTCCGACTGTTTCCCCATCCGGGGTATCCATTACTTTCCTCGTGACGTATGCTCTCAGCTCTGGCTTTCCTAACGCAACCTGCTAATACGCTGGCCAGATTTACAATGGCTTCATCGGGAAGCTGGGTCCATGTCAGACATTCGAAGGCCCTGCAAATGGCACATTCTTTGAAATGTGGATGTTAGTTTCCTCGTTCCTGACGAAGTGTTCGCATTTATCCACGTTCTGAAGAGTGCAGCCGAGTCAATGCGATCGATGGCTCAGCAAAGGCTCCATCGGTGATTACCAGCATGTTTGACAGCTTGTACGTAGGCACGTATTACTATTTGTGTTCGCCAACCTCATCTAAGAGTTGTTATGGGAGAAGATCCCCAAATGCTTTCCAGAATCCCGTCCATCAAACGCTATTGACGGAATATAACAGGACCCGCGTTGCGCAAACTTATAGGTATTTCCGACCTTGTTACGTGTGCCCAAAAGTCGGACAGCTCGGGTGGCTACTCCCACCGACATGGCTGTAAACTGTGCCATAGTTCTGACGTCACATAGACCAATGTTTGTTTTCATTACTGTCTCCAGTTTCTGATAAATAGACAGTCAATCATTTCATAACGGTGAGATCACAATTGGTACGTCAGCTTGAGAAGAAAATAGTGAATAAAATCCATTATTTCGTACCAATTACTTTTTGATTGAATCCACGGTACCTATAGCAGATGTGGCAAGCGAATAATAACGGAATTAAACTATAGCTGCTGACATTTATGCAAGTTCGAGAACACCTATCTAAGGATCAATTTCATCCCAATGTGTGCTAGGGCGACCTCACGAGATATTGGAACATGTCATGTAGGGCTTGTGGCGTAGGCACCAGATCCACCACTATGTCAGCAAATTCAACTTCGCCGTGACAATTTTAGCCGGAGCTTGCTGTTCCACCAGTACTGCGAGGCGAAAGACCCGCACTTGCATCCGCGGCCTTATCAGGTCAGTTGCCGGATGACCTCCAGCCGGGTCTAGGTATAACGAGCGCGTGCGACTACTCAACCCGGCCTTGCTGAGACAGAAGGTATCGCTGAAGCATCCATGTGGTGCGATTTAGAACCCCGAGAGGACTATATCAAGCCTCGGCGTTGACGGTCATGTCTGACCCACTACATCTGGGTGTCATTGGGCATCGGAGTTTCGTGGGGCTGTGGTCTGCTCTTTCTGACATCGTGTCCACTGATACATATGTGAAGCGGCCTCACAGGCAGCAGAGACGGTTTTGTAAGACTGAAGGGTGTCTTTTCAGACCTGATGGGAACATTTTCAGGTCTCGTATTGGCGCTCAGGCATCGTGCCGCTATTCATGGTTGGTGGCACCCTGTGAGGTTTCGGGGACACCGCTGTATGGCTGAGTGTACAACTTGAGATCTGAGGCACCGTTTCAAACATCAGTGACTCCCTTCCAGTTATCGGCGGTGCATTTTCAAGCATTGACGCTTCCTTTTCTGGCATTAAGGACACTGCTTACATCTGAATGGCAAAAACGTGCTCACCTTTTTATAATACAACGAAGAATGGCTCTTAGATGCTCCTGGGTTTTAGACATTGCGTGTAAAGAAAATATACGACCTTCAATATACCAGGAGGTGCTGAGTTGACATCAAAAGTAACGGTAAAGATTACACTTTATTGCTCAACGTTTCGGCCAGGGGCCATCGTCAGGAGCGCGAGCGATAGACGGCCGTCTATCGCGAGTCTACCACTCCTGACGATGGCCCCTGGCCGAAACGTTGAGCAATAAAGTATAATCTTTACCGTTACTTTTGATGTCAACTCAGCACCTCCTGGTATATTGAAGGTCGTATATTTTCTTTACACGCAACACCTTTTTATATCCTGGTTACTGGCTTTGAGTAGCAGCGTCCTACGCCCATCGCTCTTTCATCAGACGAGTGCTACACAGTTGCTACATATATTTATCGAACAACATGTGAAGGTCCTATGTCTCTCGTCACGAACGTATTCGTGATAATCTTCGTGATTTCGTGATGGCCCAACATGGAGGTATGCACGAGGAAAATGATGTGCGCTAAGTCATCTTGTGAAAGGCAGTCCACCGTACGAAGCCAGCATGAGACGAAGGCATGGAGTTCCCGTACATTTTGGTCTGCATTCCGAGGCGGAAAAGATGTAGTGAACCAAGTTATGCAGCAGATCACGAACTCGCATACCTGCCTTGCCACACCAAAAGTCGTGGACTTGAACTTCCGAACTTTCGCACATTTCAAAGCCCAGCTTAGCAGACCCGTGCTGTTTTCAGTGGAGTTGCTTTTGGGATGTGGCTTCATTTCGTGTGAGGAAGCATCATAGCTTTGGTGTACACTTTAAACACTCCGATTCCCTGTGATGATAGACGCCTACGATTCGGAGTCATATTCGCGAGCAGTTGTTATTTTGACCAGGAACCTTTCGGCACGTAATGGGAGGGCTGTGATCCAATGGACTTCTCAACAAAGGGAAGACTCAACCAGCAATTTTCATGAGGAGGGGAGTAGTCTGGAGGGGTGCATTAGGTTGAAACTTCGTTGGGCGAGGGGGGGGGGGGAAGTGCCACTCGAGCATATTCGAGCCAATCCCACTGCCTTTGGCTGAAACAAAAATTCATTGAGCAGGTGGATGGATGCGCCCACCCCGGGAGGAGCTTTATCGCGGTCAGAGGGACGCCACTTTTACATGGAGGGAGGGACATGCTCCAGTCCCCCTCCCCCTACCACCACCACCTGTATCCGCCCCTGCTCCAAATACTCTGCAGCGTCACTGTCCATATCTGAGCCCACACTGCCTGCATCGTTCTCGGAGCTGTTCATATTGTGCTGTATATATCTGGGCCCACACTGCCTGTATCGCTCTGTACGGTGGTCGGTGGCACACCATCACCGTGCAGGCCGGCCCGTGTTGGTCCCGTGGCCCGCAGTGCCTGTATCGCTCTGTACGGTGGTCGGTGGCACACCATCACCGTGAAGACTGGCCCGTGTTGGTCCCGTGGCCCACAGTGCCTGTATCGCTCTGTACGGTGGCACACCATCACCGTGCAGGCTGGCCCGTGTCGCCTGTTGCTCGGTGGCCCACTGAGGGGCAGTGCCTGTATCGCGTCTGTACGGTGGCCGGTGGCACACCATCACCGTGCAGGCTGGCCCGTGTTGGTCCCCTGGCCCGCAGTGCCTGTATCTGACGGTGTCGGTGGCACACCTCACCGTGGCCTTCCCACAGTGCCTGTATCGCTCTGTACGGTGGCACACCATCACCGTGCAGGCTGGTCCGTGTCGGTGCCGTGGCCCGCAGCTGCCGCCGCAGCGCCTCGACGCCCGGCGCGGCGGCAGCCACCAGGCGGAACGGGCCGGCGTCTTTGTCTGGAGGCGTCGGCATCCTGTCGGCGTCCTGTCGGCGGGATCGGCCGCCTGTGACGCCGCCCGACTGAGAGCGGCCAACGTGGCGCGCGGCCGCCGCTGTTGCGCCGGTCACGCACGTCGCGCGGGGGGGGGGGGTCGGGTCCGGTCAGTCGCCGACATCGCGACGAAGGCAGGGCCGTCGTGGCAACGGCCGACGCTTTTTGCACCGCTGACTAGGACGCCATGTTTGCCATTGTTGCCATTGACAATAGTGAACAATAGTTGACAATGGGTCCGGACATAGTCGAGGAATAAGAACAAAACAGAATGCTCTCTTGGATGCAAACTTAATTTAACACTACATCAATATGGAAGATCAATGCCATGAAATTCTGAAATTTGAGTGGAAACACACACTTAATGCCAATTGTTTTTTACATCACTTTCTTTTTTATATCATATATCAGGTGTCATTTTTGCTTTTTTTCTCCAAACTATGAATGCGATTTGCATCTTGAAAAACATGGATGGCTGCTGGCAGCAGCACCGCCAACCGGTAAAGGCAGCAGATACTCTGCTGACATCATCACCATTAAACAGTCAACAAAGATCATGGAAAGTAACTCATCAAAAGGCATTATCCATATGCCTCTGCACTTTTTTTTAGCAGCAGTTGACTTTTTTGACATTACCCTCCTCCCCGTCCATGCTACAAAAATAAATCAATTTCAGTAGACAAATGTACCAGTCCCTCATACATGTCCATTACATAGATTGACCCACGGTACGCTGCATTTTTGGGTAGTTTGAAACCTCTAAGATTAGCCAGTTCACTTTCTCAGCGTAATGATTTTCATGGCATAACTTAAGCTGATCTGGAGAAAACTTTTAGCTGAATTTTACTTTTTAAAAAGAAAACAAGACCATTTCTTTTCGTAAGAGATCACTCATAATTTCGAGAGAAGATGCCGAGTCTTGAAACGCTTCTACAAACAAAGCATAGTAATTTATATTTTAAAAACCTGACGGCCGGGGCGGGCCGCTCAGTTAAACTTTTTCTTGCATATCAATAGTAGCCACACAGTGGTCCGATCTCTCGTAATTATGTGCGAGGGCGAAAGTCATTGGAGTCTACTGTCATTTCAAACTAAAATGTCGATCGTTATGAACGACCCAACTTGACCCGATCTGACCCGACCCCGCACGACCCTATCCTGTCCGGTCCGACCCTAGCCTATTGGGTCTGACACTAACGGATCCAACTCGCTCCTACCCTGTCTGGTCCGACCATACCGGATCCAGCTCTACTCTACCCCACCCCGGCTCCGGCACTAATGGATCCGGGCCGACCCTACTCTGTCTGGTCCGACTCTACCAGATCCGGGCCGACCTGCCCTGTCCGGCCTGGTCGAAGCATCGTACATCTTCCTCTCAGCTGGCAGGGCATCGGGAACATGTGATTTTGTGCTTGATGTCTGTGTCTTTTTCGTCACAAAAACAATTCCTACATTTGCGTAGCTTTGAATATCTGCTACCGGCTGGCTAAAAGTTGTATTGGTAGCTCTTAAATCATGTTTAAAGTAGCACAATGAACCGACGTGCGGACTCTAAATGAAATCCTATGTTGCCCATCAGGTCCTTTGGTCATTCACGTCAGTTTATCTGTCCTGTTGCCGTTTTTCCGACCAAATATCATGCAACACAATGTCACCTACCAGTGGCGGATCCCGAAATATTCATCGGGGGGGGGGTGTACTTGTCTGGAGGGACGCCATTTCTTGATGAAAAGGCGCCCCTCCGGTCTGGCTGAAGAATTCGACTGGGTGGGGATGGAATGGAAGGCGGGGGGGGGGATGCACTCGAGTGTTCGAGGAGGGGTGCCATTCCTTCCATCCATGGGGGCGCCATTTCTTCTCGAAGGGACGCCTCTGGCAAAAAAAATCGATGGGGACGCACTCGAGGCGTCTCGGAGGGCCGCCTTTTTCCGGCCAGAGGGGCGCCGCCTTCCATCGTGGGGGGGGGGCACTTGACCCCAGTTCCCCCTCCCCCTGGACCTGCCACTGCCACCCACTGCCACCTATATATGGTGTGTGTAATGGTTTGGGACACGACGGAGCATTGTGTCGGTATGGTGAGGAAAGTCGGCGTGTTGTGCTATGGCGTCCACTGCTGATGGCATGCCGTGATCCGTTGCAGCCTGCGTCTGGCTGTTCCCGGAGCGCGCACAGAAGAATATCTGATGAAGCTGGACGAGCAGAACGTCTTCAACCGGTACAAGGTGAGCGCTGCACGTCGTAGAATTGTCCGACAGCCCCTAGTGTCCGGACAATTCTGGTGTCCGGACAATAGGCATTCATATACCAGGTTCGATCGAAACGTTCCGGGACTGGTGTGGAGCGTGAATTGGTTGTAGTGGAGACTTGATACGCCAGATCGCCATAACCAGCTTCATCGTGGAGGTATGTGTGGGGTTACCCGTTTATAAATGCACGTCTTTTTCACGTCGTGTTGGCGTGTCAGCGTTAGTGGCGTCCGGCGATTTCTACGAGAATATAATAACCGACTTTATGGGCATATTCGCGAAAGCGCATGTCAACATTTACTTCTTGAGGTTTTCATATTTTCACCGCCTCCGTCATAACGTTTTGTCCCGATGACAACATTATTGAAAGGAATATCCATATGAAATAATTTACAGGCTATCATTGGTGCGAGTTGCATGGTCAAACGTCCCCCTCCGCTCAACAAGCTTTTTGGACGAGTCCAAGCTGCCCTTTCACGATACCGCCTTTTCCCCTCTGAGGTTCATCCCCCCAGGCAAGTTCCTGAATCCGGGCCTGACGCCGCGTTAACTTGTCCATTGCATGTTATGCACATTAGTTGCATTGCAGCCATCTGTGCAGAAGTCTACAAACTGGGTACCCATCTGCAAAACGTGAGTGGATGTAACTTGACGGATGGTTTTCCACCCGTAGGATATTAGTTGAGCGAGGGCGGAGTGCACTCCAGCTTCTTACAGATGCACCTTCTCCACTCGTATGGGGTGCCTTCGTCTGAAAATTACATTGAGGTGGTGCATTCGACCCTTCCAGAGGGGCACCTTTTCCGCCTTGAGGGGTGCCCCATCTCTACGGGGTGTCGCCTTTCTGGTCCCAGTGGGGGAAGGGACAGAAACGGTCCTTTGCCCCCACCGCCATGGATTCGTCCCCGAACGCCTTTTCAAGGCCTGTCTTCTTTACTCTGAATTAGACCTGCTCCCTTTTTCAAATTCTGCCAGCGGCAGTCAGAATATTTTCTGTGAAGCACTAGCAATCTCTATCCGAAGAAAATGCCCTGTGGTGGTATATCATGCGACGGTACCGCTTGCCATGCATTTTGTACCGCAGCAGATTGCGGCCGACCCAGCAGCGCAGTCATAGGTCGTACGAGTCTTTATTTACATCTCTAGTCCCGAACCAGGACTGTGGAAAACAGGAATGTGGAGGCAGATGCAGCATGATGTCTTGTATTTGGAGAAATTGATAGGACTATACTACAAATGGAATATTGGACGATTAGCAATCCTTTTTTTCAGCCCGTCGGCCGGACTCCAGCATGATTGAAAAACTTGCACTACCGTTTTTAACCGCATGCCGCAATTTGTACCGTTCGGGGATAGATGACTGAGCTGGCCGATAGATGACTGAGCGGGCCGACAGATGACTGACGGGCCGATAGATCACTGCGCGGGCCGACAGATGACTGACGGGCCGATAGATCACTGCGCGGGCCGACAGATGATTGTGCGGGCCGACAGATGACTGAGCTGGCCGATAGATGACTGCGCGGGCCGACAGATGATTGTGCGGGCCGATAGATCACTGCGCGGGCCGATAGATGATTGTGCGGGCCGATAGATGGCTGAGCGGGCCGATAGATGACTGAGCGGGCCGTCGGCCGTCGGAGCGGGGCCGTGAGTTGTGTCGGCTGTGGTGGGCGCACCGCTCTGCCGCCGGCTGCCAGTACGGAGCAGGTACGGCTGCCACTGCCGGTCGCCAGCACACGGCACGTGCAGCATGCGGCCGTCAGCCTATTTGTGGCGGCGCGGGCGGACTGGACGTCGGCAGCCCCGCCCAGCGGCCGCGGCGGACCGGCCGCCGCCTGCCGGAAGCCGCCGTGACGGAGCGACGCGCCGACCCACTTGTGGGACGGGTTTTGGATGGCCAGCTGGCGGCTTAACGCATGGTGTGGGGAGGGGGCATGGCGTCAGACCCGGCGCGAGGTGCGGAACACTCAGCCGCCAGACGGTGCCGAGGAGCTGGCTCGCTCCGTCAGCGGAAGGTTCGCATTTTCCGTGTCGGCGTCGGTCCGTGCACGCTGTTTGAATGACAGCCTGTGGCAAAGCGGAACTGAAACGGCTCGATCAGCCATAATGCGACTCACTGGGAAAACCGCGGCTGGCCGACAAAATGGCGTAGCCTCACTCGTGAAATCGATTACTTTGCTTTCGAATGAGCGCAAACCATGGTTGGATTTGTACTTTGTTATCCTGGATCTAGAGATGATTTTTTGTGGTAATCGAATACCGAGAGGATATTTGTCTTCAAACCCGTGACAGCAGAATATCAGATTGCACCTTCCAGTGCATCTCGAGCACTTTATCACAGAGCAGTTCACTATCAAACAACACCATTCAACGTCCACTTGAGAATAAGAGGATAATGCTCTGGAGACGATAATGTTGTGGATGCCAAATGTCCAGAGGCAGCCTATTTGTTAGTGTTGGCGCGGACTGGGCACAGTCGTTCTCTTGTTGTGGTCATGTGCGGTCTGGTGGCCGGCACAGTCGTGCTCTTGTTGTGGTCATGTGCGGTCTGGTGGCCGGCACAGTCGTGCTCTTGTTGTGGTCATGTGCGGTCTGCTGGCTGGCGCCCGTCACGGTGCTGGTCAACAGATGTCAGGTCCAACACTGTGGCCGGGGCCGGGGTTGTATTTGTTGGTGCTGGCGCGGACTGGGCACAGTCGTGCTCTTGTTGTGGTCAGGTGCGGTCTGTGGCCGGCGCCCGTCACGGTGCTGGTCAACAGATGTCAGGTCCAACACTGTGGCCGGGGCCGGGGTTGTATTTGTTGGTACTGGCGCGGACTGGGCACAGTCGTGCTCTTGTTGTGGTCACGTGCGGTCTGGTGGCTGGTGCCTGTACGGTGCTGGTCAACAGATGTCAGGTCCAACACTGTGGCCGGGGCCGGGGTTGTATTTGTTGGTACTGGCGCGGACTGGGCCGTCGTGCTCTTGTTGTGGTCAGGTGCGGTCTGGTGGCCGGCGCCCGTACGGTGCTGGTCAACAGATGTCGGTCCAAATGTGGGCGGGGCCGGGGTTGTATTTGTTGGTACTGGCGCGGACTGGGCACAGTCGTGCTCTTGTTGTGGTCACGTGCGGTCTGGTGGCTGGTGCCTGTCACGGTGCTGGTCAACAGATGTCGGGTCCAACTGTGGGCGGGGCCGGGTTGTATTTGTTGGTACTGGCGCGGACTGGGCACGTCGTGCTCTTGTTGTGGTCATGTGCGGTTGGTGGCGGCACAGTCGTGCTCTTGTTGTGGTCATGTGCGGTCTGCTGGCTGGCGCCCGTCACGGTGCTGGTCAACAGATGTCAGGTCCAACACTGTGGCCGGGGCCGGGGCTGTATTTGTTGGTGCTGGCGCGGACTGGGCACAGTCGTGCTCTTGTTGTGGTCACGTGCGGTCTGGTGGCTGGCGCCTGTCACGGTGCTGTTCAACAGATGTCGGGTCCAACACTGTGGGCGGGGCCGGGGCACAGACCCTCCCCCACCTCTGTGGCCCGGCACGTGTTTATTTTTCTTCGAAATCACGAGTAATCAAAACAGCAGCGCACCATTGTCCCCATGAAAATAACGTGAATAACACCTTGGCGTGTGACGTAGCACGGCCAGGCTCGGCGCCAGCGCCGGCTTTTTCGCCACCAGCACCGGCCGACGTGTTCGGTGTCTCTCACTCACGCGGGACTGCTGGCCGTGCAAGATGGTGTCTGTCGGCGGCCATCCAACTCGAATTTACACGGAACTAAAGCTGTACGCGCTTATTTATATATGACCACCAACTGGCACGCGCCCAATGACGGTTAAAGTCGTTGATATGTACGATGTGAAAATACGCGAAATATAATTATTATTCTGTCGCTGGCGCTCTCGCATGTGATAAGACTACTGCCTAACGCTGCTGATCATGAGTGAAAGAAGCTAATGCTTGAATTATCCAAAATTTATGTACATGTGGTAGCCTGCAGGAAAATCCATTCTGAATAGTATTTACCCGGCCTTTTGGACGTCTTGTCCTGTATACTTACTCTGTTGACGACCTATAGGTGTGAGACAAATCACGGGTGAACGTTTGTTCACGAAGTGAATGGGTAAGCACCATGCCAGTCAGGAACGGAACCCCTTTGAAACAAAAAAAAACAAAACAAAAACAAGTGCATTATGCTGAGAATTGTGGATATATCCACAGATGTGATGAGTGCTGCGATCTTCTTTTAAGAACAGTATTTAGCGTTAAGCTCACTGGGTTGACTTTAAAGAAAAGACGTTGAATGCAGCCTGCGTTCTCCTTCTAAATGAAACATTCCTCTGCCTATTGTTCTGGGTGCGTTGCAATGCAATTGACCATCGTTAGCTCCTGTTGAACGTCATGGATGGCGAAAGGTGCATTGCGGATGCTGTAGTACCAACGCCCTGCCCTAAATTTAGTATTTGTTCTGCTTTCCGACACGAATGTGTGGCGGAAATATAGGTGTGGACGCATTCTAGGAATACACCCATTCGAAATTGCCCCTGAAGCCATTTCCCAGGTTCCACCCGGGTTTGTTATCCAAATATGTAGAGGGGTGGGGGTAGTGACCCCTCTCCTGGCTGAGCTATTCCCTTCACGCATGTGCGACGTAATGATAGACATCCCATGTTGCAGGCGCTGAAAGAAAATATTAAGACAGACTTGCTGATGGTCCATTTGATGCGCCCCTTGTTATGGGCAGGAAATATAAAGGTGATGCAGCCGATAGGTTATAACGGTGATGCCATATTATGCCCATGAGTACAACGGTGATGTAAGGTACCCATGAATAAAACGGTGATGCCGTATTATACCCATGAGTACAGCGGTGAAGCCATTTTTTAGTACGCCCATGAATATAGCGATGTGTCCACATTATACCCATGAGTATAATGTGGATGTGCCCACATTATGCCCATGAGTACAACGATGTGTCCACAGTATACCCATGAGTACAATGATGTGGCCTCATTATACCCATGAACTTAATGATGACGCCACCGCCCTATCGTGATGCGTGGTTTCTGTGTTCGGTGTCCCGCGGTGACCCGCCATGACCCGACCCTGGAGAGCAGAACTCTGATGCCGATTGCACTACGGTGGGTTGTAACAGCGGAATGTTGAGAGTAAGTAGTAAAGGCTGAAATACGGGGCTCGACTGGGTGCCGGCCGAGAAGCCGGCGCACGGCCGACGGCTGGGCAGCAGGGGCGGGTCGTCAGGTGTCAGGTCGTCAGGTGACCCCTGGTCGTCACTTCTGGCTTACCCCGGCTGGCTCGCTTGATCTGCTTCCCTGGCTGTGCATCACAAACACCGTCACCGCGCTGGGCGGGTGCGTAATGAATTCCCGCACTCCGTTCCCGGACTCCGTTCCCGAACTCAGTTTCCGGACTCCGTTCCCGAGCTCCGTTCCCGGGCTCCGTTCCTGGACTCCGTTCCCGGACTCCGTTCCTGGACTACGTTCCCGGACTCCGTTCCCGAACTCAGTTCTCGGATTGCGGTATTCCATCGCTGTTCGCTGTTAGCTGTGTTAGAGTGACGGTGCAACTGCGAGTTTCCCCGGGCAGACGACAGATGCGTGGCCATGCAGGTGGGCGTCAAGTACTGTCGAGCTGACCGGTGTAGGGGCTGAGTAGGGCAGCACGTGTTACCTGACGTGACCCCCGCAGGTGGGCGTCATGTACTGTCGAGCTGACCGGTGTAGGGGCTGAGTAGGGCAGCACGTGTTACCTGACTTGACCCCCGCAGGTGGACGTCAAGTACTGTCGAGCTGACCGGTGTAGGGGCTGAGTAGGGCAGCACGTGTTACCTGACGTGACCCCGCAGTGGGCGTCAAGTACTGTCGAGCTGACCGGTGTAGGGGCTGAGTAGGGCAGCACGTGTTACCTGACGTGACCCCGCAGGTGGGCGTCAAGTACTGTCGAGCTGACCGGTGTAGGGGCTGAGTAGGGCAGCACGTGTTACCTGACGTGACCCCCGCAGGTGGGCGTCAAGTACTGTCGAGCTGACCGGTGTAGGGGCTGAGTAGGGCAGCACGTGTTACCTGACGTGACCCCCGCAGGTGGGCGTCATGTACTGTCGAGCTGGCCAGAGTACCGAGGAAGAGATGTACAACAACGAGGAGTCGGGTCCGGCTCTGGACGAGTTCCTCGAGATGCTCGGCCAGCGGGTCAGACTCAAGGGCTTCGACAAGTACAAGGCCGGCCTCGACAACAAGAGTGAGTAGGGAAACAAAAAGGCGTCTTTTGCGTATATTAACTTACTGATTGTAACGGGAGGTGGCCGTTAAATATGGTCCGGGATTCTATGTATGTTGACCACTTCGGCAACTCTGCGTAATATCTGCTAATACAAACTGTGAATCATTGAAATTATGCATCCATGCTAATTCCATTACCATCTTTATCAACGTCATTCCAATTAAGAAACCTACTGTGTGTTCGGATATGGGCTACGCCATATTATATCTGCCATATATATTATGATGCGAGCGGTGGGGTGTGAGAGATACTTCGTCACTGATACTTAGTACTTACCGTTACGGTGGGCGGTGGGGTGTGAGAGGTAGGTTACTGGTACTCGATATTTAGCGTTACGATGGGCGGTGGGATGTGAGAGGTAGGTCACTGGTACTTGCTATTTAGCGTTACGGCGGGCAGTGGGGTGTGGGAGGTAGGTCACTGGTAGTTGATATTTACCGTTACGGTGGGCGGTGGGGTGTGAGAGGGGGTCTGGTACTTTATATTTAGCGTTACGGTGGGGTGTGGGAGATAGGTCACAAGTACTTTATATTTAGCGTTACGGTGGGGTGTGGGAGGTAGGTCACTGGTACTTGATATTTAGCGTTACGGTGGGCGATGGGGTGTGAGAGGAGGTCTCTGGTACTTGATATTCAGCATTACGAGCATGGCTAGCGCATGACAGGAATCGTCCTAAATAATGGAGCCGTGATGCAGCTGATAGATGGCGAAAAATGGCTTTGGCACGTTGCCATGGATAACGAACGATAGGTTTGGCACGTGGCCATGGATATTGAATGATAGGTTTGGCACGTGGCCATGGATAACGAACGATGGGTTTGGCACGTGGCCATGGATAACGAACGATGGGTTTGGCACGTGGCAATGGATAACGAACGATAGGTTCAGCACGTGGCCATGGATAACGAACGATAGGTTTGGCACGTGGCCATGGATGACGAGCGATGGGTTTGATACTTGACCATCTTGCCATGGAACAGACTGGTACCGGACGATGTGTATCTCGACGGTACCTGAGGGGTACCAGCCGGCATGTATATCGACGGTATCTGAGTGGTATCTGACGCTTCTGGCACGTTTCAGCCGACTCCACCGGGCAGTACTCGGTGTACGCCCAGTACCAGGAAAACGAGATCATGTTCCACGTGTCCACTATGCTGCAGTTCTCGCCCAGCAACCGCCAGCAGGTCAGCTCAGACGTACCCACCAGCAGGTCAGATCAGACGTAACCACCAGCAGGTCAGATCAGACATAACCACCAGCAGGTCAGATCAGACGTAATCACCAGCAGGTCAGATCAGACGTTGCCACCAGCAGGTCAGATCAGACGTAACCACCAGCAGGTCAGATCAGACGTAACCACCAGCAGGTCAGATCAGACGTAATCACTGGCAGGTCAGCTCAGACGTAACCACCAGCAGGTCAGATCAGACGTAATCACTGGCAGGTCAGCTCAGACGTAACCACCAGCAGGTCAGATCAGAGATAACCATCGGCAGGTTAGATCAGAGATAAGTGGCACCAGATCAGGTCAGAGGCACGCCTGCCACGGGTCAGATCAGAAACACAGTTAGCTGCCACAGTCAGGTCAGAGGAACAGCTGGCACCAGATCAGAGAGATAGCTGGCACAGGTCAGGGGGACACAGATGGAACCAGGTCAGGTCAGATACACAACTGGCACCAGGCCAGACCAGATTCACAACTGGCGTCAGGTCAGGTCAGAAACAACTTGCATCAGGTGAAATCAGTGACACAGTTTTCTCTTGTTGCACGGATTGTCTATGAGTTTGCTGTTGTTGAGTGGCCTGTGTACCTGCAAGGAGTACAGGTGGTACCGGAAGTCATGCAGTAAATTGATTGATCATTTGACTGCTCGTCTCGCCTACCTTCGTCCCACCTGGGCTCCCCTCGTCCGATCTTGTCTCATCGCCTTTTGTCTCATCTCACCGCTAACTCGCACGCACACACGCACACAATCCATGCACAACAAAGCACAAAGAACTTCACCGCAACGCACCGAGAAACAGCCGGCATCACCACACTGGTGACGGGCTGGCTGAACTCGGCACAGGAGAAAG
Organism: Ashinkailepas kermadecensis; assembly: GCA_034440615.1. Lineage (NCBI taxonomy): Eukaryota > Metazoa > Arthropoda > Thecostraca > Neolepadidae > Ashinkailepas > Ashinkailepas kermadecensis. The sequence continues at coordinate 1,012,672 of JAOTOM010005120.1, forward strand.
ATGTCTTCCCAGCCAGCGCCAGATGTCGGCTACCTCTGTCCACGACGAGCCACTATGCGTGCTTTGCTCTCGAGAGTGCTTCCATTTTTGGTGATGGGTTTGGGCGATGGGATTTGGCGTGGGTGAGACGCGTGGCCTTGTCCTGAGGCAAAGCATCATCGCGGGGTCGGGAAGGGCACGATCCCCGGTCTGTGATGAAGCGGTATCTGGCCGGGGCAGATATGCTCCCTGGTCTGTGATAAAGCGGTATATGGCCGGGCAGACATGCTCCCTGGTCTGTGATGAAGCGGTATCTGGCCGGGGCAGACATGCTCCCTGGTCTGTGATGAAGCGGTATCTGGCCGGGGCAGATATGCTCCCTGGTCTGTGATAAAGCGGTATATGGCCGGGCAGACATGCTCCCTGGTCTGTGATGAAGCGATATATGGCCGGGGCAGACATGGTCCCTGGTCTGGATGGAAGCGGTATCTGGCCGGGCGGACATGGTCCCCAGTTTGGGAAAGACGTTTCGCTAGTTCAATTAGTTATCGCTAAATTACAGGCCATAACAGATAGCCATGAAGCCCCTTCAGGCTCCCGAAGTTACGGCTCCGTAACAGATTGCTGAATCGGGCTGATAATAGCGCAGTTGGATTGGTAGCTTTAGCGACTACTTCACCACATTGACGCCAGTATTTGGGGGTTGCGGACGGGCAACATCGCCGTCTCCCCCGACCTCCGTCCTCCCGTCCTCCGTTCTCCCGTCCGCCGTCTTCACCCCCTGCTGTTTTTGCTAGCGCGCCGTCTCCCCCGTCACCCGCCCTAGCTGTTTATTGTAGCGCGCCGTCTCCCCCGTCCTCCGTCCTACCCGTCCTCCCGTCCTCGCCGTCCCCCGTCACCCGCCCTAGCTGTTTATTGTAGCGCGCCGTCTCCCCCGTCACCCGCCCTAGCTGTTTATTGTAGCGCGCCGTCTCCCCCGTCACCCGCCCTAGCTGTTTATTGTAGCGCGCCGTCTCCCCCGTCACCCGCCCTAGCTGTTTATTGTAGCGCGCCGTCTCCCCGTCACCCCCTAGCTGTTTTTGTAGCGCGCCGTTCCCGTCACCGCCTAGCTGTTTATTGTAGCGCGCCGTCTCCCCGTCACCCGCCCTAGCTGTTTATTGTAGCGCGCCGTCTCCCCGTCACCCGCCTAGCTGTTTATTGTAGCGCGCCGTCTCCCCTCACTAGCTGTGTGCGCGCCGTCTCCCCCGTCACCCGCACTAGCTGTTTATTGTAGCGCGCCGTCTCCCCGTCACCCGCACTAGCTGTTTATTGTAGCGCGCCGTCTCCCCGTCACCCGCACCAGCTGTTTATTGTAGCGCGCCGTCTCCCCCCACCCCCCCCCAACTGTTTATTGTCCGCCTCCCCGTCACCCGCACCAGCTGTTTATTGTAGCGCGCCGTCTCCCCGTCACCCGCACCAGCTGTTTATTGTAGCGCGCCGTCTCCCCGTCACCCGCACCAGTTTTTTATTTAGCGCGCCGTCTCCCCGTCACCCGCACCAGCTGTTTATTGTAGCGCGCCGTCTCCCCGTCACCCGCACCAGCTGTTTATTGTAGCGCGCCGTCTCCCCCGTCACCCGCCCTAGCTGTTTATTGTAGCGCGCCGTCTCCCCGTCACCCGCACCAGCTGTTTATTGTAGCGCGCCGTCTCCCCGCACCCCCAATTTGCGCGCCGTCTCCCTCCCCCGTCACCCGCACTAGCTGTTTATTGTAGCGCGCCGTCTCCCCCGTCACCCGCACCAGCTGTTTATTGTAGCGCGCCGTCTCCCCCGTCACCCGCACCAGCTGTTTATTGTAGCGCGCCGTCTGCCCCGTCACCCGCACCAGCTGTTTATTGTAGCGCGCCGTCTCCCCCGTCACCCGCACCAGCTGTTTATTGTAGCGCGCCGTCTGCCCCGTCACCCGCACCAGCTGTTTATTGTAGCGCGCCGTCTCCCCGTCACCCGCACCAGCTGTTTATTGTAGCGCCTCCCGTCACCCGCACCAGCTGTTTATTGTAGCGCGCCGTCTGCCCCGTCACCCGCCCCAGCTGTTTATTGTAGCGCGCCGTCTCCCCGTCACCCGCACCAGCTGTTTATTGTAGCGCGCCGTCTCCCCCGTCACCCGCACTAGCTGTTTATTGTAGCGCGCCGTCTGCCCCGTCACCCGCCCTAGCTGTTTATTGTAGCGCGCCGTCTCCCCCGTCACCCGCACCAGCTGTTTATTGTAGCGCGCCGTCTCCCCCGTCACCCGCACTAGCTGTTTATTGTAGCGCGCCGTCTGCCCCGTCACCCGCCCTAGCTGTTTATTGTAGCGCGCCGTCTCCCCCGTCACCCGCACCAGCTGTTTATTGTAGCGGGTGACGCGACGCTCTTCGTCCAGGAACTTATCTTTGTGATACCATTTGTTGCTCGCTGTTGAGCACGCGGGCCAGCCGTGGCGGCTCCCTGGCTGGGGTCGCATTGCTGGCCTCATCTCTGAACAGCGCGACTGTCCACAGGCGGCAGCGGTGTTTGCCACCGTCACACCAGATCTCGCGCACCGTATCGCTTTGTAAACAGCATTACCGAGCCCACACAGTCTGTCAAAAGGTCACCCGGATAGTGTATGGGCCACGCCGGCGCCATATCTGCATTGAAGCGTGTTGCGCTCGCATGTCAACTGTGCACCATGTCAACTGTGCACCATGCACCGTCGGCGTTGTTTAATATACTCGGGTCGGCATGGCGTGAGTGTCCACAGAGGGAGGGCACGGTGAGCCTTCCCAGCTATGTTGTTGAATTCTTATACAAGTATATGTATGCATATCCGCATATGTGTTCATGCATATTGCATGTCTGATAGCGATATAAGGAGTAGTAAGGTTACATAGCAGTAGGACTGTGGCCTATGCGGTAGTAGTAAGGTTACATAGCAGTAGGACTGTGGCCCATGCGGTAGTAGTAAGGTTACATAGCAGTAGGACTGTGGCCTATGCAGTAGGACTGCGGCCTATGCGGTAGGACTGTGGCCTATGCGGTAGGACTGTGGCCTATGCGGTAGGACTGTGGCCTATGCGGTAGTAGTAAGGTTACATAGCAGTAGGACTGTGGCCCATGCGGTAGTAGTAAGGTTACATAGCAGTAGGACTGCGGCCTATGCGGTAGTAGTAAGGTTACATAGCAGTAGGACTGT
>JAOTOM010005121.1:0-185000 GCA_034440615.1 Ashinkailepas kermadecensis
TTGTAGTATAATGTGCAAATTTGCACATGCAGACGCCATCTAGACATGGATGCTCTCTGTTATCTATTCTCGGATGCTGGTGCCGTCTGCCGGCACCAGGCACGCGCACGCGAGTGCCCACTGCCGTGCAGGATGCAGACATAGCGCGCGCCTCTGACCTCTCTCGAGGGAGCGCCGGAGGAGTCCAAACCAGTCCGTTAAGGTCACATGCCGCCGCGAAATTAGGGCAGCCAGCGCGCGCAGCCTGGGGCGCACTGACGCACTGAACGGGCAGCCGGCACTGCCACACCAGTGGCCGCCTCCCTCCTGAGGAAAGGTGACGACGGCTGAGGCCGGCCAGTGAGACTCAGCCGGCACCTCATCATGGCCACCGCCCGGGGAAGGTGGTCAGCGGCCGGCGCTGTTGTCCCCACCTGGCAGGCCCCGGCCTACAGCTTCCGCGAATCGTCCCATGTGACGCAGAACGCGCACGTGCCCGCGGCAAGGTGTCGCGAAAGCCGAGGTCACTCACTGACTGAACTGACACCATGGTCTGATCGTGGAATCCCGCCGCTCGCGCCGGAGGGGAGGACGTACGAGGGTGACCCGGTAGTGATTCACCTTGTCTGGAATGTCGCCGCATTGCGTGATAAAGAGCGCATGGAGCGCACAAGTGACGAGCGACTTGGCCCGCGGCCAATGCCAGTGACGAGAGACTTGGCCCGCGGCAAGGGCGTGTCCTGAACCTGTCACTCGTAAATCGCTGCTTCGTCGTAAAAGCCAGGCCTTGTAGTTTGCAGGGCGTCAGCACCATGGCCGTTCAATATTCAATAAGTTGACTCGGCTCTCGGCAAGTTAGACTGGCGTCACCATGCCCTGACAGGACATTTGTCGCCAACACTCTGAACTTAATGAAGAAAACTGAAAACAGTGAATTATCAAAATAAGTTAGCCGAAAACGGCATAAGCGGCTTTTCCAAGAACTTAGTGAAACACACCACCAGTAATTCGCCTCATTGGCCACACCACGAGCTGGGCATGTGAGGCCCGCAATGCGGGACTAGGATCATTTTGGCCATCCCTAAGGTTTTGCTGAGCTAACTCCTGAACCGTTTATGATATCGCTTTAAAAATTGGCATTCCCCCGAAAGTTGATTAGCAAACCTTGTGGCAAAACATTAGCATTTTTTCATACCGGAGCTAGAACGGGTCAAAGTCAAGTCACGACCTCGGCTAAATGCGGCTTTTAGACGAACATTTGTCATCAGCCAGCCATGCACCATGTAGTCAAAAATAAAATATGAATGCAAATACAAATGGTCAAAGACAAATACAAAAATACAAAATATGACAGGTCCAGTCGATAAGTCAAATGTAGTTTTTGGCTAGAAGATGTTCTGAAAGCACAACATTCTGGCTCATGAATATTCCTGAAGAACCAGGATATTTGTAGCAACAACTTATGGCTTTTAAATACGGCTAAACGTATTCGGCGCCTCATGTTAATATCTGGTCAGGTCAGTCAGATATGATCTGAAATTTTCCGACAGAATGCACATTGCCGACTCTCTGGAGGTTGACATGCGCACTGGAGGGGGGGGGGGCGAACTGCGCCCACCCCTCCGGTTTTTCGTACATAACTCAGATTTTACTGGTCGATATACGCCATTTTTTGCATACCTGCTTAAAAATGACCGGCGCGTCGTTGAAAGCAAGACAAATGGAAATCGGCCGAAATTTTTCGGGTTAGGGGCCGTTAAAGTCAAAACATTTCGTAGCGCCAGACCACAAAAATCGGCGCTGATGCGCTTCCCGTATATTGGCAAAAGGGAAGTGTTCTTGGCAACACTAGCGACTTGTTTGATGTATATTGATATACTATATAGCTTCAAGGTCATTTTAGGTCACCGAGGTCAAGTCAGGTCAAGTTCATGACAGATTAATGGAACCAAACTTTGTCAACTGGAATGTTGTCATAAATGCAAATGACTGTCATGCGATTGATGTCGCTTTGCATGTTACTCCCTACACATTCTGAAAACTACTGTTTGTCATTGTGTACCTAAGCGTTTCCATACTTTATTCATGTACTTCACTCCTTTCTTCGCGAAGCCGATTGCGCCGAGCTGCCCGACGGAGCAGTCAGGCGGGCGGCCCGGTTCCGGTAACTGGAACAGGTAACTGACCTGATAAAGTGCTGCTATATAGGTGACCTGAGGTCAAATGCCGGATCTAGCATCTGTATTGCATCATTAGTAATGTTTAAAACATCATTGATGCCCATTTTGGAGCATTTAAACGCAATCACAGCAATCCATAACAATGACAAGCCAAGCCACGCAAAACAAGAAAATTGTAACATATCTGACATCATTTGACCTTGAAGATATTGACCTAAGGTCATGAACCTTGCACACCATAGAGTTCATTACCGTACCCATCCACCCTGTGAATTTTGTTCCTCCAGCTTTAATAGGAGCCGAGATTTTAGGGGGGGGCCGAATCCGCCCCACTCCAGTGCGCGTAATTTTCAGAGGCGCTCCAGGGCGCGTGGTAATACCCAATATTGCGAAGGAAAAAAATGGCTAAACCAGGGTAATTTTGTGGGTCCATTTTACTTCTGATGTGACTGACCCACATTGGATTGGATATTTTTGCATTATTTTCTTCGAAAACAGTTGGGAAAATGGAAGGAAGGAAAAAAGGGCAAATGAAAGCATTTTGAATGAAAGCAGGCGCATTTTTCTTCCTTTTCCAGAAAGGAAGAAAAATGGAAGTTTATTCTTAGAATTTTCAGAAGCCGTCGAAAACTTATCACTTCGCTTTGGTGACACTCGTTATCTTTGTCCACGCGCCACATATCACGAAACGTTTCATTTTCAACAGTTCACATATTTCCAGATATTTGACCTTGACGGGCTCGGTGATCTTCACCTTTTGATGTGTGCACTGTGATCTTATTTGACCTTGACGTGCTCGGTGATCTTCACCTTTTGATGTGTGCACTGTGTTAGAATAAGTCGTCAGCTTGCGTGTCATCAATACTGAAGCATGAAATCGCAGTTGTTACGACCATGGTCGTAACAACCTACGTAGACCTACGGCGAAGATGGATGGCCAATAGCACGCCGGCATTGATCAACTTCACCTAACCTGCACGGTCAACCAAAATAAATACATACAAAACATGTTTCAGATAACTCTGAAAGTTCAGGGATGGAGTTAAAACACAATATTTGCCACATCTCTCTTGCTGAAAACTTAAGTTGATAGTGGATCAGAATAGCCTCCTATCGCACTGCGAAGCGTAAAACATTATCTCGCACCCTGAGCGTTAAGTTGCATTTCTGTAGATCTGTAGATAGCTTGAAAAGATTCCTGGAACATTCCATTCGTATGACGACATCTTGCAGTCCATCGCAACAGCAGCAATAGTTCAGGAGCGGAAGCATAGTTACGCGCAACACAGCCCACTGCATGATGTGAACAGGCTAAACATAAACACCACTTTATCTCACAATGCCTTATCAATAATGACGTGACAGTAAAGTAGCATGCGTGAAGCTGAAGTCGATCGATGCAAAATATGTGTCGCTTTAAACAAATTCACTGGATAGAAACGCAAGAACTGAAAGGCATGGCACCTCACACAATGCAGCAGATGAAAAACAAAGACGCCAAAAAATCGTATCCCGAAATGCGCCGCGCTCACAAGATGAAGATGGTATCCCTGCCGACGTCACCGTCCTGCGGTACGGTGTTGCAAAGACGTAAGCCTATTTAAAGCGTTGCAGCCGGCCCGGGCGGGCCGGGCCGATGGATCTGCCCAGGCTGATTATTTTCCGCCAGCTGAAGGAACGCCTCATCAGCCTTGGGCTTGGTGGTGAACCAAGGTAACGATTAAAGAGGAAGATGGACGAACATTTGAATTAACAAAGACGAATTATTCGATTCTAGCGGTAGCCCATGGATGACATTCCTCGTGGAAAACACAGGGAAGCACTTTCCCTCAGGGCTCTTGTCGCAGAGTTCAACATTCCAAATTACTGCAAGACCAATTAAGTATTGCAACTGTTGCGAGCCCCATCGCACACCGTTGTTGAGATGGATCGCGCGAAGTGTTGTGCATCTCTTTTCTGGTGGCGTAGCCGGTGTTCACCTGGCGAGCAACAGCACAGCATCGCCAGGCCGCGGCCGTGAGACACGCCGGCGGGCACCTCCCAGTCGAGAATATGGTCATGGTTCACCTGGCGAGCAACAGCACAGCATCGCCAGGCCGCGGCCGTGAGACACGCCGGCGGGCACCTCCCAGTCGAGACTATGGTCATGGTTCACCTGGCGAGCAACAGCACAGCATCGCCAGGCCGCGGCCGTGAGACACGCCGGCGGGCGCCTCCCAGTCGAGACTATGGTCATGGTTCACCTGGCGAGCAACAGCACAGCATCGCCAGACCGCGGCCGTGGGACACGCCGGCGGGCACCTCCCAGTCGAGAATATGGTCATGGTTCACCTGGCGAGCAACAGCACAGCATCGCCAGGCCGCGGCCGTGGGACACGCCGGCGGGCACCTCCCAGTCGAGAATATGGTCATGGTTCACCTGGCCAGCAACAGCACAGCATCGCCAGGCCGCGGCCGTGAGACACGCCGGCGGGCACCTCCCAGTCGAGAATATGGTCATGGTTCACCTGGCCAGCAACAGCACAGCATCGCCAGGCCGCGGCCGTGGGACACGCCGGCGGGCACCTCCCAGTCGAGAATATGGTCATGGTTCACCTGGCGAGCAACAGCACAGCATCGCCAGGCCGCGGCCGTGAGACACGCCGGCGGGCACCTCCCAGTCGAGAATATGGTCATGGTTCACCTGGCCAGCAACAGCACAGCATCGCCAGGCCGCGGCCGTGAGACACGCCGGCGGGCACCTCCCAGTCGAGAATATGGTCATGGTTCACCTGGCGAGCAACAGCACAGCATCGCCAGGCCGCGGCCGTGGGACACGCCGGCGGGCACCTCCCAGTCGAGAATATGGTCATGAATACGCGATCCGCTCGGACCGGCCAGGTGGCTCCCAAAGGCCTGCTATTCGTGTTGACGGCCTTGGCGAGTTGTGCCTACTGAAGTGCATTTCCATCGCTGGCAATGTGCGGCACTGATGACTCTCCGCCCCTCCCATCCTCCGCCTTCAACCCAGACTGTTTGAGGCCATATTTTCCCATCAGTCAAGGAAACCCCTGCCAAAATTACGGACTGGTATGCCAGTCACGTGTCTGATTCAGGTAAGAAAGGGGTCATCTCGTGATTTCGCCGCCGGATCGTATCCCATATGAGCTTGAATGGCAGCAGATGTGTGCATATGCGGGCAGGTGATTTATTTGAAAAGACCGAGCAGGTGCAGGTTATTTAATTTCACGTGTAGAAGTCATGCATCCTTATTTATAATGCTCAGTTGAACTTGACAGAGAAATAATCCAGGCACAATAAACGAACACGAAGAGCTCTCTGCAAAGGATTATGCAAGTTTTAGTTTTGCTAGAAAATCTGCAAAGCGAAAGGTCACCATAAAATTACGTACTGTCATTGCTTTACATATTTGTGTGATATATTTGTGAACATGGTATAGGACCCAGCACCGACGTGATTACTCAGCGGTTGGTGCTGACAGCTGATGCCACACTCTGTCCGTGATGGCTAGTGCTGACGTCACGCTATGTTCCTGATGGCTGGTGCTGACGTCACACCCTGTCCCTGATGGCTGCTGCTGACGTCACACCATGCCCATGATGGCCGGTACTGAAGTCACACCCTGTTCCTGATGGCTTGTGCTGACGTCACACTCTGCCACTGATGGTTGGTGCTGACGTCACACTATGTCCCTGATGGCTGGTGCTGACGTCACACTATGCCCATGATGGCTAGTGCTGACGCCGCAATGTCATTTATGGCTACTGCTGATGTCACACTATGTCCCTGATGGCTGGTACTGACGTCACAGTCTCTGATGGCTGGTGCTGACGCAGCAATGTCATTTATGGCTACTGCTGGTGTCACACTATGTCCATGATGGCTGGCACTGACGTCACACCCTGCCCCTGATGGCTGGTGCTGACGTCACACTATGTCCATGATGGCTGGTGCTGACGTTATACTCTGTCCCTGATGGCTGGTGCTGACGTCATACTCTATCCCTGATGGCTGGTGCTGACATTGCACTGTTATTGATAGCTGTTGCTGACCTCATAGCAACTAACTATTGCACACAGGGAGGACGAGTTGTTGGGTTAGATTCGGCCATACTCAGGCTGGAGTCTGAACAGCGCTCTGTTCATGCCTGGATCAGAAACTTTAGCCCACGATCCATAACTACCGCACATTCAGGATCATGGATTACGGCTCAGGAATCCATAGTTGCCGCTTAGAGCCACGTCCCAGGGATCAATATTTGGACATCTCGCCATTGGTTAAGGAACTGGCGGTGAATGTCGTGCAGGAAACGTGTATTTGCATTGATCCGGCATCCAGCATCCGCCTGCCATCCGAGCACCGATCTTCTACTACTTAAAGTACTCATATATGTAGTACTTTAATATAAACACTGAACGTGGGATCGGGTCAGGAATCCCAGATTACTAATCTACGAATGGCTCATTATGGCAGGAGAGGACATTGTGGCCTTGCGGCAATGTTCAGTTGATTTGCCCCCTTGGGTGAAGTGGCGCCGGGTGGCGGGTTGTGTGACGTGAGCCGGGTGACGTGATGCTCCAGCAGCCGGTCCAGTGTCACGGCGTGTCGTCTCGCATAATGTGTCCTCCGGGCCGAGGTCGGCGCCATCGATCCAGCTGGATTTACCGCGGCCGCCGACCCGAGCTGCTGACCTACTGCGACCTTGGCGTCGATTTGGGAGACGGCTGGTTGGAGCCCGCCGATGGGGACCGCGCTTTGCTGTGGCATCAAGTCTGAGCGACGGATAAGGCATCAGCCACGCCCGCGTCCCAATGGTGGATGGACGTTAGGTGCCCGCGTCCCAATGGTGGATGGACGTTAGGTGCCCGCGTCCCAATGGTGGATGGACGTTAGGTGCCCGCGTCCCAATGGTGGATGGACGTTAGGTGCCCGCGTCCCAATGGTGGATGGACGCCAGGTGTCCGCGTCCCAATGGTGGATGGACGTTAGGTGCCCGCGTCCCAATGGTGGATGGACGCCAGGTGTCCGCGTCCCAATGGTGGATGGACGTTAGGTGCCCGCGTCCCAATGGTGGATGGACGTTAGGTGCCCGCGTCCCAATGGTGGATGGACGCCAGGTGTCCGCGTCCCAATGGTGGATGGGCGTTAGGTGTCCGCGTCCCAATGGTGGATGGACGTTAGGTGCCCGCGTCCCAATGGTGGATGGACGCCAGGTGTCCGCGTCAGGCAGGTGTCGGCTGATGTGGGGAGCAGATGACAGGTAGAGAGGTGTCGGTTGGCGTGTGTGTGTGTGTAGGGGGGGGGGGGGCAGCTGACAGGCAGCTGGGATCTGAGCTGACAGGCAGCTGACAGATCTCGAGCTCGGCCGGGCCAGGCCCTCAGGTTCGTGGAGATCCAATCCCCAGATTTGGAAGGTCGGAGTCTCGAGCTCAGAGAGGCCCGAACTTAGGACCAGAGAGGCCCGCACCGAGACCCACAGATGGCCGGGCCCCAGCTGCAGGACGGATTCCAGTTGTCTGCAGTCGATGCCCTTGAAACGAGCTGCGTTAGGCTGTCAAGGCGCCAACTACAGTCTTCAGCAGACCTCCGAACATCGGCAGCCCACCCTACTTGGCCTGCCACTGCGCGATGGCCATGGCCGCTGTCTGGATTCGGCCCGATGGGCGAGCTGGGGCCTGTCCGGCTCTGTGCCAGCACACCGGCCGCGCCGGCATGCCATGGTCAGGCGTCCTCGCACATAGTGCTCAGCACGGCGATCTGCTTTCCGATCAAATTCCAGCCTGGCCATGCGCGTGACTAAGCTTCCTTAGTTGTTTCTACGCAGTTTCAGTTGCTCAGTCTTAGCAGCTTTTTACCTGCATATTGCACACTTTAGTGACTCAACAATCGCATGCATCGTCCGTGTTATGATGCTCTTCCTCCTTCATTTTCAAGTGGGTACGCATTACAAATGCCTCTAGTTTACGAGGAAAGGGTATGCACTTAGCTGCCATTGAAGCTGGATCGATCTGCACTCAACCTATCCGGCGTGCCTGTCAAATGGACCTTATCAACAGCTTCATTGCGTGACCACGTCGGAACCTCAAACATGTCTGACTTCGACAGTCGCGTAATTTTGAATTGAACTGACACCCGTTGCCTGGCAACGCAACAAATTCCCATCTGCGTCGATTGGACCATGAATAAAATATCAATGTTGAGCGGCCGTTAAACGGCTGGGAATCCAGCACATTTCAAGCATAGACATCGATAGTAAGATTTATGTGCAACCTATAATGGAATATGGGTAGCCGGCAGCATTACGGGGCTACACTTGGTCTTGGCAGTTCTGTGGTCTGCAGATAGTAGCCACGTGCACGGCAGACCGACTGTGGGAGGGAGAACGGGTTCTGAAGATGTGTCGCACTGCAGGCAGACTGAATATGCGGGTGAGACACGATAGAACAAACCCTCTCATTTACATGCTACTGCGACATGAATTACCAAACTGCTGGAGCCAGAGACCAGCAGGCAGCCAGATAGAGGAGCTTTCCAGCTGTCATTATTGACGGGATTACTCCTCCACCGTTGGTGTCGCGCACATGACCAGCGCGGGTGGTCGGCGGACAGGCAAAAAAAAAAAAAAAAAAAAAAAAAAAAAAAAAAAAAAAAAAAAAAAAAAAAAAAAAAAAAAAAAAAAGAGAGAGAGAGAGAGAGAGAGAGAGAGAGAGAGAGAGAGAGAGAGAGAGAGAGGGTACAGGTGGGATCACGGCGAAGGAACGTCGACACCTGAGTACTACCAAGCGGCCAAGAAAAAAAAACTTGTTCAGTCATATGAGACTGGCCGTGCTGTCTACTATGAGCCTTCGTAGTGGTGTAGAACTGCCGAGAGTGCCTTTTCGCTCAGATTAATTTGAGTTTGAGCAGTACCAATAACCTACTTCGTGTAATGTGGAGTTGCATAGGCGATTGCCGGAAATTATAGTTTAAATCATAATTACTGCATGCTTTGATGTTTGCAAATCAATACTCAGGTTCAAAATGTATCATATAATTGGCTTTGTATAAGCACAACAGTATGAAATGTGTGTGTAATAATTCCTTTTCAAGTGACAACTGGAAAGTGTTGCAAATACTGAAGAAGTTCAGTATCGGCTGGCAATACGGAATACCTTCGCTAGCTTTCAAACCAATCACTGGATTGTAGGGATGCTACACACACGACACGAAAGCCTTGGAAGACATTGTTGTCAGTATTGAAGTTACAGCACAATTGCATTGAAACCCGAAAAAATACGATGGTTTCCACGTCTCACAAGTGTGACCGTGACCTTTAATTCCTGTTTTAATAATACCAACGTTGTTCACAAGTAGCTACGATATCCATATATCATAAGCTTACTTCGTAAATGTAATTTGGTTAGCGACTCGACCACCGGTACAATAGACCTGTCAGTCGGCGACACACTGGCTTTTACCTCCTGCACCTCACCTGGAAGGTCAACGATAAGGACAGGACGAAACAATTGACACCCCGAAGAGTTGACGAGCGACGGGACGCTTTGGTGGAAACCGTATATCACGCTATGTGGTGTAGTTCCCGAGTTCGATGGTGGCAGGGGCAAATTGATCCACCTGTCACTATATGGTCATTACAAATAGTGACATCTCCCCAGATAATCAGCAATCCAATCTAACGTCACAATTTTTTTCCATGCTCAATGCCTGATCATGAAGTATCCTCAAAGAAACGGGAAAGAAAGCGACTCTTGCCAATCCGACTCGTTTGGTATTCGTCAGCAAAAGATCCTTACTGGGACTACATATCAGTATTATTGTTGTTCGCATTGTATTTTATTGACACATATATCAAATGTTGCTATCCACATATTCCGGCATAGGGAGACAATTTTGCACACACTGATTTACGTATGCACCGTAATTACCCCTTAACTTAAAAGGGATAGAAGGGAAGTGGGGGACAACTAAAGACTATCCGATCTTTCTCCGATCACCATTTTATGAGAACCACCTCAAAGGTATACCATCATATCTCCCCTTGTCTGCTTCGACACACTAAGTTTAGCTGATATTTCTCGCCTCACCTTCGGCGGTCACCCACGCACTGATGGACAGCCACCGAGCCGACCGGATCCCTTCGTTGCCACCGGTTAGCACGGCACCACTTTGTGGTCACCGCGTCCAAACCTGTCCAAATTCGGCAGTCTAGTAGCATTCGGTTTGTCCAAATCGTCGTCTGGAACTCCAGCAGTAAGAGGGTTGCAGAACAGCACAGCAGACAATCCGACTGCGCGAGGAACCACAGGACCGACCAGAAGCAGACAGGACAGTGATGGTGAAGATGATGCTGGTCTGGTCAGACAGACAGGACAGTGATGGTGAAGAGGATGCTGGTCTGGTCAGACAGACAGGACAGTGATGGTGAAGAGGATGCTGGTCTGGTCAGACAGACAGGACAGTGGTGGTGAAGAGGATGCTGGTCTGGTCAGACAGACAGGACAGTGATGGTGAAGAGGATGCTGGTTTGGTCAGACAGACATGACAGTGCTGGTGAAGAGGATGCTGGTCTGGTCAGACAGACGGGACAGTGATGGTGAAGATGATGTTGGTCTGGTCAGACAGACAGGACAGTGATGGTGAAGATGATGCTGGTCTGGTCAGACAGACAGGACAGTGATGGTGAAGATGATGCTGGTCTGGTCAGACAGACAGGACAGTGATGGTGAAGGGGATGCTGGTCTGGTCAGACAGACAGAGAGGACAGTGATGGTGAAGAGGATGCTGGTCTGGTCAGACAGACAGGACAGTGGTGGTGAAGAGGATGCTGATCTGGTCAGACAGACAGGTCAGTGATGGTGAAGAGGATGCTGGTTTGGTCAGACAGACATGACAGTGCTGGTGAAGGGGATGCTGGTCTGGTCAGACAGACAGGACAGTGATGGTGAAGATGATGTTGGTCTGGTCAGACAGACAGGACAGTGATGGTGAAGATGATGCTGGTCTGGTCAGACAGACATGAGGACAGTGATGGTGAAGAGGATGCTGATCTGGTCAGACAGACAGAGAGGACAGTGATGGTGAAGAGGATGCTGGTCTGGTCAGACAGACAGTGAGGACAGTGATGGTGAAGAGGATGCTGGTCTGGTCAGACAGACAGGACAGTGATGGTGAAGAGGATGCTGGTCTGGTCAGACAGACATGAGGACAGTGATGGTGAAGGGGATGGTCACTGTGCCAGCACCGGGACCCGATTCGTGCGGTCACTGTTGCACAACTGTGACCTGTGACAACAAGTGTGTCCACCGGTCACACACGGCGCACTCCGCTGGCAGCTGAACCCACTCCTCCTCACAGGCCCGCACCTGACCAGACAAGGGTGGAGCACGAACAAGGCCAGGTGGCAGCGCACCAGACGGAGCCACACCACACACTGGGCGGACAGGCAGATCAGCTGACAAGGCTGCACCAGACGGAGCCACACCACACACTGGGCGGACAGGCAGATCAGCTGACAAGGCTGCACCAGACGGAGCCACACCACACACTGGGCGGACAGGCAGATCAGCTGACAAGGCTGCACCAGACGGAGCCCCCACACACTGGGCGGACAGGCAGATCAGCTGACAAGGCTGCACCAGACGGAGCCACACCACACACTGGGCGGACAGGCGGATCAGCTGACAAGGCTGCACCAGACGGAGCCACACCACACACTGGGCGGACAGGCAGATCAGCTGACAAGGCTGCACCAGACGGAGCCCCCACACACTGGGCGGACAGGCAGATCAGCTGACAAGGCTGCACCAGACGGAGCCACACCACACACTGGGCGGACAGGCAGATCAGCTGACAAGGCTGCACCAGACGGAGCCCCCACACACTGGGCGGACAGGCAGATCAGCTGACAAGGCTGCACCAGACGGAGCCAACACACACTGGGCGGAGAGGCAGATCAGCTGACAAGGCTGCACCAGACGGAGCCACAACACACTGGGCGGACAGGCAGATCAGCTGACAAGGCTGCACCAGACGGAGCCCCCACACACTGGGCGGACAGGCAGATCAGCTGATAAGGCTGCATCAGACGGAGCCACACCACACACTGGGCGGACAGGCAGATCAGCTGACAAGGCTGCACCAGACGGAGCCACCACACACTGGGCGGACAGGCAGATCAGCTGACAAGGCTGCATCAGACGGAGCCACACCACACACTGGGCGGACAGGCAGATCAGCTGACAAGGCTGCACCAGACGGAGCCACCACACACTGGGCGGACAGGCAGATCAGCTGACAAGGCTGCACCAGACGGAGCCCCCACACACTGGGCGGACAGGCAGATCAGCTGACAAGGCTGCACCAGACGGAGCCAACACACACTGGGTGGACAGGCAGATCAGCTGACAAGGCTGCATCAGACGCTGGTGGGTGCGCCACTCATGCTGTCGCTTACATTAGGTAGAGTTCAGAGTCGGATGACGTTTCATTCGGCGGTGGCTGTGACTTTACGATGCACTCAGCAGCTGGGGCTATGGCCCTGCTTCTCAGCCCGGCAGGAAGTGCGGACACAGCGGGGAATCGAACCCAGTACCCTTGGCATGCCAGACGCTCAAACTTGACCACCGAGCCACCGACGCCCATGATGTTTCATTCATTTTGAGGGAGGGAAGGGGACAGGGCAGTGCCCTCTCCACTGCCCTGTCGCTTGTGCTTGTGCTTAGCTTTGGTTTGGGCAGCAGATAAAAAGAACACTAATCGCATGAGCCAGCCAGACCGCCACCGGCAGGCATTGGGGGCCAGTCCGTGGCCCAGGCGTTCCACTGTGCTATGAAATCACGCACCAATATCCTAAAAGCCCTCGTCTATCGTATGCCAGCTGGCTCGTCAGTTGAACTCGGCCTTGAGCCGCTGCTAAGTGGCGAGCTCAGCACGACAACGCACCGGACTGTCTGTTCATTAGCCTGAGTGCGCTGGAATGCACAGCACATCACCGGCGGGCCAGTGCCGACACTGGGCGGTGGGTCAGTGGCAAGGGTCAGGTGGTAGTCAGTCGATGGTGGGTGGGACTGGGCGGCGGGTCAGTGTCGATGGTCAGGCGGTGGTCAGTCGATGGTCAGGTGGTGGTCAGTCGATGGTCAGGTGGTGGTCAGTCGATGGTCAGGTGGTGGTCAGTGCCGATGGTCAGGCGGTGGTCAGTCGATGGTCAGGTGGTGGTCAGTCGATGGTCAGGTGGTGGTCAGTCGATGGTCAGGTGGTGGTCAGTCGATGGTCAGGCGGTGGTCAGTGCCGATGGTCAGGCGGTGGTCAGTCGATGGTCAGGTGGTGGTCAGTCGATGGTCAGGTGGTGGTCAGTCGATGGTCAGGTGGTGGTCAGTCGCTGGTCAGGTGGTGGTCAGTCGATGGTCAGGCGGTGGTCAGTGCCGATGGTCAGGCGGTGGTCAGTCGATGGTCAGGTGGTGGTAAGTCGATGGTCAGGCGGTGGTCAGTGCCGATGTTCAGGCGGTGGTCAGTCGATGGTCAGGTGGTGGTCAGTCGATGGTCAGGTGGTGGTCAGTCGATGGTCAGGTGGTGGTCAGTCGATGGTCAGGTGGTGGTCAGTCGATGGTCAGGTGGTGGTCAGTGCCGATGGTCAGGCGGTGGTCAGTCGATGGTCAGGTGGTGGTCAGTCGATGGTCAGGTGGTGGTCAGTCGATGGTCAGGTGGTGGTCAGTCGATGGTCAGGTGGTGGTCAGTCGATGGTGGGTGGGACTGGACGGCGGGTCAGTGTCAAGGGTCAGGTGGTGGTCAGTCGATGGTCAGGTGGTGGTCACCACCACCGTGATGTCATGCAGTGAGGGGGGAGGGACTGTGCCAGGCGGCCGTCAGGCGTCCTTGTCCTTCACCGGTGATGGTGATGCACCATCGGCGCCCACTGAGGCGCATTTCCTCAACGTACGGTCGAATGCCGCGTCCACCTGCTCTCTCGCATGTTGGGAGTCGGACTCCCGAGCTCGACCGTCAGGCTTTCTCTCGAACATCTGCCACTGGCTGCTCAGAGTGACGTCTTAAACTCAGACTCACCACACCGCGTAGTACCTAGGGCGACACTACACCACACCGCGTAGTACCTAGGGCGACACTACACCGCGTAGTACCTAGGGCGACACTACACCACACCGCGTAGTATCTAGGGCGACACCACACCGCGTAGTACCTAGGGCGACACTACACCGCATGCAGGGCGACACTACACCGCATGCAGGGCGACACTACACCGCATGCAGGGCGCGACACTGCACCGCATGCAGGGCGACACAACACCGCATGCAGGGCGCGACACTGCACCGCATGCAGGGCGACACTACACCGAATGCAGGGCGCGACACTGCACCGCATGCAGGGCGACACTACACCGCATGCAGGGCGCGACACTGCACCGCATGCAGGGCGACACTACACCGCATGCAGGGCGCGACACTGCACCGCATGCAGGGCGACACTACACCGCATGCAGGGCGTGACACTGCACCGCATGCAGGGCGACACTACACCGCATGCAGGGCGCGACACTGCACCGCATGCAGGGCGCGACACTACACCGCATGCAGGGCGCGACACTACACCGCGTGCAGGGCGCGACACTACACCGCATGCAGGGCACGACACTACACCGCACGCAGGGCGCGACACTACACCGCACTCGAGTCGATACTACACCATATCCGGGCGACACTACGTCATGGTCCCCACATCACTCAGT
Organism: Ashinkailepas kermadecensis; assembly: GCA_034440615.1. Classification (NCBI taxonomy): domain Eukaryota; kingdom Metazoa; phylum Arthropoda; class Thecostraca; family Neolepadidae; genus Ashinkailepas; species Ashinkailepas kermadecensis. The sequence continues at coordinate 14,899 of JAOTOM010005121.1, forward strand.
GGCCAGCGACGGCCACGCGTCATGATAACGCCCAGTGTTGGCCGGTTGAACTCTGGTGCTCTGGTGCCGAGAACTCTGGTGCTCTGGTGCTCTGGTGCTCTGGTGCTCTGGTGCCAACTCTGGTGCCGAGCCCACTGCAGACTCGGACTCCACTACGCAAAATTACTTTGCTCTGGCATGGTATGGGCTCTGTCTCGTGACTCGTGACACCTGCACTGGATCCTGATTCCGCATCAGCTGGACTCAGTTGCTAAGCCCGTTAGACTCCGGTGTCAAACCCACCGGACTCTGCTGCTTGGTCTGTTGGACTCCGTCGTCTCATCTACTAGATTCCACTGCTTGGCTTGCTGGATTATGTGGTCAGGTCAGCCATACTGTGTGACCAGGTCCGCCGCCCTGTATGGCCAGGTCCGCCCCACTGTGTGGCCAGGTCCGCCGCCCTGTATGGCCAGGTCCGCCCCACTGTGTGGCCAGGTCCGCCCCACTGTGTGGCCAGGTCAGCCCCACTGTGTGGCCAGGTCCGCCGCCCTGTGTGACCAGGTCCGCCCCACTGTGTGGCCAGGTCCGCCCCACTGTGTGGCCAGGTCAGCCCCACTGTGTGGCCAGGTCCGCCCCACTGTGTGACCAGGTCCGCCCCACTGTGTGGCCAGGTCAGCCCCACTGTGTGGCCAGGTCCGCCGCCCTGTGTGACCAGGTCCGCCCCACTGTGTGGCCAGGTCCGCCCCACTGTGTGACCAGGTCAGCCCCACTGTGTGGCCAGGTCCGCCCCACTGTGTGACCAGGTCCGCCGCCCTGTGTGACCAGGTCCGCCCCACTGTGTGGCCAGGTCCGCCCCACTGTGTGACCAGGTCCGCCGCCCTGTGTGACCAGGTCCGCCCCACTGTGTGACCAGGTCAGCCCCACTGTGTGGCCAGGTCCGCCCCACTGTGTGGCCAGGTCCGCCCCACTGTGTGACCAGGTCCGCCGCCCTGTGTGACCAGGTCCGCCCCACTGTGTGACCAGGTCCGCCCCACTGTGTGGCCAGGTCCGCCGCCCTGTGTGACCAGGTCCGCCCCACTGTGTGGCCAGGTCCGCCCCACTGTGTGACCAGGTCAGCCCCACTGTGTGGCCAGGTCCGCCCCACTGTGTGACCAGGTCAGCCCCCTGTGTGGCCAGGTCAGCCCCACTGTGTGGCCAGGTCCGCCCCCTGTGTAACCAGGTCCGCCCCACTGTGTGGCCAGGTCCGCCCCACTGTGTGGCCAGGTCCGCCCCACTGTGTGGCCAGGTCAGCCCCACTGTGTGGCCAGGTCCGCCCCACTGTGTGACCAGGTCCGCCCCACTGTGTGGCCAGGTCCGCCCCACTGTGTGACCAGGTCAGCCCCACTGTGTGGCCAGGTCCGCCCCACTGTGTGACCAGGTCCGCCCCACTGTGTGGCCAGGTCCGCCCCACTGTGTGACCAGGTCAGCCCCCTGTGTGGCCAGGTCAGCCCCACTGTGTGGCCAGGTCCGCCCCCTGTGTAACCAGGTCCGCCCCACTGTGTGGCCAGGTCCGCCCCACTGTGTGACCAGGTCAGCCCCCTGTGTGACCAGGTCAGCCCCCTGTGTGGCCAGGTCCGCCCCACTGTGTGGGTAGGTCCGCCCCACTGTGTGGCCAGGTCCGCCCCACTGTGTGGCCAGGTCCGCCCCACTGTGTGGGTAGGTCCGCCCCACTGTGTGACCAGGTCCGCCCCACTGTGTGACCAGGTCCGCCCCACTGTGTGGGTAGGTCCGCCCCACTGTGTGGCCAGGTCAGCCCCCTGTGTGGCCAGGTCCGCCCCACTGTGTGGCCAGGTCCGCCCCACTGTGTGACCAGGTCCGCCCCACTGTGTGGCCAGGTCCGCCCCACTGTGTGACCAGGTCCGCCCCACTGTGTGACCAGGTCAGCCCCACTGTGTGGCCAGGTCCGCCCCACTGTGTAACCAGGTCAGCTCCCTGTGTAACCAGGTCCGCCCCACTGTGTGGCCAGGTCCGCCCCACTGTGTGGCCAGGTCCGCCCCACTGTGTGACCAGGTCAGCCCCACTGTGTGGCCAGGTCAGCCCCACTGTGTGGGTAGGTCCGCCCCACTGTGTGGCCAGGTCAGCCCCCTGTGTGGCCAGGTCCGCCCCACTGTGTGGCCAGGTCCGCCCCACTGTGTGACCAGGTCCGCCCCACTGTGTGGCCAGGTCCGCCCCACTGTGTGACCAGGTCAGCCCCACTGTGTGACCAGGTCAGCCCCACTGTGTGGCCAGGTCCGCCCCACTGTGTGGCCAGGTCCGCCCCACTGTGTGACCAGGTCAGCCCCACTGTGTGGCCAGGTCCGCCCCACTGTGTGACAAGGTCAGCCCCACTGTGTGGCCAGGTCCGCCCCACTGTGTGGCCAGGTCCGCCCCACTGTGTGACCAGGTCCGCCCCACTGTGTGGCCAGGTCCGCCCCACTGTGTGACCAGGTCCGCCCCACTGTGTGACCAGGTCAGCCCCACTGTGTGGCCAGGTCCGCCCCACTGTGTAACCAGGTCAGCCCCCTGTGTAACCAGGTCCGCCCCACTGTGTGGCCAGGTCCGCCCCACTGTGTGACCAGGTCAGCCCCACTGTGTGGCCAGGTCCGCCCCACTGTGTAACCAGGTCCGCCCCACTGTGTGGCCAGGTCAGCCCCACTGTGTGGCCAGGTCCGCCCCACTGTGTGACCAGGTCAGCCCCACTGTGTGGCCAGGTCCGCCCCACTGTGTGACCAGGTCAGCCCCACTGTGTGGCCAGGTCCGCCCCACTGTGTGGCCAGGTCCGCCCCACTGTGTGACCAGGTCCGCCCCACTGTGTGACCAGGTCAGCCCCCTGTGTGGCCAGGTCCGCCCCACTGTGTGACCAGGTCCGCCCCACTGTGTGGCCAGGTCAGCCCCACTGTGTGGCCAGGTCAGCCCCACTGTGTGGCCAGGTCCGCCCCACTGTGTGGCCAGGTCCGCCCCACTGTGTGACCAGGTCCGCCCCACTGTGTGACCAGGTCAGCCCCACTGTGTGACCAGGTCAGCCCCACTGTGTGACCAGGTCCGCCCCACTGTGTGACCAGGTCAGCCCCACTGTGTGGGTAGGTCCGCCCCACTGTGTGGCCAGGTCCGCCCCACTGTGTGGCCAGGTCCGCCCCACTGTGTAACCAGGTCAGCCCCACTGTGTGGCCAGGTCCGCCCCACTGTGTGGGTAGGTCCGCCCCACTGTGTGGCCAGGTCCGCCCCACTGTGTGGCCAGGTCCGCCCCACTGTGTGGCCAGGTCCGCCCCACTGTGTGACCAGGTCAGCCCCACTGTGTGGCCAGGTCCGCCCCACTGTGTGACCAGGTCCGCCCCACTGTGTGGCCAGGTCCGCCCCACTGTGTGGCCAGGTCCGCCGCCCTGTGTGACCAGGTCCGCCCCACTGTGTGACCAGGTCAGCCCCACTGTGTGGCCAGGTCCGCCCCACTGTGTGACCAGGTCCGCCCCACTGTGTGGCCAGGTCAGCCCCACTGTGTGGCCAGGTCAGCCCCACTGTGTGGCCAGGTCCGCCCCACTGTGTGACCAGGTCCGCCCCACTGTGTGGCCAGGTCCGCCCCACTGTGTGGCCAGGTCCGCCGCCCTGTATGGCCAGGTCCGCCCCACTGTGTGACCAGGTCCGCCCCACTGTGTGGCCAGGTCAGCCCCACTGTGTGGCCAGGTCAGCCCCACTGTGTAACCAGGTCCGCCCCACTGTGTGGGTAGGTCCGCCCCACTGTGTGACCAGGTCAGCCCCACTGTGTGGGTAGGTCCGCCCCACTGTGTGACCAGGTCAGCCCCACTGTGTAACCAGGTCAGCCCCACTGTGTAACCAGGTCAGCCCCCTGTGTGACCAGGTCAGTTGCACCGTGTGGCCTAGTCTGCTGGATTATGGTGGTGATCCCTTTGGGCCGGCGGCTAGCACGCTACATTGATCACTGCCGGGTCACAGGCACACGACACACGACACACGCGAATCCGAGCAGCCTGTCACCGATCTGACCCCATAGTTGGAACGCTGCCAGGTCACAGACGCACACGACACACGAAACACGCGAGTCAGAGCGGCCTGTCACTGACCTGACCCGTGAGCTGGGACGCCCTGCCACTGACCTGACCCAGGAGCTGGGACGCCCTGCCACTGACCTGACCCGGGAGCTGGGGCACCCTGCCACTGACCTGACCCAGGAGCTGGGACGCCCTGCCACTGACCTGACCCAGGAGCTGGGACGCCCTGCCACTGACCTGACCCAGGAGCTGGGGCACCCTGCCACTGACCTGACCCAGGAGCTGGGGCACCCTGCCATTGACCTGACCCAGGAGCTGGGACGCCCTGCCACTGACCTGACCCAGGAGCTGGGGCACCCTGCCATTGACCTGACCCAGGAGCTGGGGCACCCTGCCACTGACCTGACCCAGGAGCTGGGGCACCCTGCCACTGACCTGACCCAGGAGCTGGGACACCCTGCCATTGACCTGTCCAAGGAGCTGGGGCACCCTGCCATTGACCTGACCCAGGAGCTGGGGCATCCTGCCACTGACCTGACCTAGGAGCTGGGGCACCCTGTCACTGACCTGACCCGTGAGCTGGGACGCCCTGCCACTGACCTGACCCGGGAGCTGGGGCACCCTGCCACTGACCTGACCCAGGAGCTGGGACGCCCTGCCACTGACCTGACCCAGGAGCTGGGGCACCCTGCCACTGACCTGACCCGGGAGCTGGGGCACCCTGCCACTGACCTGACCCAGGAGCTGGGACGCCCTGCCACTGACCTGACCCAGGAGCTGGGGCACCCTGCCACTGACCTGACCCGGGAGCTGGGACGCTCACGGCAGTCGGCGATCACTTATTCATGGAAAAACGTGGGTGGCTTTGCCTCGACCAGAGTTGTGGCCAGAGGAAGATCAGCCACAGACGTAGCCAGGGGCATGCTCGGTCAGGGTTGTGGTCAGGTGGCAGGCTCGGTCAGAGTTGTATACAGAAGCAGGCTCAGCCACGGATGTGGTTTGGAGCAGGCTCAGTAAACGTTGTGACCAGGAGCAGGCTGGGGCAGGGTCATGATCAGGGGCAGGCTCAGCCAGGGCTGTGGTCAGGTGGCAGGCTCAGCCAGGGCTGTGGTCAGGTGGCAGGCTCGGCCAGGGTTGTGGTCAGGAGCAGGCTCGGCCAGGGTTGTGGTCAGGGGCGGGCTGGGCCACAGACGTGGCCAGAGGCAGTGATAGTCTGTAATGCTCCACGGTCACATTTTCCCATGTCCATCAGCACGTTGTCTGAAAATTTGAGCGATAACAGTGGCTTGTAGTAGTGCGGATGGACAGAGAAGGAAAATACAAGCATCCAGAATCAGCTCTTGTTTTACACCGAGGAGACAACTGACTTTTAGCGTTGTGTCGATATGGTGGGTCATGCACACACACACACACACACACACACACACACACACACACACACACACACACACACACACACACATACAGACTGACAGACGACCAGACGACAATGGGAACATCGATTGTCCATTTGCCACCATTTGCCGCCAACATTGCCGACATTATCGCATGGATTATCTATGGGCTCCGTGGCGAAGGCTGACCATGGATTATCTATGGGCTCCGTGGCGAAGGCTGACCATGGATTATCTATGGGCTCCGTGGCGAAAGCTGACCATGGATTATCTATGGGCCACGTGGCGAAGGCTGACCATGGATTATCTATGGGCTCCGTGGCGAAGGCCGACCATGAGTGCAGCCATTGATGCCCTCGAGGTGGTGTAGTTACTGATGCACTCGAGGCGGACTGCATTGCACGCGACCCTTGACAAGACGGCACAGTAGCCACTCCACCTGTAATGGAAAGGGGAGGGGTACAACTGGCTAGTACTCATCGAGTAGTAAATCATGATGTTTCGTGCAAAGTTCAGCTTGAGGACAAAACATGTTTAATAGTCTCCGATATTATTATGTCCGGAGCCACATAACGTCAAGGTCTCCGTATTGCTCCCTCTCCCCCAGCCCTATCCCTCCCCCAGCAGGCGCTACTCCAAGAGCCGAATCTGAAAGTGATGGCGCCCGAAGAATGTCAAGATTTCAATCATCATCAAGTCCGTGTTCATTTGCTTTGTTATTGCATTTTATGCAGCTCAGCTACTTGCCATCCGCCAATTCTTGCGAGCCCTGTGTCTATCAGCTGATCCATATCAGCTACAAATCGCGAACGTCCAGCTCCGACCCTGCATTCTTATGCCTCCATCCTTGCAACTTCCCATCTAGTGTTTTCACTTAAGCTACCCCACATATTGTCCTGTCAAATTGTAATCATACACCGCGACGAGCACACTAATAGCCACCATGGTGTGCGTACGCGTCAGCATGCACGTAATAGGTACTGTGGTGATGTCGACCTGTGGCGGAAGTGCGCATGAAGCCGCCCGACCACTGTCCGTCACATGGCAGTGGTACGTCGCGAGTCCTGTGCCCGAGACATTTTCGAAGGCTGCCCGTGGAAAGTTCGGCCCTCTTGACACATTATTTCTACCATCAAGGGTGGTAGAGTTGATTTTTTCCATAGTTAAAGTCGACTTCATTGGAAAGCTTGATAAACTTTGTCTGTAAATGCACGAGTAATTTGACTTTGCTTTTACTGAGAAGATGAGCTAGAACCTGCCCTCCCGTATTCAAAACGGCTCGCCGCGCAAATGGAGATGGATCGACGATGCTAAGCAGGTCGGCGATGGGTAGACATAGGCGTATGCCAAGCAGTTCGGCGATGGGTAGAGGTAGGCGTATGCTAAGCTGGTCGGCGATGGGTAGAGGTAGGCGTATGCTAAGCTGGTCGGCGATGGGTAGAGGTAGGCGTATGCCAAGCAGGTCGGCGATGGGTAGAGTAGGCGTATGCTAAGCTGGTCGGCGATGGGTAGAGGTAGGCGTATGCTAAGCTGGTCGGCGATGGGTAGAGGTAGGCGTTTTGCCAAGCAGTTTGGCGATGGATAGAGGTAAGCGTATGCTAAGCTGGTCGGTGATGGGTAGAGGTAGGCGTATGCTAAGCTGGTCGGCGATGGGTAGAGGTAGGCATATGCTAAGCTGGTCGGCGATGGGTAGAGGTAGGCGTATGCTAAGCTGGTCGGCGATGGGTAGAGGTAGGCGTATGCTAAGCTGGTCGGCGATGGGTAGAGGTAGGCGTATGCTAAGCTGGTCGGCGATGGGTAGAGGTAGGCGTATGCTAAGCTGGTCGGCGATGGGTAGAGGTAGGCGTATGCTAAGCTGGTCGGCGATGGGTAGAGGTAGGCGTTTTGCCAAGCAATTCGGCGATGTGTAGAGATAAGCGTATGCTAAGCTGGTCGGCGATGGGTAGAGGTAGGCGTATGCTAAGCTGGTCGGCGATGGGTAGAGGTAGGCGTATGCTAAGCTGGTCGGCGATGGGTAGAGGTAGGCGTATGCTAAGCTGGTCGGCGATGGGTAGAGGTAGGTGTATGCCAAGCGGCTGACGGGAGCATCAGTACTGCGGCGGTCACGTCAGTCGAGGAGGCACCGAGCTGACACGTACTGCCGCACGGACGTGTCGCCATCTGCAGTCTTGGTATGCAGCGTTATCAGGGCTGCATTTTTGAATGGAAGGAGGCGGTGATATTCTGAGGTTGATGAAAGGGACCACTGCCAAATGTCTGTCTTGACCACCTGTTGTGGTGAAGACAAACATTTAGCGATGTTCACTGGCGGGAACAGAAATTTGGTTGATAGACAATGTAGCACATGATGTGAGTACATAAGGACGTAAAATAATGGAAAAATAAAAATATCTTCTACATATATCTTATGTATATATATATATATATATATATATAATAAAGTAAACAGAAACATGTCCTTGACCTTCAACCACACTCGCTTACGCTTTTCTAAGTAGAAGCAGATGCCTAACCGCATACGAGCAAGCATCAGTCAGGTAGCACATTCGCACCATTGCGATGTGAAAGTCGGTGCCGATCCAACACCAATGTTACAGTTACGGTGTGACATGCCTTGGCTTAGTTATGGTGCCCAATGTGTGTGCGTTCATTTTCTACGTACGCTCAGCTCAACCAATGAAATAATGTTAGGAAACACGATGCCAGCTTAGCTGCCTCAGGGACCGTCAGCAATGTGTTGTGGATGCCAAAAGAAGAACCTTAGGTTCTTTTACGACGCATTCAGCTGCTAGGCTGCATAGAGTAGCCAAGCTCTGACGCCGATTGGTCGCGGGCGGACTCGGCTGTTCCACCAATTGTCGGGTTCGAATCCACGACTTTGTGATGAAGAGTTCAACGCTCTAGCGTCGGAGCTACCACCATTCCGCTGTGGATGCAAAAAGCATATTCCCGCCGAGTGACGTCATCACGAAAGCATGTCGGCTGGCTTCACACCTGCTACTCTTGGCATCGACCATCAATCATTTACGCAAAATTGGCACCATGCATAAACGCTTCACTGCTTGGCCCGTGCCGTGAACACTGGGCGTCCACCGCTTTTTCCAGCGCCGCAGCACCCGTCGAGTTGCCATGTGGATCGGTGGTGACGTACAGCCCATCCCAATTCGCACCTCAATGGGATGCGAATTTCGTAAAATGCGGCGGCCGGCCGCTGTGCGCTGTTGTTTAGCATGACAGTGGTGGACGGCCGCTGCCGCGTACATCGGTATGTGAGGTCTGTACACCACCGGTCCCGCCGGCTGGACGGCCACTGCCGTGTATATCGGTATGTGACGTCTGTACACCACCGGTCCCGCCGACTGGACGGCCACTGCCGTGTATATCGGAATGTGACGTCTGTACACCACCGGCATCACACCGGTCCCGCCGGCTGGACGGCCACTGCCTGTATATCGGCATGTGACGTCTGTACACCACCGGCATCACACCGGTCCCGCCGGCTGGACGGCCACTGCCGTGTATATCGGCATGTGACGTCTGTACACCACCGGCATCCCACCGGTCCCGCCGGCTGGACGGCCACTGCCGTGTATATCGGCATGTGAGGTCTGTACACCACCGGTCCCGCCGGCTGGACGGCCACTGCCGTGTATATCGGCATGTGACGTCTGTACACCACCGGCATCCCACCGGTCCCGCCGGCTGGACGGCCACTGCCGTGTATATCGGCATGTGACGTCTGTACACCACCGGTCCCGCCGGCTGGACGGCCACTGCCGTGTATATCGGCATGTGACGTCTGTACACCACCGGCATCACACCGGTCCCGCCGGCTGGACGGCCACTGCCGTGTATATCGGCATGTGACGTCTGTACACCACCGGCACCACACCGGTCCCGCCGGCTGGACGGCCACTGCCGTGTATATCGGCATGTGACGTCTGTGCACCACCGGCATCACACCGGTCCCGCCGGCTGGACGGCCACTGCCGTGTATATCGGCATGTGACGTCTGTACACCACCGGCGTCCCACCGGTCCCGCCGGCTGGACGGTCACTGCCGTGTATATCGGCATGTGACGTCTGTACACCACCGGTCCCGCCGGCTGGACGGCCACTGCCGTGTATATCGGCATGTGACGTCTGTACACCACCGGTCCCGCCGGCTGGACGGCCACTGCCGTGTATATCGGCATGTGACGTCTGTACACCACCGGCATCACACCGGTCCCGCCGGCTGGACGGCCACTGCCGTGTATATCGGCATGTGACGTCTGTACACCACCGGCATCACACCGGTCCCGCCGGCTGGACGGCCACTGCCGTGTATATCGGCATGTGACGTCTGTATACCACCGGCATCACACCGGTCCCGCCGGCTGGACGGCCACTGCCGTGTATATCGGCATGTGACGTCTGTACACCACCGGTCCCGCCGGCTGGACGGTCACTGCCGTGTATATCGGTATGTGACGTCTGTACACCACCGGCGTCCCACTGGTCCCGCCGACTGGACGGCCACTGCCGTGTATATCGGCATGTGACGTCTGTACACCACCGGTCCCGCCGGCTGGACGGCCACTGCCGTGTATATCGGCATGTGACGTCTGTACACCACCGGCATCACACCGGTCCCGCCGGCTGGACGGCCACTGCCGTATATCGGCATGTGACGTCTGTACACCACCGGCGTCCCACCGGTCCCGCCGGCTGGACGGTCACTGCCGTGTATATCGGCATGTGACGTCTGTACACCACCGGCGTCCCACCGGTCCCGCCGGCTGGACGGCCACTGCCATGTATATCGGCATGTGACGTCTGTACACCACCGGTCCCGCCGGCTGGACGGCCACTGCCGTGTATATCGGCATGTGACGTCTGTACACCACCGGTCCCGCCGGCTGGATGGCCACTGCCGTGTATATCGGCATGTGACGTCTGTACACCACCGGCGTCCCACCGGTCCCGCCGGCTGGACGGTCACTGCCGTGTATATCGGCATGTGACGTCTGTACACCACCGGCATCACACCGGTCCCGCCGGCTGGACGGCCACTGCCGTGTATATCGGCATGTGACGTCTGTACACCACCGGTCCCGCCGGCTGGACGGCCACTGCCATGTATATCGGCATGTGACGTCTGTACACCACCGGTCCCGCCGGCTGGACGGCCACTGCCGTGTATATCGGCATGTGACGTCTGTACACCACCGGTCCCGCCGGCTGGACGGCCACTGCCGTGTATATCGGCATGTGACGTCTGTACACCACCGGCATCACACCGGTCCCGCCGGCTGGACGGCCACTGCCGTGTATATCGGCATGTGACGTCTGTACACCACCGGCATCACACCGGTCCCGCCGGCTGGACGGCCACTGCCGTGTATATCGGCATGTGACGTCTGTACACCACCGGCATCACACCGGTCCCGCCGGCTGGACGGCCACTGCCGTGTATATCGGCATGTGACGTCTGTACACCACCGGTCCCGCCGGCTGGACGGTCACTGCCGTGTATATCGGCATGTGACGTCTGTACACCACCGGCGTCCCACCGGTCCCGCCGACTGGACGGCCACTGCCGTGTATATCGGCATGTGACGTCTGTACACCACCGGTCCCGCCGGCTGGATGGCCACTGCCGTATATATCGGCATGTGACGTCTGTACACCACCGGTCCCGCCGGCTGGACGGCCACTGCCGTGTATATCGGTATGTGACGTCTGTACACCACCGGCATCACACCGGTCCCGCCGGCTGGACGGCCACTGCCGTGTATATCGGCATGTGACGTCTGTACACCACCGGTCCCGCCGGCTGGACGGCCACTGCCGTGTATATCGGCATGTGACGTCTGTACACCACCGGTCCCGCCGGCTGGACGGCCACTGCCGTGTATATCGGTATGTGACGTCTGTACACCACCGGCATCACACCGGTCCCGCCGGCTGGACGGCCACTGCCGTGTATATCGGCATGTGACGTCTGTACACCACCGGTCCCGCCGGCTGGACGGCCACTGCCGTGTATATCGGCATGTGACGTCTGTACACCACCGGTCCCGCCGGCTGGACGGCCACTGCCGTGTATATCGGCATGTGACGTCTGTACACCACCGGTCCCGCCGGCTGGACGGCCACTGCCGTGTATATCGGCATGTGACGTCTGTACACCACCGGTCCCGCCGGCTGGACGGCCACTGCCGTGTATATCGGCATGTGAGGTCTGTACACCACCGGTCCCGCCGGCTGGACGGCCACTGCCGTGTATATCGGCATGTGACGTCTGTACACCACCGGCATCCCACCGGTCCCGCCGGCTGGACGGCCACTGCCGTGTATATCGGCATGTGACGTCTGTACACCACCGGCATCCCACCGGTCCCGCCGACTGATGCCAGCACGGTTTATCAAGACACTGTTGCGTTCACTGCGAAGAGTGTGTGATTTCCGCTGGCTGTTCTAAGCAGGAACGTCCGAACTGGTCACAGACCAGACGGATCGGGGAGACTTCCTAAGTCAAGTCAAGTCAAGCCTGCCCATGAAAATATACGCATTGAGGTGTTAATTTGAGGGAAACGTTGATGGCAATTGGCTGCCGTTCTTCTTCATGCAGCAGTCAGTGTGTTCAGAAATGTTCATCCTGGGCTATAATTCTTAAGGTTGTCACGCAAGTGCCATGGACTTCTTCTTTTTGTTACATGGATGTTGATCTCGTTCTTTTACGGTCACGTGTATGTTGGAGCTAAGCTATGACTGACTGCTTACGCTGCTGTATTACGGAGCTCATTACGGAGTAATGAGATATATCTATTCCAGTTGTATTTCAAATCGTAATCATATTACTTTCCAAGTCGACACATGCACCAGTATCAGAGGTGATCAATATATAAGTAATTATGTCGCATGCAAATACAAACGATAGAACAACACCAACGTTATTTGATAAAGACAACGTGAGCTGCATTATCATCTGCCAAAAAATGCACCTTATTCCCGTAACCTAATATATCGTACCACCTCTAGCGCAATGTCAGACCGAACTGTGTGGGTCGACACTTCACGATAACTGCCTACGGACAGGATTCCGCGCTAATACTGTCCTCGAACGGACAGGATTTCACGTTAACAGTAATGGAAAATGATACACCAGAGCACATCACCGTGAGAATGCTGCCTGGCTCACGTTGGCACCATACGGTTTTCATTTGCACTGACATACAAGCCATTCTTTCCATAACACGTGACATTATATAAGCATGTGTTAGTCTCTGACAGCGTGATTTACAGCAGTGAATCTCGCGCTCGGACACGGCGAGGTGACAGCACTTACAACAACGTGATTCACCATCACGTCAGCACCCTTTGTGCACGTGATGTCAGTGCTTTTTGTGCGCGTGATGTAACGGTGGCACAGCGATCAAAGCCTCGCTCCAGTTGGCCGATATTTTCCGCAGCATCGCCCGAAAAGGCTCATTCGTCCAGGTATTCCGTTCACCGGTAAAGAGCCGAACAATCATCTTTTTATGTGCTGCTGAAATGATGACATCCGTTTAATTTAGTGACACCGGCATTGAAGCGCCATTCCTATTGTCATTGTCTGAGTGCGCTTCCAAAGCACCGTGCCTTTTCCGTATTCCCGAGCATGGCTTTCGTTTCTAAGTCGCTGATTTTCGTCGGTTTTCCATGCCTTTCCGGCAACGAATGTGACACAAAAGCATACCTTTTTATACCAGACTAACGTTGTTATTGGCTGTCTTACTTGCTTTGTTAGGCACTGGGGCGGAACATAACCAGTGCAGCTGTAAGGCTTCGTGTGTCGCGCAGGGAAGTGACCGATCGTTCATAACAGGAGAGCTGCTATTCGTAGCATTAGTTGACACAGCATTTCCCACGACCTTGGCAATGATGGCGAACAATGCCATTACGTGATGACCGCACTTCAAGTCGACCTTTCCCAAGCGGAAGGGGCAGCCTTCAATGCCAGTGAATTGTTGCTGGCTTTTAAAAAAACTGATGCCTACCAGCTATGGACGAGCCTCGCTTAACGCAGTGACAGGTATACACAGTGAGCACTTACATCATGGCAACTGGCATAAAGTCACTGAACTTACGTTCTGGGTAGAAACTGTCCTGCAAGAGAGCTATGCATAACAGTTAGAGACGTTGAAAACGTACTATGGATATATATATATATATATATATATATATATATATATATATATATATATATATATATATATGGTGGTGCCCATGTTATGCTGACTACTTCAATATATGAGAACCATCGGTGAATGGTCCCAGTTTTCGCCGTGCACGCTCTCTACCGGGGCCGGTTATCACCACTGGCCGGAAAGACATGCAATGCATGCAAAGCAGTGCTGGGCAGGGAAGGCCGCGGGCAGCGCCATGTATGCCGCGACAGTCGGCAGCAGCAGTCACGTGACCGCACGAGAGGCGGTGGATTATGTCAGCAGGACAGGCGCTCACGGCATCTGATCACGGAAGGTAGTGCCAGTCTGACGATCCGGCACGTGATCAGACGGGGGAGAGGAGGGCCCGTCTGAGGGAGCACCACGTGACCGGACAAACGGCAGCCAGGCGATCTGAGGTAGAAACACGCGGCTGGAGCTGAGAGGGCGCTGTTGGTCTGGTCTGGTGTGCCAGTGCAGGGCCGGGCCAGGGCAGGCCGGTACCCGGCTAGAAGTCCGCCACGTGTTTGGGCCAGGAGTGATAACATCGGTCGGACCGGCCGTCACGTGATCAGGGCAGGGAGGCTGCGAGAGGTGGCCGAGCGGCGAGAGGTGGCCGAGCGGCGAGAGGTGGCCGAGCGGCGAGAGGTGGCCGAGCGGCGCGTGTCGCCGGAGGTGGCCGAGCGGCGCGTGTCGCCGGAGGCAGCCCCTGTCGTCCGGCCACGCTGCCTCTCCGGCGAGAGGTGGCCGAGCGGCGCGTGTCGCCGGAGGCAGCCCCTGTCGTCCGGCCACGCTGCCTCTCCGGCGCGTGTCGCCGGAGGAAGCCCCTGTCGTCCGGCCACGCTGCCTCTCCGGCACGTGTCGCCGGAGGAAGCCCCTGTCGTCCGGCCACGCTGCCTCTCCGGCGCGTGTCGCCGGAGGCAGCCCCTGTCGTCCGGCCACGCTGCCTCTCCGGCGCGTGTCGCCGGAGGAAGCCCCTGTCGTCCGGTCACGCTGCCTCTCCGGCGCGTGTCGCCGGAGGCACCCCCTGTCGTCCGGCCACGCTGCCTCTCCGGCACGTGTCGCCGGAGGAAGCCCCTGTCGTCCGGCCACGCTGCCTCTCCGGCACGTGTCGCCGGAGGAAGCCCCTGTCGTCCGGCCACGCTGCCTCTCCGGCACGTGTCGCCGGAGGCAGCCCCTGTCGTCCGGCCACGCTGCCTCTCCGGCGCGTGTCGCCGGAGGCAGCCCCTGTCGTCCGGCCACGCTGCCTCTCCGGCACGTGTCGCCGGAGGCAGCCCCTGTGGTCCGGCCACGCTGCCTCTCCAGCGCGTGTCGCCGGAGGCAGCCCTGTCGTCCGGCCACGCTGCCTCTCCGGCGCGTGTCGCCGGAGGCAGCCCCTGTCGTCCGGCCACGCTGCCTCTCCGGCGCGTGTCGCCGGAGGAAGCCCCTGTCGTCCGGCCACGCTGCCTCTCCGGCACGTGTCGCCGGAGGAAGCCCCTGTCGTCCGGCCACGCTTCCTCTCCGGCACGAGTCGCCGGAGGAAGCCCCTGTCGTCCCGCCACGCTGGCAGGGAGGCTGCGAGAGGTGGCCGAGCGTCGCGTGTCGCCGGAGGCACCCCCTGTCGTCCGGCCACGCTGCCTCTCCGGCACGTGTCGCCGGAGGCAGCCCCTGTCGTCCGGCCACGCTGCCTCTCCGGCGCGTGTCGCCGGAGGCAGCCCCTGTCGTCCGGCCACGCTGCCTCTCCGGCGCGTGTCGCCGGAGGCAGCCCCTGTCGTCCGGCCACGCTGCCTCTCCGGCACGTGTCGCCGGAGGAAGCCCCTGTCGTCCGGCCACGCTGCCTCTCCGGCGCGTGTCGCCGGAGGAAGCCCCTGTCGTCCGGCCACGCTGCCTCTCCGGCACGTGTCGCCGGAGGAAGCCCCTGTCGTCCGGCCACGCTTCCTCTCCGGCGCGTGTCGCCGGAGGCAGCCCCTGTCGTCCGGCCACGCTGCCTCTCCGGCGCGTGTCGCCGGAGGCAGCCCCTGTCGTCCGGCCACGCTTCCTCTCCGGCGCGTGTCGCCGGAGGCACCCCTGTCGTCCGGCCACGCTGCCTCTCCGGCGCGTGTCGCCCGAGGAACCCCCCCCTGTCGTCCGGCCACGCTGCCTCTCCGGCACGTGTCGCCGGAGGCAGCCCCTGTCGTCCGGCCACGCTGCCTCTATGCTGGCGTCTAGACCCGTCCATCTCCCGCCAGTGTCGGCCCCATTTGTGGCCATCGTGTCAAATTCTGACCTCGGTCTTGGCACACGGACTTGAGGACACCAAGCCGTCGACAGAGGTCTGCCCAGATCAGCTCCGGCTTCCTCCGAGCCCTCCGGGGACCCGAACAGTCCCGATCCGGCTCTGTCGGGTCCGCCGAAAGGTCGCATCAGGCCGGATACGGGCCAGACGGCGTCACTTGTGGTGACGTCACGGCGCCGATAACGGATTTCTGGGGCTGATATCATTGACCCGAACGGGTCAATGATAGCTCGGCTATGTGGCCTCGTTCCTTGAACTGTTCCCGGCTGTTCCGAGCGCGGGCCTTTATGTGGCACGTGCGGTCAGTGACAGTGTGCTGCTTCCGGCTAACACCATGACGCGAACGGTCTGTGACTCCGGCTTTATTTCAGCATGGTCCAATCGAATCCCAACGAAGTGAAGCAAAAGCATGTCGGTGTGAACCGAATGACAATAGGACGCCATCTGGCGAAGGTTCCAATCACATTCTGTCCACCCCATAGTGTAACTTCCGCCGTCACGACGTTAGCATTACAATGCACCGCCGCGAAGGTCGCTCCTATGGTTCAAACTGACACACGAAGGCACACAGCGGGTCACAAATTAGTGGTTTGTGTCATTTCCCGTGTCAAGAGCATTTCCCCAGAATCAGAGAGGACAGGGACAGTTGGTGTGCCAGGATGTGTCATGGCACAGAGTGACGAGAGCAAACAATGGCAGAAACAATTACGTCATATTTCAGCCTAAGATAACAGCCATAATTACGGATCGCCGTGGGAGCCAGTGCCGTAAGGGACGAGGACGGAGAACGCGTCACCAGAAATATCATGAAAGTTCACATTACGGCTGTGCTGTTGCATGAAAAAATGAACCAAACATCCCATCTCGTCCTCCCCTCCTCTCCACCTCCCGCCCAAATGCCGTGGCGACGCCCATGCAGATGACTTGGGGACATTCAAACTATCCTTCCAATTCGCAGGAAATTGTGTCGCTCATATTCTACCACCAGTAAGCAGACTGTGCTTCCGGTCATCTCCATGAATCAATCTGGGATCGTCAGACGCCGGGGTGGGGCGAGGATATCGGAGCGGACTCTAGCGCAAACCTGCTCGGCGGATTCCTGCGGAAGACTGCCGTGCTGACTGCCGCGGCCCTCGCCAAGGTCGCATGTGGTCGTAATTCGAGGACGTAATTCTGGCGCGATTTGCGGGACCAACGGCCGGGCCGGCCTGCCAGCCAATTAGTCACAGGTGGCGCCACCAGTCCGGGGGACAGCCGGCGGGCGGCTGCGGCAGAGTTGGAGCACTCTCACGTTGGTTCCGGGTATGTGTAGGGGGTTATGTTGGCAGGCGGAGGATTTGCGCAGCAGGAAACTGGCGGCGGCACCACGCTGGACACGCGACGAACATGTTGGGCAGCGGTGTCCTGTTGCCATGTGTGACGTCAACTACATGTTGGGCAGCGGTGTCCTGTTGCCATGTGTGACGTCAACTACACTGCACTGCTACTTCGGTTTTAATAACTTTTTTTTGATCGTCCGTACGATCTCATTAGGGATCATTTAAGAAGTGGTGAAAAAATTGCTTCCACCTCAGCAAAGGAATTGTGTGGGGACGTGTTGCCGATCAGTCTCACTCGCCTGTCCTGAGACAGGCGAGATCTATCCTACCACACATTGCCCCATCTGGACCCCGTCGGGCCATGAGCGACGGTCAAGACGAAATGATCGCATTTAGCGACGCTGGTACCACACACCTGAAAGTGAACTTTATACAGCTTGCCTTCAAAGTGGATTACAGCACTCACTTACAGGGGTGACTATTACTGCATCAAAATAACTGACCCTCCCATAGTCCGTTGTGTCATAATTATTCAAATACCTAAAGTTATATAGTAATACAACAGCCTACATCACCCACATAGTAGCAGGACGGCCAAATTCAACAACAACGTTATAAATGGTTCAGACTTAGTATGAGACACAGGGGCCATCCAGATTAAACGTGTAAAGGTAGGATATCATAAGCCTGGACGAAAAGGACACCCATCACGCCAACCAGCACCACATCTCAAATTTCAAGGAAACCATCCACCAATATATCACACACCAATCCACGCCTATCTACCTTATCTATCCAGACCCATTCACTCGACCCCGCGTAACACACACGTGGATCGAGTTTCCTACCAATAATTTTCCAACTCCATCCATGCCTGCTTAAAGGGGCCCGTATCGTGCACACCTACTTAGCATAAATCTCACCTCATCCACCACGAATTAGAATAGAAAAACATGATTTTCCCGCCTAAAAAAATTGCTCGCCCTATTTTTTAATACATTCAGTGAGGGACTCTCCACAACATCATCAGACAACCTTTTCCATTGGTCAACAACCCTTTGACTGAAGATCTGTTATCGCTTAACTGTCCTACATCTCGACTTGTCCAACCTGAATTGATGACCCCTATGTGATACTCTAAACAGAAAGGCATCATTCAGATTGGCCTGATCTAGTCCTTTAACGATTTGATGCATTTCAATCATATCACCCCTTAATCTCCTATACTTGAGCGAGTGCATATCTAATGTCATAAGGCATTCTCCATATTCTGCTACCTAGTCCACTGATGAGTCTAGTGGCATTACGCTCCACTCTTTCTAACATATCTATATCTTTTTTTTTTCTAAGTAAAGGCTCCATGCCTTTACATAATATTCCAAGTGAGGCCGCACATAGGCTAAGTACTGTTTTTTCATGACTTCCTTTCTCTTATAACTCACACTCCTATTAATGATTCCCAGCAGTCTGTGTGTCCTGTTCCTAGCTGAGATACATTGCTATTTCTGCTTTAAAGTCGTTTGATGCTAACACACCTAAGTCTATTTCCTCTCAAATACCATCCAATTCCCTACTTCCCATTGTATATATGAAAGTCTCACCTCCAAATGCATAACCTTGCACTTGTCATAGTTGAAAGACATCTGCCATTGATCAGCCCACTTTTTGGGTCCTCCAAATCTAATTGAATATTACTGGATTGATCAATACTGTTAGCCACTCTTACTAGCTCGATGTCATCAGTAAATTTGAACACGCCATTCATCAGCCCTACATCAATGCTATTCACAAAGATGATAAAGAGAAGTGGTTCCAGAACAGAGCCTGTGGCACTCCACTCAAAGCATACCTCTATTCAGATTTACATCTATTTAACATTACCCTTTGTTTTAGCCCTCTTAGCCATGCTTCAATCAACCTAGAACATTTCCATCAATCATATGCTGCTCTAGTTGATGAACTAGATGCCTGTGTGAAACATTATCAAAAGCTTTACTAAGGTTCATGTACACAACATCCATCCCTCTTAATTGTCTACTTCTTGAGCTACATGCTCCATGAACGCCAATAGGTTAGTTAAACAAGACCTTCGAGATCGAAATCCATGTTTAGTATCCCTTAAAAGGTTGTACCTATCTAGATGAGTCTGGACATTCTGTTTGACCAGTTTGTCTAGTACCTTGCAACCTATTGAGTTCAAACTGACTGGTCTGTAGTTTCCTAAATACTTCATACATCCCTTTTTGAAAATTGGTACAACATTTATATTTCTCCAATCTTCAGATACTTCAGAATACTCCATAGACCGCCTGAAGTGACACATAGAGGAAATGCTAAAGCTTTAGCTCGCTCTACTAAGATCCTAGCATATATATCATTCGGTCCAGAAGATTTATTAGTTTTTATATTCTACACTTGCTTTTCTACAGCTTCTGTAGTTATTGTAAGTTCTTCCAACCTATCACCTACCGTGGTAAAAACTTCAGTTGTTTCCAAGGTACCAGAGTTCTCTTTAATGAAGACTGATGAGAATTGCTTGCTTAGGGACTCCAATATATCACAATCATCAACCATTATTTCACCATGTACCTCCAGTGGCCCTACACTACGCTTGTTAGACTTAAATTTGTCGAAGCTAAATAATTCTCCAGATAATTTGATTTCAGCCAGTCTTTTGGGTGTCCTAACACGTCTCCTAACTTTATCTCTAACTATTAGAGAGCATATATATGTGCAAGCATTTCAGTCCTCTCCAAAAATCCTCCACAGATCCAAGAACCAAACCCCAAGCTTCTCGCAAATCTTGGCCACCCTGCAATTCAGTCCAATTGCCCTAAAATACTATTCTACACTTGCGCTTACTATGGGGAGGATGGATGCTATTACTCCTCTCTTCCTACTTCCTGCAACCTACCCATACAAACCCTATACTCTTTTATTGTTTCCTCAGTTTTACCTCTTCCTATGTCATTCACACCAACATCTACAATTACTGTCGCACCCTCTCCACTTCCCTTCATTACTCCTAACCTATCCTCAATATCCTTTACTAGGGCGCCTGGAAAGCAAATTCGAGTCCCTCTACTAGAGTTCCTACTACAAAATGAACGATCAGCATACCTAACTATCGAGTCCCCTATAACTAAAACCTCCCTCTCTCTATCATCAGTTACCTTATCACTCCCACCTCCATCCTGAGCAGCATTACTCTCCCTCTGCTGTAATACTTCAAGCCTATTATGCATTTCAAAGCCTGAGTCAATTTTCCTTCAAGCTAGTCTGCTACTCCGACGTCTGGTTACTGTCCACTCTCTACTATCCTGGGCCTCACTATCACCATCCCTAGCACTCCTCGAACCCTGCACCAGCTTGCTCGATTGTCATTACCTATTATTTTTGTTTTCATTTGATAAATTTAGTCCGAATTTTTGCTGGGTGGCTTCACGGACCAGTATTCTTCTACTAAGCAGAGCTTGTTGCATGAATCTTGGCCCAACCACCCGATCCATCAATTCCAGTTAAACGGCAGAACTTTGACCGAGAGTTTAACGTGCCATCAACGCACCGACGCGGCCACCCCGGTAGCTCGTCCCCGGCCTTATTGGGCCAGTTGCCAACTGACCCTCCCAGCCGGGGACTAAATGCGACCACGTGAAGGGGCCCAAACCCCGTCTTGCCAGGACAGGGGAGATCTGTGCAGGCCAGTGCTCTAACCAACTAAGCTACCGGGGCGACGGTGATGATGGCGGTGACGATATGATGGGCCCTGCCACTAAACACCCCAGGCCCTCCAGCTCCCTTGTTACCATATCTACCTTCCTACTGAAGTCCCCACTAATCCCCTCCACTCACATTTTTTTTCACAGCCACCTTCCATGTTTGTTTCCCGTTTTAAATTGCTAGTTTTGTTTTTGTTTTTGCTCTTATTATTACTAAGTCTAGTTCTTGTCTTGCCAATATATAAAGCTAGCTAGCGACTAACGTAACCAATCAGGATATGAGCTATCTAGCTTAATGTACTTAAACACTTCATCTAGTAACACTCACACAAAATAAACAACAATTTATCCCTCTGCTTACAGAAACTAAGCTAAGCAAAATTAAGCTTGCAGTTATCTTGAGCTAAGACCCTTACCAGCTACGAACGCAACTGTTACATAAGAAACTCTTAATTTAGATGTGTGCAGCAAAGTTATTACCCATATAAAACTGTTGGGCTGTGGCACAGCTTTACTTCAGATAGATGTTAATCTCCAAAATAAATACTAATATAATCAAAATGAAGCCTAGATAGCTTTCACAATTACAATACTTTGAACACAAGAATCGAATGGGTCTTGTCCAGGTATTTCGTTCTGGTTAAAACCCTGAGTCAGAGGCCCATATTTTAACCAGGATATATATATATATATATATATATATATATATATATATATATATATATATATATATATATGTGTGTGTGTGTGTGTCAGTTTAAACTCACTAACTTAATCTAGCACACAAAGATCGGACGAACTTAATGCTCTGTCCTCCCTTAACAGAAACATAAGCCACATGACCGCGTACGTCACCCGTCTACAAGGGTCCACGTGGCCAAGGCACTATCGGTAATTCTAGAAGCCCATCATACTTATGATAAGTCGTATGCCCTAGATTAAACGATTCAGCCTCCCTTACTTAACCTAGCATTACAATAGAACAAATTCTCCCTCCACTAACCACCTGTGCCGAACTTTTTCTCACCGGTCTTGCCTCGTCACAGAAGCGCAGAAAACACGTCCGACCGAGACGTTCGGAGAGCAGCAAGCGACCAAACTGGTGCAAGCAAGTGACTCACTGATATCTTATTATTACCGTTCCGATATTGTTCCCAATACCAAAGAGCGGCATGATCATGCAATATATTACTCTGACACACACGTATGCACACACACACACACACACACACACACACACACACACACACACACACACACATATATATATATATATATATATATATATATATATATATATATATATATATGTATAGATATAAATATATATATATATATATATATATATATATATATATATGTATATATATATATATATATATATATATATATATATATATATATATATATATATATATACATGTATATACATATGTATACATGCATTGCTGAACACAATCGCGGAACGGGAATTGCACTCTTTCTTCTGCAGACTCTCTATATGTCTTACGATACGCTTTCCGTCGTTTGTATATTCATGCACGATATTCATAAGCAGAAGTAGGATATGTAAGTAGAACATTCGTGATGCTTTTGACGTTTCATCCTCCTACGGACATATTCACGACTAGGTGAAATTGGTCGCGATCACAAGTTTGGAAACCAATATAATATATATACGTGCGATACATGGCATACTGTACTCCGATATTTGTTACGTACAATGAAAAGGCGAAAAAGCAAGAACAAATGCCATCAGTTCATCGCTGTCACTCGCCCTACCGCTTGATGATGAGCTGTGGGCCATCATATAAGAACAACGTGCCTCATGCATTACTCTGGCGGTTGATGGTTGGGTCAATCGCCCGGATAAAAACCGCTTCCAAGATTTTGAGGCGGCGCCTATCAAGGGCTGCTGCTCGGACTTCGGTGTTCAGGGTCATGTCGGAGCGTATGAGGTGGCTGGAATGGTCGCGTTCGGTGTGTATCTGGGGTCCGCCTGTTGTAAATGCATTGTTATGCGCGGCTTAAGGATGTGATTGTGTGTCCAACGTAGCCAATGTTCTGCAGGAGCGTGCACACTCCTTGTATGCACTTGTAAAAGTCGAACAACGTTGGGCATTTTCAGAGGTGTTTTGTCGCGGTTTGGGTTGTTACTCAAGACCAGATAAGACGTTGCTGGGCTGCGGTAGTTTCCAACATGACCCTGAACGCCAGAGTCCTAGCCACAGCCCTTGATAGGTGTTACCTCCAAATCTTGGAAGCGGGTTTTATCAGTTTTATTGACGCAACCATCAACCGCCAGAGCAATGCACGAGGCACGCTGTTCTTATATGATGACCCACAGCTCACCATCAGGCGGTAGGATCCGTGACAGCGATGAACTGATGACATTTGTTCTTGCTTTTTTTCGCCTTCTCATTTTACGTAACACAAATTGGAGTACAGTGTGCCATGTATCGCACGTGTATATATTTTTTCTTCTTCAAACTTGTGATCACGGCCAATTTGACCTAGTCTTGAAAATGTCCGTAGGAGGATGAGCCGTCGAAAATATAACGAATGTTCTTCATACATATCTTAGTTCTGCTTATGAATATCGTGCATGAACATACAAACGATGGAAAGCGCATCGTAAGACAGATAGAGAGTCTGCAGAAGAAAGAGTGCAATGCGCGTTCCGCGATTGTGTTCAATCAACAATATGTATATATATATATATATATATATATATATATATATATATATATATATATATATATATATATATATATATATATGTATATACAAATATATACATATTAGTATATTCATTGCTGCTTCTGTTTCCATGCAGCAGCAGGCACGAGAATGGGCATATAAAGCAAATGTTATGCCGATACGGACTTCAAGCATGGTTCATGTCCGGGTGTGGTTGACTGACAGGTAATTTCCTCGGTTTCAGTGATCTCTTCTATCGCCCTCTTCCCGAAGACCATGACGTCACTGCGAGCCGTCCTCATGCTGGCCTTGGTGGCGGCGGCATTGGCCGGTACGTACCGTATCGTACACTTCCAACAAGGAAGACATGCCAGATACGGCGTTTTCCTTGGCCAGGAACGGATCCAAAGGGTGGGGACGAAGGGGGCCATTGTTCCTCCTAGCATCCCGAAAGACGCCCCTCCCGAAAGACGTCCCTGATGGAAATGAGGTGTCCCTCCGGAAAGCTTGAATGCACCTCCCCCGACCCCTCTCGCTGGATGCAATTTTCAGTTCAAGGAATGGAAAAGACGTCCCTGTGGGAATGTCCAGTACACCCTCCCCCTCCGCTTAGTGATTTTTATCCGGAGGCTCCTCTCCGAGTGCAAAGACTGAACATATCGCTTCCAACCCCTAGCGGAATCCTAGATACGTCAGTGTCCTTGGCCCGTGTTGGCCAGCATAACCAACATAGCAGCATAGCCAGCATATTCGTGATGCCTGAAAAAGCCGAAACAACTCATCACTGGTGGGTATTCGGACCGTTTCGGTACTGATTTTCAACAGGATGGGATGGTGACACGTTGTCCATCTTGGAGACATTTATACATGCACCTTTGGAAATTGCATGGCCAAAAGCCGTTGTGGTTCTTTGCTGGGCGGTGCGAGAATGCTGGAGACAGAGACTGTTGCCGCAAGTTTTTATCGTCAGTTGGCACTGTTCCGGTAGATCGATTGCGGTATATTGGGGTGCTATGTCCGCTGCAAAGAATGCTATGCTATGCAAATAATGTTAGCAACGCAGACAAAGACGTTGCCTGCGTTGCATTATGTTGTGTACTAGCCCAGCAGTATAATTTTGGTTGAATGTAGATATCCGACACAATTAGTTCACTTTGAACAGCGGCTTGCCGAACTACTCACCTCGCTGCTCCCTTGTGATCTGAAAACGTAGTTGCAAATTCCCTCTGCTGCAGAATTGATGCAAAATTATCATGCATCACACGTTGCACTCTGCTGTGCCTTTATCTTCAATTGCCGGCATTACTCATTGCAAGTTTAAAATATCTACCTATGTGTGCTTTCGCCCGGTTGAGAGCTTGCGGTCAAAGTACTACTAGAGGATCGAAGATGGATGGATAGAAGAGGATACTGGTGGAACACTGGTGCCACTGGTGACCATCATAGTGTGCGGCAGCTGTTCCTCCGACTGCAGGAGCTCGTACAGACGACTGTGCTGCCCCCTACAACAACATCTCGTCACTTTTACAGCGCCGACCGGCCACCAGATGGCAGCGCAGGAGCACAGCTCTGAGGCCCGGTCCCACCACGGAGAGGCCGGACTGGGACAGACAGGTGAGCGGGTGGTTGGCACCGTCTGGCGCGACCGTCGCGGTCGTGACCGGCGTCCGCGGCCGTCACGTGCACGGACCGGTGCCCGTGGCGCGCCACACCGCGCCGCCAGTGTCGACGCCAGGTCAACGTCCACCCAACCGACCGTGGAGAGCTGTGCCGCCCAGATGCACCAGCAGCAACTGAAGCGGTGCCAGTGACGCCTCACCGCTTCTGATGACGGACGCACAATCGCTGCGGCCGTCGCCAGTTTAAAAGGAGATAACGTGGTTTAAAGTGAACGCACCATTGGCATATTATGGGCGCACTATGAACGTTGCAGGGAAGGAATAGACTTCAAAATGGTCCTTGATCCCCCCCCCCACCTTGGCACACTTCCTGCACCATTGACTGCTCCTTGCAATGCAATTTTATACCATGTTACCATGCCACTATCATTATGCTACACCATAATGTGCCTAGGGTGGATTGTTGCACACGGATGGTAGGCTAATATAGTGGTTCCTTCAAAAAGGAAGAAAAAAAAATCGTGGTGAGGCAATGAAGCTGGCAACCTCGTGAAGCTTATCATATCGGAAATAAAAACCCACCGAAGTCAAAGTAATTATGTGACAAATAGCATAGCAATGCGCCCCTCATCTGATTTTATAGTGCAAGCGATATTCATCTTTAAAACATAGCGAATAGGGCTGTAATTACATTTGTGCTAACACTTTCCAGAATTTCAGTATTATTCAGCAAGGGACGATCTAGATCGGGTCGAAATTGATTAAGAAGTTACTCAAGGCCTCTATATGTTGGTGTCAATATTTCAAGTCTTCAAGGATAAAACAAGCCAAAGCTCGGCATTATGTATTGCTCAACGTGGGGTTTTTCAGCCGACAGCAATACTCGACCTAGAGATTACACGCTGATATTGTTCTCCCAATGCAATATTTTTTATTAGGGCCCCAAGAGCTTGGTGAGGAGAGCGGAACATTAGTTAGTGCTTTAAAATGATCATGTTATACACCACTTTGGATTTCGTTGGAGCGTCATGTATATCCACTGACGCATCGACCCCCACCACTGACGTATCGACCCCCACCACTGACGTATCGACCCCCACCACTGATGTGTCGACCCCCACCACATATTTATTCAGTCGCTTCTTCGAGCAGGCTACGCGACATAGCGGTTACCCTATCGCAGCAAAAATAGAAATAAGTTGTTACTTAACAGGAATATGACGTTGGTCGCTACGGAGGACAGCAAAACACCGAAAATAAACGATTAAAAAGTACTGAGGAAGAATTCACCAGGATTGAAAACTTAACTTCCTGCAAGGTTTTGGTCATTACATACTACTCTGAAATCGTCCACGTGCATCAAATGGCCTTGGCAGAAGGCGTAAGGTACCTGAAGTTCGATTGATCTGGCAACTCGAGCCTTAGCGTGGCGGGGAAGGCCGTTGTAACAGTCTACTACTGCATCATGTAATCAAAGTTACCCTACACAGGGTTACATAGGTATCGAAGTCATATCTGGCCAGTTAGAAGAAATCTACGGAGTTAGACAGGTTAGAAGAAGTCATCTCAGACAATTCTGCCGAAACGTATATATTTTTTTCGAGGTAAATTTAGATGGCGAACAAAAAAAAGTAGTACGCACACGTCATGTAGCAGGATGCTGTTTCAACCAAGTTTTTGCTACCAATCAAAAGTTCTTACCAGGTTTCGGAAGAAACATTTTGATCACATTTGTTTTTGTCAAGACGACTATAAATGACGCCATTTGAGCTTCCGCTCTTCCAGAATGCCATCTCAATAAATACATTGAAAGTCTGTGAAGTTCTGGATCACGATGCAATGTTAGGACAATGCAGTAAGTCATGAACTGCAACTTATATCGGAAATAATTAAGGCATTGTGTTGAATCGTTACCTATATTTTATAACTATATGATTGTTAGATATGTTCCTCAGTATGGCATCATCACATCACCTAGGGCGAACTGGAACTTGGCGTCCAAAGTGGAAGCTAATCCAGATTTTTATTTGCATGTGCTGGAAATATCAGATCAGCCCAGCATTGACATTGCATAGCAACGGGAAAACCGAGAGCAAAGAGCGAACAGCTGTGCAATATTTCTTGGCACAAGTCTGCTTTTATGAGCGATCTAATCAAAAGTTCTTTTCTGGGATAACAATAAGCCTAGTTTCACAGTTGTGACATTTTGTGTAAAAGTAAACTTTTCACCACGTTCGTAGATTTGTGGACCGCTTGTGTGGTACGGTCAACTTCGAGCCTGATCCCCTCACTCATCTGATGGTGTTCACAAGTTGCACAGAACACGCACCCAAATACATGCACATAATCAGATGTGATTATGCTGGTCTGAATATTCACGTGCAGGCAAATCTGGTAATTCATGCACCGTGTTCAAATCTAACGTTGTTCCATGCACTATGCATTATGTACCAATCGTGGCTCTGTCGGTAGTGGCACATCACACGGCAAAGACCGATAGTCCCCTGACGGCCGGTGTCGGGGACTAGGCCCAGGATGCTGATGGGCGACACTGATGATAGTGTCGGGGACCATGCCCAGGGTGATGATGGGCGCGACTGACGGTAGTGTCGGGACCAGGCCCAGGGTGATGATGGGCGCGACTGACGTTAGTGTCGGGACCAGGCCCAGGGTGATGATGGGCGCGACTGACGTTAGTGTCGGGACCAGGCCCAGGGTGATGATGGGCGCGACTGACGGTAGTGTCGGGACCAGGCCCAGGGTGATGATGGGCGCGACTGACGGTAGTGTCGGGACCAGGCCCAGGGTGATGATGGGCGCGACTGACGATGGTGTCGGGACCAGGCCCAGGGTGATGATGGGCGCGACTGACGGTAGTGTCGGGACCAGACCCAGGGTGATGATGGGCGCGACTGACGGTAGTGTCGGGACCAGGCCCAGGGTGATGATGGGCGCGACTGACGTTAGTGTCGGGACCAGGCCCAGGGTGATGATGGGCGCGACTGACGGTAGTGTCGGACCAGGCCAGGGTGATGATGGGCGGACTGACGTTAGTGTCGGGACCAGGCCCAGGGTGATGATGGGCGCGACTGACGGTAGTGTCGGGACCAGGCCCAGGGTGATGATGGGCGCGACTGACGTTAGTGTCGGGACCAGGCCCAGGGTGATGATGGGCGCGACTGACGGTAGTGTCGGGACCAGGCCCAGGGTGATGATGGGCGCGACTGACGGTAGTGTCGGGACCAGGCCCAGGGTGATGATGGGCGCGACTGACGTAGTGTTGTGTGGGACCAGACCCAGGGTGATGATGGGCGCGACTGACGGTAGTGTCGGGACCAGACCCAGGGTGATGATGGGCGCGACTGACGGTAGTGTCGGGGACCAGGCCCAGGGTGATGATGGGCGCGACTGACGATGGTGTCGGGACCAGGCCCAGGGTGATGATGGGCGCGACTGACGGTAGTGTCGGGACCAGGCCCAGGGTGATGATGGGCGCGACTGACGGTAGTGTCGGGACCAGGCCCAGGGTGATGATGGGCGCGACTGACGGTAGTGTCGGGGACCAGGCCCAGGGTGATGATGGGCGCGACGACGGTAGTGTCGGGACCAGGCCCAGGGTGATGATGGGCGCGACTGACGGTAGTGTCGGGACCAGGCCCAGGGTGATGATGGGCGCGACTGACGATGGTGTCGGGACCAGGCCCAGGGTGATGATGGGCGCGACTGACGTTAGTGTCGGGACCAGGCCCAGGGTGATGATGGGCGCGACTGACGATGGTGTCGGGACCAGGCCCAGGGTGATGATGGGCGCGACTGACGTTAGTGTCGGGACCAGGCCCAGGGTGATGATGGGCGCGACTGACGATGGTGTCGGGACCAGGCCCAGGGTGATGATGGGCGTGACTGACGGTAGTGTCGGGACCAGGCCCAGTGTGATGATGGGCGCGACTGACGGTAGTGTCGGGACCAGGCCCAGGGTGATGATGGGCGCGACTGACGGTAGTGTCGGGACCAGGCCAGGGTGATGATGGGCGCGACTGACGGTAGTGTCGGGACCAGGCCCAGGGTGATGATGGGCGCGACGACGGTGTGTCGGGACCAGGCCCGGGTGATGATGGGCGCGACTGACGATGGTGTCGGGACCAGGCCCAGGGTGATGATGGGCGCGACTGACGGTAGTGTCGAGGACCAGGCCCAGGGTGATGATGGGCGCGACTGACGTTAGTGTCGAGGACCAGGCCCAGGGTGATGATGGGCGCGACTGATGATAGTGTCGGGGACCAGGCCCAGGGTGATGATGGGCCCGACTGACGGTAGTGTCGGGACCAGGCCCAGGGTGATGATGGGCGCGACTGACGATAGTGTCGAGGACCAGGCCCAGGGTGATGATGGGCGCGACTGACGGTGGTGTCGGGGACCAGGCCCAGGGTGATGATGGGCGCGACTGACGGTAGTGTCGGGGACCAGGCCCAGGGTGATGATGGGCGCGACTGACGGTGGTGTCGGGGACCAGGCCCAGGGTGATGATGGGCGCGACTGACGGTGGTGTCGGGACCAGGCCCAGGGTGATGATGGGCGCGACTGACGGTGGTGTCGGGGACCAGGCCCAGGGTGATGATGGGCGCGACTGACGGTAGTGTCGGGGACCAGGCCCAGGGTGATGATGGGCGCGACTGACGGTAGTGTCGGGACCAGGCCCAGGGTGATGATGGGCGCGACTGACGGTGGTGTCGGGGACCAGGCCCAGGGTGATGATGGGCGCGACTGACGGTAGTGTCGGGGACCAGGCCCAGGGTGATGATGGGCGCGACTGACGGTAGTGTCGGGACCAGGCCCAGGGTGATGATGGGCGCGACTGACGGTGGTGTCGGGACCAGACCCAGGGTGATGATGGGCGCGACTGACGGTAGTGTCGGGGACCAGGCCCAGGGTGATGATGGGCGCGACTGACGTTAGTGTCGGGACCAGGCCCAGGGTGATGATGGGCGCGACTGACGGTAGTGTCGGGACCAGGCCCAGGGTGATGATGGGCGCGACTGACGGTGGTGTCGGGACCAGACCCAGGGTGACGATGGGCGCGACTGACGGTAGTGTCGGGGACCAGGCCCAGGGTGATGATGGGCGCGACTGACGGTGGTGTCGGGGACCAGGCCCAGGGTGATGATGGGCGCGACTGACGGTAGTGTCGGGACCAGGCCCAGGGTGACGATGGGCGCGACTGACGGTAGTGTCGGGACCAGGCCCAGGGTGATGATGGGCGCGACTGACGGTAGTGTCGGGACCAGGCCCAGGGTGATGATGGGCGCGACTGACGATGGTGTCGGGACCAGGCCCAGGGTGATGATGGGCGCGACCGACGGTAGTGTCGGGACCAGGCCCAGGGTGATGATGGGCGCGACGACGGTGGTGTCGGGACCAGGCCCAGGGTGATGATGGGCGCGACTGACGGTGGTGTCGGGACCAGGCCCAGGGTGATGATAGGCGCGACTGACGTAGTGTCGGGACCAGGCCCAGGGTGATGATGGGCGCGACTGACGATGGTGTCGGGACCAGGCCCAGGGTGATGATGGGCGCGACTGACGGTAGTGTCGGGACCAGGCCCAGGGTGTGATGGGCGCGACTGACGTTAGTGTCGAGGACCAGGCCCAGGGTGATGATGGGTGCGACTGACGTTAGTGTCGGGGACCAGGCCCAGGTGATGATGGGCGCGACTGACGGTAGTGTCGGGACCAGGCCCAGGGTGATGATGGGCGCGACTGACGGTAGTGTCGGGGACCAGGCCCAGGGTGATGATGGGCGCGACTGACGGTAGTGTCGGGACCAGGCCCAGGGTGATGATGGGCGCGACTGACGGTAGTGTCGGGACCAGGCCCAGGGTGATGATGGGCGCGACTGACGATGGTGTCGGGACCAGGCCCAGGGTGATGATGGGCGCGACTGACGGTAGTGTCGGGGACCAGGCCCAGGGTGATGATGGGCGCGACGACGATGGTGTCGGGGACCAGGCCCAGGGGTGATGATGGGCGCGACTGACGATGGTGTCGGGACCAGGCCCAGGGTGATGATGGGCGTGACTGACGATGGTGTCGGGACCAGGCCCAGGGTGATGATGGGCGCGACTGACGATGGTGTCGGGACCAGGCCCAGGGTGATGATGGGCGCGACTGACGATGGTGTCGGGACCAGGCCCAGGGTGATGATGGGCGCGACGACGATGGTGTCGGGACCATGCCCAGGGTGTGATGGGCGCGACGACGATGGTGTGGGACCAGGCCCAGGGTGATGATGGGCGCGACGACGATGGTGTCGGGACCAGGCCCAGGGTGATGATGGGCGCGACTGACGGTAGTGTCGGGGACCAGGCCCAGGGTGATGATGGGCGCGACGACGATGGTGTCGGGGACCAGGCCCAGGGTGATGATGGGCGCGACTGACGATGGTGTCGGGACCAGGCCAGGGTGATGATGGGCGCGACTGACGATGGTGTCGGGACCAGGCCCAGGGTGATGATGGGCGCGACGACGTTAGTGTCGGGACCAGGCCCAGGGTGATGATGGGCGCGACTGACGGTGGTGTCGGGACCATGCCCAGGGTGATGATGGGCGCGACTGACGATGGTGTCGGGACCAGGCCCAGGGTGATGATGGGCGCGACTGACGGTAGTGTCGGACCAGGCCCAGGGTGATGATGGGCGCGACTGACGATGGTGTCGGGACCATGCCCAAGGTGATGATGGGCGCGACTGACGATGGTGTCGGGACCAGGCCCAGGGTGATGATGGGCGCGACGACGGTAGTGTCGGGGACCAGGCCCAGGGTGATGATGGGCGCGACTGACGATGGTGTCGGGACCAGGCCCAGGGTGATGATGGGCGCGACTGACGGTGGTGTCGGGACCAGGCCCAGGGTGATGATGGGCGCGACTGACGGTAGTGTCGGGACCAGGCCCAGGGTGATGATGGGCGCGACTGACGGTAGTGTCGGGACCAGGCCCAGGGTGATGATGGGCGCGACTGACGATAGTGTCGGGGACCAGGCCCAGGGTGATGATGGGCGCGACTGACGATAGTGTCGGGACCAGGCCCAGGGTGATGATGGGCGCGACTGACGGTAGTGTCGGGACCAGGCCCAGGGTGATGATGGGCGCGACTGACGGTAGTGTCGGGACCAGGCCCAGGGTGATGATGGGCGCGACTGACGGTAGTGTCGGGACCAGGCCCAGGGTGATGATGGGCGCGACTGACGTTAGTGTCGGGACCAGGCCCAGGGTGATGATGGGCGCGACTGACGGTGGTGTCGGGACCAGGCCCAGGGTGATGATGGGCGCGACTGACGGTAGTGTCGGGACCAGGCCCAGGGTGATGATGGGCGCGACTGACGTTAGTGTCGGGACCAGGCCCAGGGTGACGATGGGCGCGACTGACGGTGGTGTGTTCTGCTTCAGACGCGACACCGGCGGGGTCGACTGCGGCGGAGGAGGGCGCCGAGAGTCAGCCCGATGTCGAAGTGTCCGTGGCCACGTCAACTTCGCTCGAGATCTCCACGGTGACGTCATCAGTCAGCTCGGTGATGAGCCCGATGCCCGACCAGGAATCGGTGGAGCAGGCTCAGCCGGGTCAGGTTAACCTGATGGTGGAGGGACAGGAAGAGGATAAGGAGGAGGAGGAGGAGGAGGAGGTCCAGGAGTCGGCGGAGCAGGCTCAGTCGGGTCAGGTCGACCTGATGGTGGAGGGACAGGAAGAGGAGAAGGAGGAGGGGAGTGGGGAGGTCCAGGAGGAGCAGAAGGCGGCTGAGCAGGTGACCGACCTGGAGGTGGACGCCGCGTCCAACGAGATCGACAACGGTACCATTGGCACCCTCCTGAGCACGGCTGTCCCCGTCGAGGGTGTCAAAGCCGAGAGCTTGGAGGCTGTTGAGGAGGAGGGCGAGGAGGCGGCCGAGCCAACACGGCAGGGCGAGGAGACGACCGAGGCGCCACACACGGTTGAGGTCACCACGTCCGTCTCGATGCAGATTACCGAGATGACCATGTCCGTGTCGTCGGACATGTCCCCCGTCGAGCAGCAGACCGACGCCGACTTCGCCATCGTGTCCGACGGCTCCTACTCGGCCGACCTACCCTCGGAGCTGGAGGTGCAGCTGGAGGAGGGAAGCGGCGTTCAGGCCGACTTCGAAGGCTCCGGCTTCCAGGCCGACTTCGACAGCTACAGCGCCGAGGACCAATCGGAGGGCTCGGGCGCCGACAGCGAGCGGGCGCTGCACGTGGCCAACGACTCGCCAGCGGAGGAGTCGTCTGGCGACCAGCCGGAGGAGGACAACACCACCAAGGGCACGCTCATCTTCGACCTGGGCGCCAACGCCACACCAGAGCTACACGATCTCGTGCAACGGACCGTGCTGGAGGCGATCATGGACGAGGGCCTCCTCTCGGCGACCGAAGTCAATCCGGTCATCCAGGTGGAAGGCAGCGGCGTCATCTTCGACGACGCGTTCGACGACAGCGGCTCCGGCGACGGCACCAACAGCAAGCCATTCGTTTCCATCCACTTCTGAGCACGTGATTGGGCAAGTCCGACCTGTCGAGGCTATTTGGCTTCGGAACTCCCCTTGGGATGTTGTAGTCAATCTTTTGACCTTAAAATGTTTTCTCTCAATGACACCACTTCGTAGAAGAACTGAAGTGAAGGTGCACGTGAGAGAGATAGACAGAGAGAGGGATGGGATTGGTGAGAAAGGGAGAGATAGCTGGAGAGAGAAAGGGAGATGGAAATGGAGAAGGACAGCCATAAGTGACCAAGCGCTACGTGTGATGCGCATGACCGGGGCATTACACGAAGCGTCTGCGCCGGTTGTTGACTAGACGACTGTGCGGTGCAGCCTAGACCAGTTGTTGGGATGGCGGCCCGTGCGACCCTGCCCCGGCACAGTGGCGTCGATGCTCCGCCGGTTCAAGCCGTCCGTATTTATTGTTTGTCCCACCTTGCCATGGATGTTTGTGCGTTCATCATCTCATCGCTTCCCGTGGCTGCACTGGCCTGTGCGCCGCGCCACTGCAGGACCTCGCTGATATTACCCCCCACTTGTGTTTGTCTAGTGTTGCTAGCTTTCACCTTATCTTGCATTGAGGCGCTGAGTTGAACTGAAGGCCCGTGTAGTGTTCCCGGCCCGCAGCTGTTCTGCCGTGATTGTCTGGGCCTCGGCTAGTGAAGGGTACATTGTGGATGCCAATTGACCAGGTACTAGCAATACATTGTCTGCTGTACGGAGATCGCCAGCTGTGGTCCGCGGCTGAGCGCCAGCCGGAACACTTGTGACCTCAGCTGCTGGAGATCAAATGGAACGCTATGATCCCAGCGACTTTTGAAGCTGAGGGCCGGGGATCTGGCAATGACCTTGGTGATTCCCTCTAAAACAGTTGTCCTTCTCCTAGACGGGGAGCTTGCCTTGAGGCGACGTGGGCTTTGAATGGAGAACACAGGCGCACGGAGGTTGAGGTATCACGGGGTGGGCCGCATGCAGTGTTGCGCCAGGAGGGTAATTGGTGCATGCTTGGAGATGCGCAGAAAAGTAACGAACTACTGCTCCAAAGATTCTCGATTCATGTCAGATGTCAGATCGGTCCATGTCAGAGAAAGGTTAAAAGGGGTTCCTTGATGGTGTGAACTGCATGTAATACTGGCCCGTACTGAAATGATTTCGTTTGTGGCAAAATATTGGTGCGACTCTGCCCACCTTTCTCCTCCCCAAATTCGGGAACTGCTAGACATGAAACATGCAACGTAGGCATGAAGATCAGATAAATGCAAAAGGCAAGGCTCATAAAGTCACAGCTCAAGGCTGATCAATTTTAATCCAGGTTAACCAGGTAAAATAGTCATTTGAGAAACTTCTTCCAGAATTGATCGGACCAAATCTGAAATCATCCGAACTACGTCGTCGGCGTCTGAAATCCGACCAATCATTGTGGGTTCAGCATCGACATCATCATGGGTACGAACACAGTAACAAGAAGACTAGATGCTTGCGAGTGCTAGACGCAGGTGGAAACGATGTGGAACGATGGACTTGCAGGCCCTCTGTGGCCGAACATGGATTCGAGGCAAACACAGCACTTATGATTTTGGCCTGATGACATTGGCTGGCAAATGCACAAGGTGAGGTTGAGCCATCTGCGCTGAAACGGTGCACGGACGGCACGCTAAGCTCTCGGATACAAGTATGACATTGAGCTTGATTTTTCCATTTGGGCGCAGCGTTCCCGGTCAATAAAGCCGGTCCCGTTCAGAGAGGGCCTCGGTCTTGTAAATTCATTTTACCAGTCATTCTTGAACTTAAATGTAGTTTAAGATTCGTCCGTTTCAAACCTGTCGCCTTCAGTTGCTGCGTTGACATCGCAGAACAAACTTTGATGCCCAATTTTCCAAAATTTTACGCCATGCGATGCACGCTTCATTTATTCGTGAATAAGCCAAACGGTAGCGCTCAACGTCAATAGGAGGCATGGCTGGAAAGCTTCGATTAGCGACCGGTAGATGGCAGCATGGAAGCGTCAGACGAACCGCAACAGCGCACCTTCAGCGTTGATTGTCGCGCCCGTGGTGGGAAATGTGTGTTTCTGTATTGTTGACTAGACGAATTTCGAGAAGACAAAATGATTGTGGTATCCTGGATAGTCAATGGAGAAGGGTGAGGAAGGGCACTATTCATGGACAGCCATGTTGAGGCTGGAGCTTGCCGTGTTTTTCCGAGTCTTGCCGTGAAACTACAACAACGAGGAAAAGGAGAACAAGAAGGGCCTTGTTGACAGGTAAGAACCCGATAAGAAGCGCCCTTAGAAGCAACAAAGCCCTGTTACCAGCAAGGCTAGCTGGTTCGAAGGTATGGTTGTTGTTCACAGAAACTGGATTCGAAACTAGCAGTCTTCCACACGGAATATCGATATTTTCGTGGTTCCTAAGGTGAAAGGCAACATAGCTTTCCCCGAAGATTGGCTTATGCGAACGTACCACACCTGCAAGTTGAAATAAATCGCTATCAAATGCACCTCTACTTGCAGACGGCAAGTAGGGACATCGCTGCTAGTGCACCCTCGATACTCTAGCAGCGAAACTGTCGAGCCGTTGGAAATATTGTAAAATATTTCCGTTGTTGGATTTTAAAGCATTTTTGCTCTTAAAGACCATTTAATAGCTATTAAATCTCTTGGTTGATTATTTCAGTTTCAGGGCGTATCTTTGGTTATTTAGCGCCAATAACTAATAATATGCTACCGGTTAAAAATAATCAGGCCTTCCTCTGAAGTACTAAATGCACACAGTTACAGATGCCCAAGTCACACCCTTTAGCTCACATGCACAATAAAATAGCATGCTACAGTGACGGACAGATTATATGGAGCTCGGTGGCGAAGATATATTCAAATAACTTGTCAGTCTGGATAAAACGCGATTCGTCACTTAGAATGTCAGGAAGCGTAGGCGAGTCCGCTCATTGGCCAAAATCCCGTATTCGCTGCACTCAAAAGCGGATACATGGCAACAGAGCACGGCGCACTGTAAGAGGTACATCACAATGGTCACTGATCGGCCTCGAATCATTCATTAGAAAGTAACGTTGGGTGGCGTACGTGTGCTCTATCCTCAGTCTGGCATGTACTATTCCTTCCTACCGGGATTTCTTCACTGACGCTTCCCATAACACTAGACGGCTTTTCAATGTTTTAAGCTTGTTATTATCAATGGTGTCCCAAGCTTTCTGCCATTTAAGCTCGAATAATGCGTTGATGGACTAGTTGAGGTTTGTAGCAGGAATGGGAAGTGCATGGGTGGCTTACCTCCCAAGGCGGAGTGGATATTAATTCCACCCTCATGATGGTGCTCAGGCGAATGCTGCTCTCCTGCAGCAACTTCCGCACGCGGATACAAAATGGGTTCGAACTGGTGCCTCGTCGGTGCTGGAATATCTCTTGTATGCGAGTGAAAAACACGAATTCGTAGGCTGGGTAAGTGGGGAATTGCTTTAGCATACAAGAGTAGCGCAGCCCGAGTCTTTCTCTTCCATAGATAATGCTGGTTCATGAGCTTCTGCTCAGAGATTCGCGATTGGCAAGGTGCGAAATGCTCCCGTAGCGATTATCAAGGCTCCATGGTGAATAATCTCCAGTAGGCGTTTGTTTGAGGTGCCGGACGAGTCGTATACAAAGCAGCAGTAATCAAGTTTGGATCGTATGAGTGATCGGTATAGTCGCAAAAGGGTGGTTTTGTCCGATCCATAAGTTGTCCTAGACAGGTACTTCATGAGATTTAAAGATCTACCACGTAATTCACGCAGAACTTGTATGAGGTATCTATACGTGATGCGACTGTCGAAGTGGACACCCAAGATCCTTGTTGTCGGTTGGAAAAGTATGTCCTGTCCGAAAAGCTGGATTTTTGGATTGTTGCAGATTCGACGACGCCAAAAGTGCATGGCTACCGTCTGTGTATTGGAGAAGCAGAAGCCATTTACACTTCAGATTTACCCTCCATCTCTTCAGATAGGAAACTTCATCTGTCTCGACAGGGATAATGTGCGTGATGCCGATGACCACCAAATTCCAACGTCATCAACAAACAGTGACTTGCTATTTCCAGGTGGCAGACCATATCCAATGTCGTTTATCTAACTGCGAACAGTGCTACGTTTAAAATACTTCCCTGAGGAACACCGTTCACTCAGGTGAAAGTATCCGACATGGCATTCCCAACCCGTACGCGAAACGTCCTTTTGGACAGCAAATTCTCGTAGGCACCCTCGATGTAGAAAAAGACAGGACCTACGTGTCACTTTTGCTCAAAACTGGCTCGAATTTCCGTATCCAATTTTAAAACATGGTCAAATGTAGAGCGGCGCTTCCTAAAACCACACAGTGCATTGGTTAAAAAGTTTCGTGCCTTCAAGAACCATGCAACACGCAGGTTTAGAAGTTTTTTTCATCAGCTGGCTTAAACGTAATGTAAGCGAAATCGGTCGATAGGGTTCAAAACCATTCTTGCCCGGCTTCGACAATGGAACAACGGTAGCTTCTCGCCAAGCGGGGAGAACCCACCCCCGTTCCAAGCAGCAATAAAGGTTCTGAGGAGAATTTGAAGCGCGTTTACGGGAAGGTGACGAAAGCATTTCATGATGCCCGTTGCCTGTCTGGTCCCTCAGACACACAGCGTAGTGCGTCAATGGGAGACACCACACGAAAGCTTTCAGACGCAGCCGCCAGAGCGGCGACACATGCGAGTAGGACATGAATTGCTCGCGGGACTAGCCGTGTCGATGTCTTCAGCTTGTGAAGAACGGGAAATTGGAGTGGAAGGAATTTCTTAAAGTTAGTTACTTGGTGTTGGAGCTAGGTGCTGGTGCTTGGTGTTCGTGTTGGTACTAAGCTGAGCTACCGGTTTCGCATATAGGTAAATTCAGTGTCACACCTGGGGTGGATCTAGGAGTTTGCGTGGATGGAGTGTGTGGGGGGGGGGGGGGGACTTGTCCAAATAGGGCGTCATTTCCTTGGAGGAGAGATATGAGCGGTGGAGGGGGGGGGCAGGGTGCACCCGAGCACACTAAAGGATCGCCTTTTCCTCCCAACGGGGCGCATTTCCTCTCAGAGGGACGCCATGGCTAAAAATCCTATCAGCAGGGAGTAGGAGGGGTTGGATTCAGGTCGTCCCGGAGTGGAACATGATTCCGAACTGGAGGGCGCTACTTTTTCATGTGGGTACATGACCCCAGTGCCCTCCCCTCCATGGAGCACACTTCACGGGAGATTATATCGCCTTGACTGTAGCCAAGATAAAGGTAATCCTGGCCTCTTGTGGTGCTACTTTGCACAGAAGGTGCCATGTTGACGCCCTTTGCATGAGAGGTGGGCATGGCCCCCTTGGTTCCTAGATCCGCCGCTGATGAGACCTGTATACTGTCACATGATGTGATTTAGATTTCATACCTGATGTCCTCAGCGATTGGTGTAATGCTTCGTACATAATGCATGGTATTGTTTTCTTGTTGTTTTCTTATTTCATTCCACCATAGATGCAGTATATATTTTTGACTTATTACCTGTCGATTTTCATGGGATAACATAAAGGTAGAAGAGGAAAATTAAGTGTCCAAAAGCAAGGCAAGGCATTTTACAAAATTATTCCTGCCGGTGTGTACTTTCCCAACCAAATTACCAAATGCTAGATTTGAAACTACCAACAACCTACTGTTCGTGCACTACGACCTATTCAGACTTAACTTCGCCCAGAGGATCTTAACATTGCGCATACGGACAGGTCAGAGGCGGATTCAGTAATTGTCATGGGGACACTCGTGTGAGGCGTCATTTCCTCAGAAGGGGCGCCACTGCGAATGTCTCCACTGTAAAAGTCATTGGAGATGTGCCTTCCCGGAAAGTGAGTCGAGAGTGTGTGTGTGGGGGTGAGGGGGGGGGGGGGGGGGGGGTT
Source organism: Ashinkailepas kermadecensis (assembly GCA_034440615.1). Lineage (NCBI taxonomy): Eukaryota > Metazoa > Arthropoda > Thecostraca > Neolepadidae > Ashinkailepas > Ashinkailepas kermadecensis. Next base: position 54,570 of record JAOTOM010005121.1, read on the forward strand.
GCGCTCGACCGTACTGAAAAGGAACACATTTTACCCTCAAGAGGGCGCATTTCCTCTCAGAGAGGCTGAAAAATCCGTTGGCTGTAAAATCCGCTGACCGAGTGGGTCATTGCGCTCTAGCCTTCCCAGAGGTCAGAGGGGCGCCATCTTTTCCGAAGGGGGGGGGGGATGTCCCCAGTGTTCCCCTGTATCCGCCCATATAGTAGGTGTCCTCTAAAGGCATGCACAACAACGTCCCTGGTAACTGCCTAGCATAGGAGTATATTTCTGAACATTATTGGGAGGGCAGAATACATGAATGCAATGGGCAGACTATGGGTTCGTGGCATACCACATAGGGTCCTATGTTACAAGTTGAATTTATTTGGAGGGCACAGGCAACATTGGGGAGGGGCAAGTGGCCTCCCATAAGCATACAAAACTACACCCCTGCTGCTCAGGAACTATGCTGATATCCAGCATGTCTTAACCCCAAACCCAGCCAAAACACTGCTCCGACCTTAAAGCATTAAAACACAGTACCATGATTAAAACCGTCGGCAATCTGGAAGCAAGCATTAGCATATTTCACGTTCGTCCAAGAAATACTCATCATGCGACATTTCAGCAACATAATCAGACTCCTTGGAATGTGTCACATATACGGTAGGGTTTAGTTGGTTTGAAGTAGACTTCTCTGGAATTCTTCATCACCTATGCCTTTTTATGTCCATGATATTACCAACGCATTCGCATTCGCATTCAGCATCCTATTCGCATACTCTCGGATTTCGTTCTTTTTCTTTCAGGATACGATCTTTGTCGCTGGCGAAAGTAAGGCAAACAACAATTATTCAGTAGGACGAGCAGTTCGATCTCCAGAGGTCAAGAAAGGTCATTCGGGTCAAAAACGGGGTAACCGCATACAATTCTAAATGTTTCACTTAAACGAATGATTCCAACGCCTAGATGTCCGCTGTCCATCAAAGAAGCAGCACATTGAATTACATGACTTTCAATGTCACAGTTTGACCTCAGGTCACCAAAGTTGGCCTTACTCATGTACTATACCTATTTACGGGGTACCGAATACAATCATGGTGACACATTGGATATACCTAATTTTTGCAGGTGATAGTCTACATAGCACGTACATAGAGCACATCGATCAAAATGACCCATTATGGTCACGGATTCATCACCGTTTGCCAAAAAAGGCCCAAAAATGGCAAATATACCAAATTCTTGTGTACCCGATAATTTCCGCAAAATTTTAACTTGGCACCACGAAATAACACCCAGACATTGGGTATGGCTCATGGATGCAACACATTGAAACGTCTGACCTACAATCTCATAGTTTGACCTATGTGCACAAATTGTTGTTTTGACCTTGCACTATTGGCATTTACGGGGTACCGAATAATACCTTCATAAATACATTCATCGAATGGACATTAGCGCCAAATAATTTCCCATCCGACAAGAAAGCAGCACATCCAAGCATGTTACCTTCAAGGTCACCATTTGACTTCAGGTCAACGAATATTTTAACATTACACCCTATGGGAAAATCACGGGGTACGGAATAACATTTTCGTGAATGCATTTATCGGATGGATATTAGCGTCGTATAATCGCCCACCGAGCAAGGAAGCAGCACATCCGAGCATGTGACCTTCAACGCCAGCGTTTGACCTCAGGTGAAGTTTGATGAAATTCAGAAAAAGATAGTGGTCCACCTGAGTACCGTATGTGGGCCAAACGAAGCATTTAATGTAGACTATCTCAACACTGATGCATGTACTATCAATACATCAAGCAGCAAACTGCGTGACCTGACCTCTATCGATAACACATTTCATCAGGTAGCACTAGCATCCCATTCAGCAACGCATTCAGAAACGCATTCACCAATATCCTGCGATTCGTCTGAAAATGTGACACAACCTTCGCAGGCAGTACATGCATCACGAAATGATTTTTTTTGCTACGACGAACCATTTCGCCTTCAGAGGCGAAAAGGTCAGCGAGGTCAAATCTGGGGTACCGCATAACTTGCCGGAGAATTCACTTATTGGAATGATTCAAACGCTTGTGCCACCGCTATCACGGTGGCATGCAGCACACCAAGTCCACTGGTCACTCGAGCTCACCATTTGACCTCAGGTCAACGAAGACTATAACATTACACCCTATGGGAAAATCACGGGGTACCGAATAACATTTTCCTGAATACATTTATTAGATGGATATTAGATGGATCCATCGGATGGATCTTTCGAGCGGAGATGCATTGCATATGAGCGGTAAGGTACAATTAGGTGCAGGTCAGCTAGGCTTGCAGTGCTTGATTTTTCGAGCGGGCAATGTGCCGGTGCGTTGATTCGCACCTTCCAGCTTTTTGTGGACATTCTGGAAGGACGAACCTCTGCGGCTGTTCCAAACTGAATAAGACCTTTCACAGCGCTCCTCCATTAATTTTCGATTACTATTCCCCTCATGCCGCTCCTCGATACCATTCGACTTTTAGGCTGTGGATTCTTTACCTCCTTGTAATTGGCAGTCTCAGAAAACTTCTGAACGGTGAACCTTTCGGGATGTCTGTCCATCAGATACCTTAGCCTGTAGATAATCTTGGCTTAATCGATATACTGGATGCTCCCTTAAAAGGAAATATCTAACTGCCTCAGTATGAATTCGTAAATCACAGATAGTTCCATCTCATGGCGAAAAAATGGTACACTATTCTACTATGTCACCTAGCCTAACCTAACATACTCTTGGATATCCTAACTTCACATATATAACAGTGACAGCAACACCGGAATCCTCAGGTAATGACCCGCGGCGTGTAACCGCGTCCCGTGCCCTTCAGCCGGCTACTGCGTCATCATCTACCTGCCGGGTGTCGGAGACCGCCACCTGGACAGCTCGCTGCTGACTAAGCCGGCAACCTCATCGATGTGGACTTCAATATCGACTGCATCCTGGACCGCAATCCCAAGCCCATGAAGCTTAGCAAGGAGATGGCCGAAGCGATAGGCGGCGTTAACTCCGAACAATACGGGACCTTCCGGAAACTCGTTCCTTCATCAACTCGTTCCTTCATCTGCGCAGGTGAGCAGTATTTCAAGTCCTTACTTCATCTGGTGAGGAAGCAGTGTTCTTGATTCACTAATCCCTTTAGAGGGTAGACTTTCGCTTACAACTCCCGATGGAGCATTATTTCGCATTACCTCTTCAACTCTGGAGGAGGCAGTATTTCACACCCCTCCTCGCCACCGGAAGCAGTCTCGCATCCCTTCTCCCAAGGAGCAATGTTTCACATTCCTCTTCACCTCCGGAGGATGCATTTTTATCTGGGGTCACCAGACAGGTAACTAGGTTGGATAGGAGAGTTCGTCGCTGTTCAAGGTGTAGTAATTAAGGTACCCTGCGGTACTGTACGTGGAATCTGTACAACTGTCAACCAGATAGCACCACTCTACTATACTTTGTCTGTTATGTTGCTTTCAGGTAAGCACATGCCAGTTCCGAAGTCCATTATTGATACAGAGAATATTTTTGTTGTTGTTGGTTTATGCCTTGTTCCTTCTCCGCCTTTTAATAGTAATACTATTTGTTAAGTTGTTTTGCTATTGCTACTGGCATAAGGCGTCATTGAAGGCGCTGGACAAGGGAGAGTACGGTGTTGAGAGTACGGTGTGCTCGATTGGGACTCCTTGCATGTAGGTTGCAGACTGCTGTACATGACCAGGTAGAATGATGGTCTCACTTCTGTTGTAGGATGCTGTGCATCACCAAGTGGTGTGATCGTCCTGCTGTAGACTTTTGTACATTACTGCCACTTCTGCTGCAGGCTGAGCCTGTCATACGGGGAGACGGTGGCTTACATGCAGAACATGATCGACGTTTTGGTCACGGCCGTCATGGCGGCGCTCGTTGAGTGGCTGCACAAGTCCGCACAGTACTGGCACCGGTAGAGGATTACCCCTGGCCGGCTGCGTACAGTGCCGGCTGTGCCGTGGGGCCAGCCGGAGAGTCTGCGCCGGGGCCAACCGCAGGTCGCCTGACACGCCGACTTCCATGTGATATGTCCAATTGCGCAGTGTCTGTTCCCCAGTCATCCCCAGTCATATTGTGGTTGTGTTTTGTAAAGTACATACACGCAAATACAGGTTTTGTAGAAACGCTACATCGACAATTTTTGGTGGCTGCGAAGAGTGCGAGACGGTGAGTGTTGCCGTCAACGTGATGCATCCGCTGCTCGCGGCAAATGCTGTCTGTATCCGCACGGAGGCTCTACACTGCACAGAACACAGTGCTTTGAGTTTCGGATTCCCAGGCGCCAAGATTTTCCGCTTGTCGTATGTCGTCAAGATCCCGTGCATTGTCTGGTTTGACAGTTCTGTCCGCTTTGACTGTCCTGGAATTCGAGTCTGGCCAATGATCATGGGCTTCATTTAGCTGAGGTGAGGACATCATCAATTTTAGTTGACCTTTAATCGAATGGAGAGTGCACGGGATACGCGACCGATCAGCAGCAGCAGCACCATAGCCGCGATCGCAGCGCCATTCTCCAGACAAACAGCAAGCAATTACGACGCAGATTGGATTTCCATAGGCGTCACGCAGATATAAATATACTCTGAATGCATATAAAGATCAATTTCCACACAAGCTATATTTTGATCGGTATGTTTTGTACTTGCGGCACTAAGGTTGGAACCGATCATCCACCTCGTATTCGTGTGTTTTAAAATGGACTACGATGTGAATGTCCGATAGTCGTCATGCCCAAGCATAAGAATGCCCAGCAATCAACAACACTGAGGCGCCGCAGAGTGTCCAAAGGGTGAATATCAAGTTCCACAAGGTGCAAAATCATCAGGGTCCCATGTTATTTCCCGGGCTGCTTGGAATTGCACATCCTTCAGCTTCTCATCACTTCTTGGCGGCACAGGACCGTAAGTGCGACCGAGTCCAAGCGTGATAATGTCGAGTTGCTAGAATATCGAAAACGAAAGAATGCCCCGAATTTATGCGCCGCACGCCCTCCAATTGTAGCGCTCACACAGGTCTCTACAGGACACGCATAGATCATTTATGTAAGTGAAAGACAAGTGAATCATGCCCAGTAGACCACTTTCATTTTCTGAATTTCATCAAACCTGTCCTGAGGTAAAACGCTGGCGTTGAAGGTCACATGCTCGGACGTGCTGCTTCCTTGCCTCGATGGGCGATTATTCGACGCTAATATCCATCATATAAATGTATTCAGGAAAATGGCATTCGGTACCCCGTGATTTTCCCGTAGGGTGTAATGTTAAAGTCTTCGTTGACCTGAGGTCAGATGGTAACCTCGAGTGACCAGTTGACTTGGTGTGCTGCATGTCACTGTGATAGCGGTGGCACAAACGCTTGAATCATTATAATAAGTGATTTATCCGGCAAGTTATGTGGTACCCGATATTTGACCTCGCTGAACTTTTCGCCTATGAAGGCGAAAGGGTTCGTCGTAGCAAAAAATCGTTTCGTGGTGCATGTACGGGCATCCCTGCGAAGGTTGTGTCAAATTTTCAGACGAATCGGAGGATATTGGTGAATGCGTTTCTGAATGCGTTGCTGAATGGGATGCTAGTGCTACCTGATGAAATGCGTCATCGATAGAGGTCAGGTCACCTGGTGTCCTGCTTCATGTATTGATAGTGCATGCATCAGTGTTGAGATAGTTTACATTCAATGCTTCGTTTGGCCAACCTGACCTGAGGTCAAACGCTAGCATCGAAGGTCACATGCTCGGATGTGCTGCTTCATTGCTCGGTGGACGATTATTCGACGCCATCCGATAAATGTAATCAGGAAAATGTTATTCGGCACCCCGTGATTTTCCCGTAGGCTGTAATGTTAAAGTCTTCGTTGATCTGAGGTAAAATGGTGACATCAAGTGACCAGATGACTTGGTGTGCTGCATGTCACCGTGATAGCTGTGGCACAAGCGTTTGAATCATTCCAATAAGTTAATTATCCGGCAAGTTGTGCGGTATCCCAGATTTGACCTCGCTGACCTTTTCGCCTCTAAAGGCGAAAGGGTTCGTCATAGCAAAAATAGTTGTGTGGTGCATGTACATGCCTGCGAAGGTTGTGCCAAATTTTCAGACGAATCGGAGGATATTGGTGAATGCATTTCTGAATGCGTTGCTGAATGGGATGCTAATCCTATCTGATGCAATGCGTCATCGATAGAGGTCAGGTCACGCAGTGTGCTGCTTCTTGTATTGATAGTGCATGCATCAGTGTTGAGATAGTCTACATTCAATCCTTCGTTTGGCCCACATACGGTATGCGAGTAGACCACTTTCCTTTTCTGAATTTCATCAAACCTGACCTGAGGTCAAACGCTGCAGTTGAAAGTCACATGCTCGGATGTGCTGCTTCCTTGCTTGGTGGGCGATTATTCGGCGCTAATATCCATCCGATAAATGCATTCAGGAAATTGTTATTCGGTACCACGTGATTTTCCCATATGGTGTAATATTAGTCTGCGTGGACCTGAGGTCAAATGGCGACCTTGAAGGTGACATGCTTGGATGTGCTGCTTTGTTGTCCGATGGGAGATTATTTGGCCCTCATGTCCATCCGATGAATGCATTTAGGAAGGTATTAGTCGGTACCCCGCAGATGGCAATAGTGCAAGGTCAAAAACATATTTGTGAACATAGGTCAAACTATGAGATTGTAGGTCAGACGCTGCAATGTGCTGCATCCATGAGCCATACCCAATGTCTGGGTGTTATTTCGTGGTGTCAAGTAAAATTTGCGGGAATTATCGGATACACAAGAATTTTGTATATTTGCTATTTTTGGGTCTTTTTGGCGAACGGTGATGAATCCGTGACCATAATGGGTCATTTTGATCGATGTGCTCTATGTACGTGCTATGTAGACTATCACCTACAACAATCAGGTTTATCCAATGTGTCACTATGATTTTATTCGGTACCCCATAAATAGATATAGTACATGAGTAAAACCAACTTGGGTGACCTGAGGTCAAACTGTGACATTGAAGGTCACGTAATTCGATGTGCTGCATCTTTGATGGACAGCGAACATCTAGACGTTGGCATCATTCGGCTAAGTGAAACACTTTGCATTTTATGCGGTACCCCGTTTCTGACCCGAATGACCTTTCTTTACCTCTGGAGATCGAACTGCTCGTCCTACTGAATAATTGTTGTTTGCCTTATTTTTGCATGCGACAAAGATCATATCCTGAAAAAATGAACGAAATCGGAGAGTATGCGAATAGGATGCTAAATGCGAATGCGTTGCTAATATCATGGACATTGCCTTTTTCCGGATTTCCGTGGCTGGGAATTTCTGTTCAGCTACTCCGCTGGGTTTTGGAACACAGAAAAAAACGCATCTTTCGAAGTGGTTACTGGTATATTACGACCAAAACTATTAAAAGCCGGCGTCAACAACCGCTCACGACGCACTTCCAATGGTCAGTGGTCCTCGGTTTGCTGCCTTTCGCGTCACTCTCGCCTGGTGTGCCATCTGGCGGCAGAAACTCCGTGGTGTCTCCCATTGTGGAATCAACTCCGTCAATGCAAATGGTAAGTTGTAAGAGTGCTGATCCCGGATTTAAAAATCAACGGGGGTGGCCTCGCCGTAGACTTGATGTCGCCTAAAACTGGAGCTACTGTTGCCGTTCATACTGCGTTCTGCAAGAGCGCCAGCGATTTTATTTGCGACATAGTGTGGTTCCATAACGACACAACCATCCACGTTTGAGTTAGCAATGGAGTTGACCGAAATTGCCCTGAAATATGTTTTATTTGCGACCACACGTGCGACGATGACACAAAGCGGCTTCAGTTTACTGACGCATACCACCCAGGACACCTTCTTTTCCTCCCGGATAGTACGACGTGAAGCTGCTCTCGCTTTCTGAAAAGCTAATAGGCTATCATCGGTGCTGCTATTTCGGTTGAATTGCTTCATGGCACGCGCCGTGTACTAATTGCTACTCAGCACTCTTCAGTCCACCACCGAACGGTCGTACGTCGGGGAGAGCCAGTAGTGTGAGGTATGCAGTCGAAAGCGCACTGTAAAAACATAGGGGTAATAACCTCAACAAGCATTGCAAAGGAAGAGTCGTATTGTATTCGTTAAAACATCACCGCAGCCGAGCAGTAGAATCCGACCACTCAATCATTCTAAAATTCCACCGCTGTGGCCTGGACCTCCAGAACTGCTCCTTCCAGGAATTCCAGCCAAACTGGGAAGTGGTCGCTACCACGGCGGTACTCATTAACGAACCAGTCGACCAGTTTTGTTATCTGCGGTCTAGCTATGCTGAAGTCTAGCGCAGAAGTATTTCCAGATGGTAGTGCTTAGCAAGTTTGTGCTCCAGTGTTCAAAATGAATGGAGACAAAATACAAGACTTCGTTCACGTAGGTTGGTGTGTGCACATCTCCATACAGTGTGGTGGGCGTTAAATCGCCCAACATTAAGATTGGTGGAGTATGTAGTTCGGCTAGCAGTCGTCGGAGTGTTGCAGAAGGCAACGCAGATTCAGAAGGGAAATATAACGAGCATAGGCGGATCGAAAGGTGACCGAAGAGGACTTTTGCGGCTACCGCCTCGAGATGTGTACTCAGAGCAAGATGTTGAGCGGGAGTACTGTTGTGCACCGCCAACGTGCCGCCTCCATGTTCAACAGTATCCGTGCCGCAGTCCTTGCGAAAAAAAACAATTAGTTCCTTAGGTATAAGGGGGTCTTTGATGAGGGCTTTGTCTTCGGCATACATGTGACAACTTGGTTCCGATAATGCAGCAAAATGTGCAGTTCCTGGACATTGGTCCTGATTCCTCTACAGTTCCATTATAAGACAAAAGGAGATGGGGACACGGTATAAAGGAGAGGGGAGGAAAAGGAGAGGGGAGGAAAAGGAGGGGGGGAAAAAGGAAAGTCGTCACGGTCGGGCGCAGAGTCGGAGCGACCAACTGACCCCGTCCCAAATGAGTGGATGCGCCCTCGCCGTCACCGGGCGAGGGCGTGGTGACTCTCCCTCATCCAGCGGGGAGCCGGCCTAAGGTAATGCGCGGTTTTGGGGAGCGTTCGAGCGGGGAGGAGGGGGAGGGCGCATTTTGGGCGGGCTACTTCCCGCAGCTGAAGATCCGGACGGGTCTTCTACCCGCCATCGCGGCGAGGGAGTAGCTGGTCTTGGAGGGACTGGCTTGTCCACTCCTTGGCGGCTTGCCGCCCGGACTCTCTCCATTTCCGCAAGTCGCGTTCTCTTCGCCTCGCGGGCGCTCGGGTTCTTTCCTCTGGAGGCTCGCGTCCGGTATCGGTAGCGGCCGACTAGTGTTGGCGGCCGGCAACATCGCCGTGTAGAGGTCGTGCTTCTCGGCAACTTAGTCAGAGGTGGAGGGGATTTTGAGCGGGGAATGGTGCCATTGGGGGCACTGGACACGGGGGGCAAGGGGGTGTTAGTCTTGGCTAGCGGGGCTTTCGTCGGTTTCTTCGTCCTTTGTGTCTGTGTCCACTCGTCCTTCGATGTGACACTTTCGGCCGCTCCTTTCACCTCCGGGGAAAATCACCGGGGGAAATCATCCCTGGGCGGGTGTCCGTGTGTCTCACCTTATCCGGAGAACGACACCGACCAGAGGCCGGACTGCCTGCGCCTGTCACCGGTACGCAAATGATGACAAATGAGCTAAGTAGGGTACTGAGCTCCGCAAGTAGCTGCGTGGCGTTGGTATGTTGTCGTAATGTGGTGGCCCTGGGAGTATCTCTCACTGTCACTGAGTAGGAAACCATTGGGTGGGCTTCTTTATACGCCTCTGGGGCTTGTCAAAAAGAAAGATGTCTGGCGCTCTTAATGGCCAGTATTTACTCGTTCCTAGCGTATGCTGGACAAGAACAATAGTATGATGGATGCGGCACCTGACGATGATCGCAGTTGACATACCTGGTTTCTCTAGAACTACAGTTGTCGCCCGTATGCTCTAGTGAACCGCATTTTCCACATGTTGGGCGATATCTACAATACTGTGTGGTGTTGCCGTACCGCTGGCACCGATAACAGCGCATGGAATTGGGGACGAATATCCTCACCTTAGTTCGTATGTAGCCAACATATATGGTGGCTGAAAGGTCTGTCGAGTTAAAAGTTGCAATGATGCTGTTGGTGTTAAATCACTTCCACTACGCGCCTTGATCCCGTTGGTCTCTACGACGACACCGTACTCAGACAAACCATCCACTATTTCCTTTTCTAAGACATCCCTTCAGTCATAGCAGTTAATCACGCCCTTCGAATATTTTTTGGTATGATGTTGTTGCACATCGATCGGAATAAGAATTTCGCGTCGGTCATTTTGGTCTCTAACGGTGTATTTAAACTTACTAGTTCCTAGAGCACTCCTTGCCTCCTTTACGTTCCAGAACTTCACTTCTAAACCTCCATCTCGCAAACGTTCACATGAAAAGATGTCTCCAAGGAGTTCTCAACTTCGTTTACGCTGAAAAGGGGACAATGAGGAGAGTGTCTTCCCATGTTCCTTTTATGTCAAGACCAGAACCCGAGGAGATCGTGGCCTCGGCTCCGGAGTACTGAACTGGGCATTTGACACAATTCCGAGGTACCGACCACGCGTTGTTCATGTGGTACGGGACGGAGAGGCGCAGGACGTTACGCCTCCGCGGGTGTCGGGTCGGTGTCCTGACTACCTCTAGGGTAGCCGGAGTTCTAGTCCTTGCTTAGGGATCCAGGCCAGGTATGTGTGTTGGAAGAATCCATGGAGTGTGCTTAGTTTCCGCTCCTCGTGGCGTCCCACCACCTAGGGGCCCTACTGTGGGAACGCCTGTACCCCGCGGACGGGAGGACGCCAGGCGCCCTAAGAGCTATGCGGGGCAGGAGGCGCCTTCGCACGGCCGGGAGGGAGGGACTCACTACCTTGACCACGCTACAGCGTCGCTCACCCCTTGATCCCGGTCCGGCCGGTCAGGCAAGCACCAGGTTGAAGCACAGGCAGCAAAATGGGGGGGGGTCGGTGGCCCGGGCCCTCTCCCCCTTAGCAACCAGAAATACACAAGATCGAAGAAGAAATTGAGATTTTCACGACAACAAGAAATTTGCAGCGCATTTGCGCACAAAAAGAAGTCAATATTCCGTGACATACTTGTTGGGTCCGGCCCCCTTGAAACAAATCTTGGATAAGTCCATGTGTAGGCATCTAGAAGTAGGCTATGTAGTTGCTAGCCATGGTCCATAACAAGCATTGTATTGTAAAGTAGAAACTAATACGGCGTGGGTAGTGCACTGAGACTGCGGAATATGAGACTGAATGGATGATTCTTACGAAACAGGGTCAACATTAAATTAAGACTTCAAGTTGAAATATACGACGACAATTTATTAAAAACAAGAGTTGGAAAATATATTTATATTTTGCCTCAGAACAAATTGGCAAAAAAGTCATTTGCCCACCTCTCGCTTCCTTCAAGTGAACTTACCAATATGACTTTAAACTTGACATGAAGTGTGATGTCATGACATATGATGACATGAATTGTGATGCCATGACATATGGTGACATGTAGTGTTAAGCCATGACATATGGTGACAAGAAGTGTGATGCCATGACATATGGTGACATGAAGTGTGTTGTCATGACATATGATGGCATGAAGTGTGATGTCATGACATATTACGACATGAATTGTGATACCATGACATAGGGTGACATGAAGCGTGATATCTGACTTATGGTGACATGAAATTGCATATTACCAAGTTCCGTTCATCGAACACCTGTGTTCTTCACTACAAAAATGCATGCAAATGTCCTGTCCCAGTGCTGGTACGTTATCTCGACTTATTGCTCAAAATTAGCAGATGGCATGGTTTCAGCAGCCCAGAGCAAACTGGTTTTAGCCATGTTGTCAGGTAAAGTGAAAAAAACTAGATGTAAGCAAGATATATTTTGAAGGCCTGGTGTCAGACGGGATTGGCAAAAATATGATGCAGCTAGTTGTGTACAGTTGAGTGGAACACTGGATAAGGCTGGCGAATAAATTACTTATACTGTGTGGTACTGGCAAGGCATGTGGCTGTTTTTGACACCCACGCACACACCCCACACCCACACACGCACACACCCACACACCCACACATCTACACACCCATACACCCACACACATCCACACACTCACACACACACCCACACACACACACACACACACACACACACACACACACACTCACACACACCCCCACACACGCACACACACACCCACACCCACACACCCTCACACCCACACACCCACACACATCCACACACACCTCACACACTCACTCACACACACACACCCCACACCCACACACCCATACACCCCACACCCACACACCCCCACACACCCACATCTCCCCCACACATGCACTCGCGCGTGCACACACACAAACACACACACGCACGCACACCCACGCACACGCACGCACACGCACGCACACGCACGCACACGCACGCACACGCACGCACACGCACACACATACACAACGCACGCAAACGCACGCACCTACACACACACACACACACACACACAGGTGGCTTTTTGAATAAGCTATTAGGGCTCATTTTATTCTGGCGTAGCTTTTGTTACAATATGCATAGTTCACGTCTTCATATATTCACTAGTTCCGTATCTTCACGCCTTGTTTGAATTACACAAATTTGAGCATGCTATGCAAATTCGCAAGCAGTATTGCCAATTGTTGCACATTTTACAACACAAGTTCGGAGGTCGTGTCATCGGTCGGCTCACCATAACCCGTGGACGCTCTGAGTCCTAACTTGCTACCGTTGGACTATCGGTTCTAGTCTGTAGCTATGACAGAGGTCAGAAGGGTTTCTGCCGTCACGCTGGGCGGTCTAAAGAGGGTTGCGAAAGATTTCGCAGATGTCATAAACCCAGAAGGGGAGATTAAAGCTGTGCGTAAGCTTCGCGACCTGGTCGATAAGTGTTTGCAGAAAGAAGGTGTCTGCGCTGTGAAAATCTTGGTTGGAAAAAATAATCGAATTGTTGATGGGATCGCTTTACAGAATCATATTCAGTGCTAAACGCAAGCTCGTTGCATTGATCCTGTATTCACTTCCCGATCTGAAAATTCAAATTTTATGTTGTATTGCAATTTGGCCGAGAGTTTAACGTGCCCATAGCATTGGGCACGGCCGCCTGGCGGCAGCGCCCTGATCTTGCCTGGCCAGCTGCCAACGGGCCATCCCACCCGGAGCGCCGCGATCTTGTCTGGCCAGCTGCCAACGGGCCATCCCACCCGGAGCGCCCCGATCTTGTCTGGACAGCTGCCAACGGGCCATCCCACCCGGAGCGCCCCGATCTTGTCTGGCCAGCTGCCAACGGGCCATCCCACCCGGAGCGCCCCGATCTTGCCTGGCCAGCTGCCAACGGGCCATCCCACCCGGAGCGCCCTGATCTTGCCTGGCCAGCTGCCAACGGGCCATCCCACCCGGGGGCGTTAATAGCGAGCGCATGAAGCGACTGGAATCTTTTGTGCCAAGATGGGGAGGGTTTGGAGGTCAGTGATCCACTGAGCTAACGAGGCGGCAAAGCGTTCAAGCTTCCATGGTGATCGAGCGTTGTGGCGTTATTCATTGGTGAAAACATACTGCCGTCGGTTTGCTTTGAAATGGGTATAGTAGTTGGCCTTTAAAGCAGGTGGTGCGAATGGTGGAAGCTTTAACAGTTTTAACCAGAAGTACGGCTAAAGCTGCTCTACTGAGCTTTTTGCCAACCCTACTCCTCGAAGTATGGAGTCACTAAGATTGATAGCGGGATCCGCCCTGCACATATGCGATATTTCGGTCTGCATGTAGCAATTTAATTCAGTAACTCTACTGGAGTCAGACTTACCTTAATGGGGTCCGAAAGTAGGATCAATGTTGCTATTCGTAGTTGTTTCAATTTGCTGCGTGGTGCTCTAGAGCCAGCCGTCTTCTTCTTTGGGCGGAATGATTTTCAGGAGAACACAGATCACACCATTCTTTTTATTCAGATGATGGGGCAACCAGCCTTTTCATCTGAAATGAATGAAATATGTGGCAGAATATGGGAAAGTGTTACCTGTTGAATGATGCTTAATCAAAGACGTTGACATACCGATACGCATCCTTGCCTTTAGACTGCATTCTGGTGAAAAAAACATTGAAGTTTGGTATCCGAAAATCGCACCCATGTGTGACCCCCATACTATCGCAGGCTTTTTTTTGCAAAACAAATTTTGAAGCTGGAACGCGATGTTTATGTCATTGTGTATTGTTTTCCATTTTTCTCAACATCGACATCATCTTCTTCCCAAAACCAATCCCAAAATGTGCAAAGCTAATTCTGGTCATAGTTTTTTTTTCCATATGATACACTTGAATGAGAAGGTTCCAAGGACAACCGTCCCCCAGGGACGAAGCCAAGAATTGTCCAGGGAGGGGCAGACTTTGCGGAAGCGGCCGGGACTAGCCTCACAAATGTAAAATCCACAGATTTGGGTCACTTCTTCGAAATGGTCCGTTTTTCCTCAGAAAAATAAACTTTTCTTCTTCCTTTCTTTCATCACTAGTGGGCCTAGGATCGACGGATCTGCATCTTTCTCAAATTGTAAGTAAACATTGCACTTTATCAACCAGGAATGCAGGAATATATATATATATATATATATATATATATATATATATATATATATATATATATATATATATATATATATATATATCTATATATATATACATTTATATATATACATATACTATATATATATATATATATATATATATATATATATATATATATATATATATATATATATAGATACATATACATATACCTATATATATATATATATATACATATATATATATATATATTCATATATGTATATATATATATATATATATACATATATACGTATATATATTTATATATATATATATATGTGTGTGTGTGTGTATACTGGAGCCGATGATACCGGTAGTGATTGTTTAATTAAACAAGTAAACATCATCTAGTACGAGAAGATGTGCCATGTGTAAATATTGTACCTTCTTAGAAAGTTTTAGCTGCATTCAATACCCAAGGTCGTTTGTGTCTGAACTACTTTGAAGCTGTTGCATTTCCAGGAAATTAGCATACTTTTCGTCATCATTAGTAACAAGCTGATGCATGAGGTGTAAAATAGAACCGAATGATCACTGCATATATATTTCGATCTATGTATAATCACCAGCTGCAAGTGGGACGTACGGAAGCACTACTCAGATACCATTGCAAAACACAACTCATTAGACAACACAAATGCATTCAGGCACTAAAACTTCGCACCAAACATATACACCAACTCATGAAGAAAACACCACTGAAAACGACAATAGGATGCCGCATTCACCAACACCCAAATATGTTGCACATCACCCTTCCCACCTTAAAACCACTCCCACCACCCACTACATGGTGGAAACACCAAACACCAACAACACTCTTCCTCATCGACAAACCGAAACATGCATACACAGACACAGAAATACAACAACTTTTCCTTTAATTCGTATCACAATACGCAAATTACAATATCATCTACACTGACGGCTCCAAATCACACACAACACAGCAAACGGGTACAACCGCGGTGCTGTACCATGGTACAGCACCACCCCGGGTCATCCTGCGTGCCCGTTTGCCCGACACAGCATCCACATGCACAGCAGAACTATACGCAATATCTTCCGCCTATTCCACCATCCACAACACAAAAATTGAACACAACCTCATACCCACAGACGCGAAATCAGCAATACAATGCATAACACCCTACACCACATTCAAACACCCCCTCATCCCCAAAATACTGCGCATACACAACAACCTAAACACAAGACAGCAACCACTCCTCCTTTGGATCCCAAGCCAGATAAACATACAAGGCAATGAACACGCAGACACTGAAGCAAACATAGCCACAACACTGCAACAAACCACACAATGCCCATACTCACAATCCGACTATTACCCCACAATAAACCAGGCAATATACAAACACATTCAACAAAAATGGGACTTAGCAACAACACAACTGCACGAAATACACCCCAAACACGGACACTGGCACACCATCAATCAAAACACCATATTCAAAGAACGAACACTGACACAACTACGCATTGGACACACAGCACTCACACACTCTTACCGTACTTTAAAGCGCTCACGACCACAATGCACAACATGTCACCGAACTCTTACAATCAAACACATACTCACATACTGCACCAAATACACCAACCAAAGACAGCATGTCACAAACTACTGCACCACAAACAACATCCCACTAAACATCACCACTCTCGTCAACGATGAACATCCAACATTACACGAACATATATTCCACTTTCTCGCTATCACACGCATACTAGAACAACTGTGAAAAAAGAAAAAGAGGAAAAATTGAACAGGGAAAAATTAAAAGAGATGTCAAAAAAGACAAAAAGACTCGGAAAAAAGATAAAAAAACTAAAAGATACCTTCAAAAAAGAAAAAAAACATTATCCTCAAAGTGCTATGCGATCTCATGTTCTTGCAATGTTCATATCCTATGGCGATGCCCCGACCCCCACCCCCCACTACACCCCAATACCACAAATTAGAACCTTCCGGACTGGCAACCCTTCACTACTGACCCATCTTCGGCCTCCGACCAGATCTACCGCCTCATCTTCAATACAGCTCAACTCTACACTGCTAACTTCAAGACGGTCTCAACTCTACTTCGGCACATTTCGACAAGTCAACTTTAATATTCCTTTTTCGTCTACTTTCCCGAATACAATGTTCCTCATACCCTCTTACTATACATATAACACCAACATAGCTACATATATACGTCTACACAAACTCGGAAACAGCCGACATCACCAACACGGTGGCAAGCTGGAAAAACTCACCCCCCCCACACACACACGCCTATGAAATGCGCCAAGTTTTGCAGATTGGATGTCCTTATTGCTGTATTGATTATGCCTTGGTATTGACTTCATGGCAAACCAAGATCGGCAAGTTTTTGCCACGAGAGCTTTGTCTAGGTTAAGTATTTCATTAAACCAACCGGTTGGTTTAAAGCATTACATTGGTTTTTACCGGTTGAAGCAGGTAAAAACGAGTTTCAACCACCTGCTGGTTTTAGCTAGGTAAAACTCATTATATTTCCGAGTTTTAGACACTTCCTCGGAAGACATAAAGCCGAAATGTACCATTGACAAAAGTTTCTTAAGCATTCAGTGTCAATTTTCTAACCAGATAAATTACACCCGTGGTGGATATTTTGCACGTTTCGTTACAGCCAAAATACACGTTATCCAAACAATAACACAAAATGCATTTAGTCACAGAAACTGGTCCTAGCCTTCAGACCAATTACGTTTATCATAATGCGTAAATGTTTACAAGAGCTGCCAATAACGTGTTATTCAAATTATGAAGGTATTGGGAAGCCCCTTCAACAAAAAACAAATTAACACGTGTGCCTCGGTGGTATATGCTTTTAGCCACCACTCATATTCTGAAGTGACAATAAAATTGAACCTCAACACCATGCACACTTAATTCCTACTTGCTGTTCGTAGAACGTAATATTTATGTCATAAGTACACCGAATGAAAGAGACCACAATGATCAGCACTCATATTTGTGGTCTTGTAGTCGCCCTGAACAAAGTCAGCGCGGCACACAGTGCTATGAAGAGACGATGAAAAGCCAGCTTTCGTCTGATTGTCGCAAGCCATGCTCCATGAAGCGTTCGGTCCTTCGGAAGTGAATACCCACCATGCTTCTTGCATTGATAAACAACGCAATTTCCACCCATCATGATGTTTTAAGCAGACTTGCTGAACTCCTAACTAGGAAAACTTTACGTCAAATACGTTCCCTCGCAACGAGATTGTGCGGCAAAGAGCTCAAAGCAGACAAGTGAAGTGGGGTGTGAGCGCGGCGAACACGACGGCGTCCTGTGGCACAGATCAGCGCATCATCTGTCTACAGGAGCTTGCCCGACGTCACGCTCCTGCCCTCTGGTGGCCAAATGTCGATTTGTCTCCCCTTTGTTTGCGGTCCCGGTGTTGACAAAGTCCGATTGGAGGAGGGTTTGGCCCTGATGCCCACCGTGCCCGTCCGTTTGTAGTGACTGAGTGACAGGTATGCAGGCGGTCAGGAAAGCTGCTTGGCTCAGAGCGGAGGCGAGGTATGGTAGTTCTGTGGCAGATCTGATCTCTAGATGTTGACTTCAGGATACATTTCATGGTCCCGGCGGTCATTGATGCGCATGGTAGAATACATTTTAGCGTGCGTGTGTTTGGTGATGTGCTGGTGTGTATGCACATATAGGTGTGTGTGTGTGTGTGTACGTGTGCATGTGCGTGTGCCTGTCTGAAACTGAATTGTCAAGATGACTCTTCTAGATCCATGGATATTATCGATACTTGGGTACCTTCATGAAAAAATCGATTATCAGATCATAAAGTGAGAACATAGATTCGTACCGTCTCTATGCTTGACGAAGGCTTGCCATCGGTCATATTGATTATGAGGTGCACTAAGGACGCTTTGGGTAACACACAGATATATTCGGTCGTGGGCTTCGGAGCAGCTACAATAGCTACAGCTACAATAACCTACTTAAGCATATGGCCACACACTATCAAATCGACTTGAATTTCTTTGGAGCCATAATTGTTCCTTTAATCGCACTTTTGTGTCCTGCTGATGTGGAAATTCCACTCGGATGCTAGGACGTAGAAGGTAGGTGATAGCAATTTATAGCTTTCGTTTGTGCACCACATTTTGGCATTTTCCACAGTGGTGGTGGCTGGCAACAATTGGCGTAATCAAACTGGGCAAGCCAGCGGAGAGGACAGCCGACGGCCTAACGACTGTCACAAACACTGGAAAAGTACCTCCACACCAGCCACACCATATTTTATAGAGCAGGTGACACCTTTCACAGTGAAATGCGTACACCTCTGCTTGCGCTTTCCGTCAACAAATAGCAGGAGTAGGAGTGTACTAGCATTGCCACCGCTGTCAAACGTGGTCTGGTGGTTTGTTCTGGTTTTAAGGACATTTGTGTGATATTCTAAAGACTGTCACACGTGTTACACCAGCCATCTGCCAGCTCTTCCAATCCTATGGACGGTTGGAACGGTGCTGTGATAGAGTTGGCGATGTTTGCTGCGAGACATACTGGTACAAAACTAGCAACCATCGACCTGGCAGCGTGGTAGAAGTGTCCTGGGAGACGTGTGGAGCATGAGCGCGTTCTATGCACCCTACTGTCTTGCCTTCTGGCCGATCTTACGCCTTGAGCCCTGTCGCATACCTTGGATAGTGAGTTGGCGAGGTTTTGCTCCGCTGTGCTAGCGAAGCCAAACAAACACGAGTGCATTGTGGTGAGATAATTGCGGAATCGACATCAATTTTAATGCTTTAGATCATGTGTTGACCTTCCTGGTCTTACCAAAATGAAAATGTTCAAATTAACAATTACCTAATGCGATCGTGAACGACTTCGCGACTACAAGCGACGCGCATCGTAATCATGTCATAATATTTTCGGGTGTTTGGAAATTTAGCAACACATTACATGCACTTGGACAAGCTCCATTTAACACGCGCACTGGAGGGGGCGAAATCCGCCCACCCCTCCGGTTTTTCGTAAATAACTGCAGATTTTACCGGTCGATATACGCGATTTTCGGCGTACTTGCTTAGAAATGACCGACACGTCGTTTAAAGCAAGAAAAATGGAAATCGGCCGAACAATTTTCAAGTTAGGGGCCGTTAAAGTAAAAAAACCATTTCTAGCGCCAGACCACAAAAATCGGCGCTGATGCGCTTCCCGTATATTCGCAAAAGGGAAGTGTTCTTGGCAACACTTGCGACTTGTTTGATGTATATTGATATGGTAGATAGTTTCAGGGTCATGTTAGGTCACCGAGGTCAAGTCAGGTCAAGTTTATGACATGTTAATGGAACCAAACTTGATCAACTGGAATGTTGTCATAAATACACTACTGTTTGTCATTTGTACTGTTTGTCATTGCGTTTCCATACTTTATTCATATACTTCACTCCTTTCTTCACGAAGCCGATTGCGCCGAGCTGCCCGACGGAGCAGTCGGGCGGGCGGCCCGGTTCCGGTAACTGGAACAGGTAACTGACCTGATAAAGTGGTGTTATATAGGTGACCTGAGGTCAAATGTTGGGTCTAGCATTTGCATTGCATCATTAGTAATGTCCAAAACATCACTGATGCCAATTTTGGAGCATTTAAACACAATCACAGCGATCCATAACGATGACAAGTCAAGCCACGCAATACCAGAAAATTTTGCAAATATGACCTTATTTGACCTTGAAGATATTGACCTTAGGTCATGAAATTTGCACACAATAGAGTTCACTACCGTACCCAACCACCCTGCAAATTTCGTTACTGCACCTTTAATAGGAGCCGATATTTTATGTGGGTGGCGGAATCCGCCCCCCCCCCCTCCAGTGCGCGTAATTTTCAGAGGCCCTCCAGGGCGCGTGTTAATGCACAGGATATGTCAATACTTGACAAAAGTCAAGTACGGTTGTTCACTTCGTTCCTTAAGCTGATGAAATACTGTCAAAAACCACTATTTCAAAGTGACGGAGAGTTATAAAGACATCAAGACATAAAGACATAAAAGATCAGTGCAACTATGAGCCACAAGGGCCCTTCTTGGTTGCACTTTCGACACTGAACCAGTTGCCCACCAAATCTGTCTATCAACCCTCCCTGGAATACAGAAAAACAAGCCCCCTATTCTTATAATGATTATCTATGCCGTTTTTAAAGATGTTCAGTGTGTTGCTACTGACAATGGTTCCTGGCAGCTGGTTCCAGTGTTCTACTACCCTGTTGGTGAAGAAATACTGTCTTAACCTTTTCCTGCTGTGATTAACTTTAATTTTGAATTGATGACCTCTAATTGCATCATTTCTGTTAAATTCAAACATTTTCCTGAGATATCCCTGTTCCTAACCATGAACAAATTTAAAAACCTCGATGAGATCTCCTCTCAGCCTTCTATATCTAAGTGAAAACATATTCAATTTCTTCAATCTTTCCTCATATGCCAGGTTGCCTATACCATTAACCATTTGTGTTGCCCTCTTTTGTACTCTCTTTAAAAGCCAACAATCTTTCTCATAACTAGGGGACCAAGCTTGGACACAGTATTCCAAATGTGGCCTGACATATGCACAGTAAAGCTTCCTGATGACCTCCTCACTTTTGTATGACACATTCCTCTGTATTTCCCCAAGCATTTTTAGTGCCTTCTTCCTGGCTTCTTTGGTCTGTTCTGATGCCCCCAATTTTGTGTTCAAAATGACACCTAAGTCCTTCTCCTGCTGAGTCACAGATAGTACTTGGCCACCCATCAAGTATGGCGCCTTCATATGCTGCCTACCTACATGCATGACTTTGCACTTATCAAAATTAAACTTCATTTGGCATTTTTCGGACCACTTCACAAGCTCGTCTAAGTCGTTCTGCAGCAAAACCTGCTCATTGTGCCCTGTTATTGCCCTAAAGATCTTCAAATCGTCCGCAAATTTCACAACCTTACTGCTTAGGCCACATTCAATGCTATTCACAAATATCATGAACAATAGGGGCCCCAGTACCGACCCCTGAGGGACTCCACTAAGAACATTTGCCATGATGACTTTGTACCATTTAGCATCACTCTCTGCTGTCTATCTGAGAGCCACAACTCTATCCATTTTAGGATGCTACCTGCAATACTATGGACCTGAAGCTGCATCACTAACCGTTTATGGGGTACCTTGTCAAAGGCCTTACCAAAGTCAAGATATGGTACATCAACCTGATTTCCCTGATCAAATTGTTCTGTAGCAAAATTCAAAAAGTCCAAGATATTTGTGAGACACGATCTCCCTTTTCTAAACCAATGTTGAGTATCTTGAATCAATCCGTTTCCTTTCAGAAAACTATTCTATCCTTGATAATTGATTCGAGTACCTTGCAGACTAGGGATGTGAGGCTTACTGGCCTATAATTTTCAACTTTCCCTCTTTCTCCTTTCTTGAAAATAGGAACTACATTTGCCCTTTTCCAATCTGTTGGAATTTCATTTTGTGAAACTGATCTACAAAATATTATACTAAGTGGAATTGCCAGTTCCTTTTCAGCTTCCCGCAATACCCTAGCATAAATTCCATCAGGTCCTGCTGCCTTGTTTGGCTGTATTTTTCTGATATAATTGAAAACAACATCACTATCAATGAAATCAACATCGTGTATCTGATCACCTGTCACTGAACTGTGGTTCACGGTTGGCAGATTTGTCACATCCTCCACTGTAAACACTGATTTAAACTGCTTGCTCAGCTCCTCAGCCATCTCACCATCCTCACTCAATATATCCCCATTTACTTCCAGTGGACCAATTGTGCTTGAAACTTTACTTAGCTTGTGGAAACAAAATAACTTTTTACTGTCCCCATTACAGTTCCTAGCAAAATCAAATTCTTTTGCTCGCCTTGCTGCTCTGGTTTCTGCTTCACAGCATCTCTAGCTTTTCTATACGACCTTAGATTTACGATATTTGAAGCTTCCTTAAGTCATAAAGTCATAAAGTCATAAAGTATTAAGGCTTAATAAGAGCCACAGGGGCCCATCTGGGTTAAGCCTATCTAGAAAAGGTACTAGAATGTACATACTCCCACCCCAATCAATCCCTTATCCCAAGTTCCTAGGAAGCTATATATCCCAGCCCATCAAACACCACCACTTGCTACCGCCTAACACCCTCAATAATCACAAGCTCCCCCATCACACCCATCGTGCCACCATAGACAACCTCATCAGCATCACATCCCGAAGGAAGGTGCCGAATCCACTGTTAGGCACATCCCACAGAAATTCATAAAGCGTTCAGACTTAATAAGAGACTCACGTGCTATTGCATAATACACTCAACAATTACAAACTCCTCCCATCATACACATTGTGCTACCATAGACAATCTCATCAGTATCACATCCCGAAGGAAGGTGCTGAATCCACTGCTAGGTACACCCTATATAAAGTTATAAAGCATTTAGACTTAATAAGAGACTCACTTGCTATTCCATAACACAGTCAACAATTACAAACTCCTCCCAACTCCCACTCCTCCCTGTCGATCAACCTTCCCTGGAATACAGAAAACAATCCCCTATTCTTATAATGATTGTCTATGCCGTTTTTAAAGATGTTCAGTGTGTTGCTACTGACAATGGTTCCTGGCAGCTGGTTCCAGTGTTCTACTACCCTGTTGGTGAAGAAAGACTGTCTTAACCTTGTCCTGCTGTGATTAACTTTAATTTTGAATTGATGACCTCTAATTGCATCATTTCTGTTAAATTCAAACATTTCCCTGAGATATCCCTGTTCCTGACCATGAACAAATTTAAAAACCTCGATGAGATCTCCTCTCAGCCTTCTATATCTAAGTGAAAACATGTTCAATTTCTTCAGTCTTTCCTCATATTCCAGGTTGCCTATACCATTAACCATTTTTGTTGCCCTTTTGTACTCTCTCTAAAAGCCAACAATCTTTCTCATAACTAGGGGACCAAGCTTGGACACAGTATTCCAAATGTGGCCTGACATATGCACAGTAAAGCTTCCTGATGACCTCCTCACTTTTGTATGACACGTTCCTCTGTATTGCCCCAAGCATTCTTAGTGCCTTCTTCCTGGCTTCTTTGGTCTGTTCTGATGCCCCCAATTTTGTGTTCAAATAACACCTAAGTCCTTCTCCTGCTGAGTCACAGATAGTACTTGGCCACCCATCAAGTATGGAGCCTTCATATGCTGCCTACCTACATGCATGGCTTTCCTGGCCTTCTTTTGTGCCTTTGCTTTCGGGGGACATGTCTAATCTGAATTTCCCTCAAGCAAAATTTGAACTTTTCCCACATTTCACAGGCATTTAAGTACAAAAATTATTCTTCCCATTTTATGGCACCTAAAGCCTCTCTCATGCCGTCAAAGTCTGCCCTGTTAAAATTTGTAATCTTTGCCAAATTATCCTTGATTGTCCCTGCTATTTGTACCTTAAATCTCACTATGTTATGGTCACTTCTTCCCAGAATTTCTCCTACAGTCAAGTCTTGAACTAAATCACTTAAATCTGAGAAGACAAGGTCCAAGAATGAGCCCTGCCTGGTTGGTTCCGTTACAAACTGGTGTAAGAACAAGTCCTCTTCAAGGCATTTCCTAAACAGTTTACATGATGGGGAGCCAACACCAACATTTTCATATCCTTTTAGATTAAAGTCACCAAGAATAAGGCATTTCCTCTGAAAGTTTCTACATTTCCTCACAAATCACTTTATCGAGCTCCAGTTGCTGAGAATGTGGCAAGGTTCCTGATCGATACAAAGCTCCTATCCTCAGTTTATTGCTGTTGCCTTTTCCTACAGCAACATCAAGCCAAATGGACTGCACAGACACATTTTTTACCCCATCTGCTACTTTTTGAGAACTGTATAAGCTATTCACATAGAGCATTACACCACCCCCTTTCACTGCTGGACCCCTATTGCATGAAAACATATTGTATCCCTGGATCTCATAGTCCTGCAAGTTATCCCCAAAATATCCCTCACTGACCCATGCCTCAGTAATGCAAACAAAATCTGGTTTCTCCTCAGCAACATAACACTTGAACTCATCAAATTTGGATCGAATGCTCTGAGCATTAAGCATCATACAATTAACAAAAGTTCCATAAACCTCTTTGGCTTTTTCATGTTAAGTAGCTCTATAATCTCTGGATGAGCTACCACTCTGCCCCCTTGATCTACTGCTACCCCTATTTGCTGACTGTGAGGTTATATTGCCTATGCTGTCACTATTGGCATATCCCTGAGATGGCAATGCCAATTCTTCCCTCCCCACCCCATTATCTAGTTTCCCTGAAGGACATATTCATATACTTTGCCTAACACTTGCACCCCTTCTCGGAGAAGTGCAGGCCATCCCTCTCATAGAGGTCCCATGAGCCATAAAACCTGCACCACTTGTCAACAAAGGTCAAACCTAACTCATTGCAGAGCCTACCTACCGTGGCATTGGCTGCCAGTGCCCTAGAGTTCCACTCAGGGGAGACTCCAGCCCTAGGCAGAATAGCTGTCACAATAACTCTGCTATTGCTTTGCTTCAGGGTGGCCAGAAGGGCCCTGTAGTCCTGCAGCAGCTCCTCACTCCTAGCAGGACCTATGTTGTTCACTCCTACCGGCACTATAACTGTACTAAACTGGTTCTCACTGGTGGCCTGTGCCACCACTGGGACCAGGTCTCTGACCTTGGCACCAGGCCTGGTGATGCATCTCCTACCTCTCCGACCTTTACAGAATACACTATCCAAATGCCTCACACGAGAGTCTCCTACGACTAGCACTTTCTCCTTGCTGCTATCACTATCCTGGGGGCAGTCCTCCAATGCCTGGAACCTATTGGATGTTACTACTCCTGCCTGTTGAGCTGCTTGACTAGGTTGCTTCCCACTCCTACCACCTACCACCTGCCACTCGCTGCCCCCTTGCTTAGGCTCACGCCTCCAAATCCTTCACCCCCTGACTTTAAACCACTGCCCCTCCTATGAGCTACAACTAGAAATCTTCTGTTCACTAGGAACACTTCTCTCTTCAGATCTCCCTGCCACCTCCACAGCAGGAGAAGCTACAGTTACCTGGTGGCCTGTGACCACCTGGACATAGGATGACCCTGCTACAGGCCGACCCTTACATGCTGCCCTTTCTGGCCTGCCCTGTGCAGAAAGGGAAGCTTTGAGCTCGGAAAGCTCTGCCTTAAGGGCCTTAACCTCATCCTCTAGTGCCTGCATCCTGGTAGTAACCATCCTAAAGGCTGCAGCTTAATCCTAAATTTAGATTGGAAAGTAACCTGCTGCAAAATGACTTACAAAATAACAGAGCAGAGCAAAATAACCGACAAAGCTTAGGTGTATGCTAGTTCCTAACTATGCAGCACTTACGAAGGTAATCACTGCGCAGAAAATTGCCTGTGGTTTTAAAGAAAGAAGAAATCACTCGCTGAACAACTGCCAAAAATGAAATAAATAGCTGAAAACACTGACACACTACAGAAAGACAGACATTAACCTAAAGACAAAATGGCGCTGGGCAGCGTCGCTAGGTGTAAATAGTCTAATCTGCTTGTTAAAAAAGAAACTTATGAGATAAAACTATGCAAATATATGCAGAGAAGTAATTGCTAAATACCTATCCACAGTTAAGCCTAGTATACTGCCCGGTTCTGCAACGACTTATCTGGAAAGTAGGAGCTCCACGCCGACGTGCTTCCACCTTGACACCTGGTGGCAAACTGGTGGCAAAGTTATAATTGACTATGGTGCCAAATTCATGATCGAAAGTAGCCCTAGTTTGCCTGTCAATACAAAGTAATCCAAGATCAACTGAAGTCAATGACACTGAATTACCTTGGAAAGATCGGTAATCTACGTCGGCAAGTCATTCTAGTCTTCCGTTATCCTTCGACCTCCCGCAATTTGACATTTCAGGCATAACTTTATAAAGCTACAATCAACCGCTAATTCGTCAGAAAATGACCAGAGGTGTTCCCACTAATGACCTCATAACTCAGTGATTTGGGATAGCCTCGATAAGCAAAATACAAAAAGTTGTTGAAAAGCCACTATGGCCATACCAAGTACGGAAAGTAAAACCGCAGAGCGATTCAAATTTGTATTTACCGTAAGGGGGATACATCATGTACCTATCAATCATACGACATGGTGTTTTATTTATCTGGGTTGTATCACTGAGCTGCGTAGCTCTCTTACGCATTATAACATTACCTACGAGAGCTGCACAACTAGATCACATATTAAGATAACTTTTTGAAAACGCTTATTTATTCTCAATGCCTGGACAGCTGTGTGGAGCACAATTGTCTGGGAGTCTCGGAACATTTTGTGCGGATAAGTGCCGATAAGCATCTGTGGGTGTGGCCTTAGGCACAAGGTAGCCGCCCCGGTAGCTCAGTTGGTTAGGGCGCTGGCCTGCACTGGTCTCCCCTGTCCTGGCAACACAGGGTTCGAGTCGCTTCACGCGCTCCCATTTAGCCCCCAGCTGGGAGGGTCAGTTGGCAGCTGGCCCGATAAGGCCGGGGACGAGCTACCGGGCGGCCGTGTCGGTGCATTGATGGCACGTTAAACTTTCGGTCAAAATTCTGCCGTTGAACTGGAATTCATGGATCGGTTGGTGGGGCCAGGGTTCACGCAACAAGCTCTGCTAAGCAACAGAGCCCTGGCTCATAAAGCCGCCCCAGCAAGAATTCGGATTAAATTTAAATAAGAAAAAAAGGTATGCTTTGTGTCGTTGTGAAGAAGAACAATGTAGTAAAGCAAACATTAACGGATGCATAGTATTGCTATATGTAGGCGTATTCATACTTCGTGTCGTAAAATAACCATCCAGAACCATGGCTTCAATTGTGATCGCATTTATATCACATGATAAAATGTATTGCCATATCCAGGTCGACGTTGCTTCTTTTTTCTTACCTTTGCAATTGTTACCTCGGTACGATACGGAAGCCAACATAACCAGTAGTCGTGGTTAATTTCTTTCTGCATCATCCAGAAGCTCGGGGGGGGGGGGTATTTGCTTGGAAGTGAAGAGACAGCAGTCCATCTATCCCCTCCCCACCCCACATTCCTTGCCTCGTTCCTCAGTCTCTCCTGAAATGTTCGGAGGTCGGCGACGACTGGAACACCGTCCGTCACGGTCATAAAGGTCGGGAAGGTGGCGACGACCTCTGTGGTCACCCGCCACTGCAGGTGACAAGAGAAGCGGTGACGTCCGTGGAGCATAGCTGATCGGATGGCGCGTGTCGGGCGATGCTCTCACCAGGAGCAGCGGTGACGTCCGTGGAGGACACCTAATCAGATG
Source organism: Ashinkailepas kermadecensis (assembly GCA_034440615.1). NCBI lineage: Eukaryota > Metazoa > Arthropoda > Thecostraca > Neolepadidae > Ashinkailepas > Ashinkailepas kermadecensis. The sequence goes on from JAOTOM010005121.1 coordinate 82,658, forward strand.
GCGCGTGTCGGACGATGCTCTCACCAGGAGCAGCGGTGACGTCCGTGGAGGACACCTAATCGGATGGCGCGTGTCGGACGATGCTCTCACCAGGAGCGGCGGTGACGTCCGTGGAGGGCACCTAATCGGATGGCGCGTGTCGGGCGATGCTCTCACCAGGAGCGGCGGTGACGTCCGTGGAGGGCACCTAATCGGATGGCGCGTGTCGGACGATGCTCTCACCAGGAGCAGCGGTGACGTCCGTGGAGGACACCTAATCAGATGGCGCGTGTCGGACGATGCTCTCACCAGGAGCAGCGGTGACGTCCGTGGAGGACACCTAATCAGATGGCGCGTGTCGGACGATGCTCTCACCAGGAGCAGCGGTGACGTCCGTGGAGGACACCTAATCAGATGGCGCGTGTCGGACGATGCTCTCACCAGGAGCAGCGGTGACGTCCGTGGAGGACACCTAATCAGATGGCGCGTGTCGGACGATGCTCTCACCAGGAGCAGCGGTGACGTCCGTGGAGGACACCTAATCAGATGGCGCGTGTCGGGCGATGCTCTCACCAGGAGCAGCGGTGACGTCCGTGGAGGACACCTAATCGGATGGCGCGTGTCGGGCGATGCTCTCACCAGGAGCAGCGGTGACGTCCGTGGAGGACACCTAATCGGATGGCGCGTGTCGGACGATGCTCTCACCAGGAGCGGCGGTGACGTCCGTGGAGGACACCTAATCAGATGGCGCGTGTCGGACGATGCTCTCACCAGGAGCAGCGGTGACGTCCGTGGAGGACACCTAATCAGATGGCGCGTGTCGGACGATGCTCTCACCAGGAGCGGCGGTGACGTCCGTGGAGGACACCTAATCAGATGGCGCGTGTCGGACGATGCTCTCACCAGGAGCGGCGGTGACGTCCGTGGAGGACACCTAATCAGATGGCGCGTGTCGGACGATGCTCTCACCAGGATGCAGCGGTGACGTCCGTGGAGGACACCTAATCAGATGACGCGTGTCGGGCGATGCTCTCACCAGGAGCAGCGGTGACGTCCGTGGAGGACACCTAATCAGATGGCGCGTGTCGGACGATGCTCTCACCAGGAGCGGCGGTGACGTCCGTGGAGGACACCTAATCAGATGGCGCGTGTCGGACGATGCTCTCACCAGGAGCAGCGGTGACGTCCGTGGAGGACACCTAATCAGATGGCGCGTGTCGGACGATGCTCTCACCAGGAGCAGCGGTGACGTCCGTGGAGGACACCTAACCAGATGGCGCGTGTCGGGCGATGCTCTCGCCGGATGGCTCGTGACGCCGGCTTCCGGTGCGACAGCCGATGTGCGCTCCCACCAGGTTCGCTCCGATCTTGGTCAGATATCGGCTTCGGTTCAATGCAGCACGTGTGAATCCATGACAAGAGACGTCTGAAACGGTACTCAGATGCGCATCCAGAAGCCTGGCTTGTGGGAGTGGGGGAGGGTGGGGAGATTAGAACAAATGCTCTCCTATTTCGAATAAGTAATGAGATTTGAACAGCTAGCATTCGTCGGGTTTGCTAAGACAATCTTGATCTAAAAATGCTCTTCAGTTCGACAAAATTTCATCGTAGTGCAAAATATCGGCCATAAATCGGTCTCTTGGAGGGAGGAATGGCCCCTTGTACCCCGTGGATCCGCCAATGCTCGCTCACAAATGTCATGGCTTGTGTGCGATTTCCACAGGGAATGCTTCACGTTTTGCATGATTACTCTGACGCATCTCATACCTTACATGTGATTACACTGAGAGCCACTGAGCCAAAATCGTCAAATTACGAATTGAATCAGACTAATTGCGTCACGCCATCGCTCACCGTAAACCAGTGATCGATTACAATGATGGCGCAGTAGCGGCAGTTCTGCCGCGCGCGCAAGGTTAACGGACGTCACTGACGTCATCGAGTCACCGCCAACGGTGACTCAATGTCGTCAGTATTGACAAAAATATTCCCACACCACTATCATCTTCCAAGCCATCCATCTCTCAAAATGGACTGTCAGTTGACAACCCAATACATAGGCCTTATGCGGTGTCATTTGCACTAAACCCTCCCCCCACCCCGCCGATGGGGGCTCCGTCCTTCCGTCCGTCCGTCAGTCAGACCATCAGTCGGTCAGTCAGTCAGGGGGACGGAGAGATGCATGCACATAAAATTCATGACATTTAACATTGCGCCTATGGTGTTGCATCTTCCGCCTACGCGGGCGTTGCGTATCCTTTCAGGGCACCAAAGGTGTCTTTAAGTTCATGCCCTGCGTCACCACAAACTCGCTAAATACCTAACAGCCAGCATGCGTCTTTGAACCAGCCAAACCGACACAACCTGCGCACAAATAAGAACACAAAAACATTGGCACCATATAACTCCTTATCGAAAAGTAGAAGCACGGCCAATATAATCACAAGGGCGAGGCAAGGGTGAGATTGTCTGGCACATTTTGGCGCTGGGTGGCTGCAGCACCTTCCGGTGCGGTGCGCCAGACTATCTTCGGCGCTGTGAGGGTGGGAGAGAGCACCCGTCCCCCCACCAAGCACCTCATAAACTATAAGGCCTACATACAAATATCTGGGATAGGAAGTGATGACACTTCAAGTATGAACATAATATTTGTTTACCTCAAACCAATAATGCCGTCACTAGACGTTAACATTGTGAATAGCAGTTCCATGTATTGACGCTGTTGGCATATGGTATGACATGAAATAACAGATGAATGAATGCAGGAATGAAATGATTTGATACCATGCATATCTTAATAGTTGTCGGCCCATTCAAGTCTCAAGTACAGTATTGCACTGATCAACGTCTGCTACGTTTCTTCATTTCGTTGTGTAATTAGATTATCTTATCTTAATATTTATTTATGTGACAGACAACATAGTAGGTGCTCCATGGCAAAACGCTTCGCTACTTTGAAATATTTCTTCAGCCGTAAGCGCCCAAGGTCAGAGGGTGGTGTCCTCGTCCCATAAAAAATCACTATAATAATTACGTAATTAGATGAACGTAATTCCGATGAACGTAATTCTAATTACGAATAATGACGTAATTAGATGAATTGGCGGATCCTCAAACTTGTTCTTGGCTTGTTTTGGATGAGGAATTCAAAGCAAATTTAGTGGGATATTTTTTAACAGCTGACGACGTTAGGAGCGCTTTAACTCTACCCTCCCGAGGGGTATGGTAGATTTCACCATCAAGCGGTTTTTACAATTATCGTCGAAATGCGGCAGGGTGGTGATACAGCCATTGCGCGTATTTTGATGCAAAGGAAATTACCGTGTCATGTCAGGTCACTGACATAGGACGTCATGACTGGCGGGATGATTGGTGACATTTTGGAAAAATGCAGTTGTTCAGCTTGACAGCGGCAAACGTTCTACAAACTGGGTTAAAGCTCATGCTTGATGTGTGCAGGGCATCCACCAACCACCCGAACATGCCCACCTGCGTCACCGACTGTTCTCCGAGGTTCGCGGATGTCACTGACCCAAAGATGGAATTTCCTATCTCATCGCAGGGGCTGAAGCCATCGCTCATGCTGCTTTGAGCCATCAATTATGCGGGATTTTAACATGGCACCTGATGTGGCCAGATCCTTCGAGTTTTTCTGGGTCAAACATTTAACAATTTCTCATCCCCTCTCCTCTTAATATATTTTTGTTGCGATTTTCCCCCCGCGTGGCCTCGGGTGAGTGTACGCGCATAGGCCTAAATGTTCAGGTACGGCTCAATGCTGGCGAGGGTGCGGGCGATGGTGCCCCAATCGAACACAAATCAACACACATGCTTTCATTTATATTTCTGGTGTGTCCCTCGATTCCTTCGATCGGATTAGATGGCCTGGTTGCATCCCTGAGTGCTTTGAGCACTCAGAAACATTTTGAAGAGCTCCACCACTGCATCTATGCATGCATGCATACATCCATGCATGCACACACACACATGGATGCATAACGGTGGCGGGCATTTCCGGCAAGTCCGTGACGTCACTCGGGTGTGCGTTCCGCTGCGTTCATCTGGAGCGGCGGCGGCCGGGGTCAGCCGCGGCCTGAGTCAGCCGGCGCGGCAGCACGCTGCGCCGGCCGGCCCTCAGACTCGCCGGCGCCGTGGAGCCGCGGCAGGTGAGCGCCCACTGAGGGCCGGCCGCCGAGACGGCGGCGGCGCGCGCGGCGCGAGAACAGCCGGCGAGTGTCGCGTCCACCTGTGCCTCGTCGACGGTCATGGACGCACCTCGACCGCAGCTGCTGGCGCTGGCCGCGCTGGCCGCGCTCGTCGTGCCGGCCGCGCTGGCCCCGCTGGCCACCGACGTATCCGCAGGTGAGTGGCGACCTCGTGCGACCGGCCAGCCGGTCGGGGCGATGACCGCGCCGAACAGCCGACCCCGATGCTAATCGGCTTGCAGCGGGTCGCTCGCGAGCCTTGACCTCTGCGCGCCGTGTGCGTGACTCATGTCTGCCCACCCGGCAGAGATGAAGACAGTCAGGATGGACGTTTGGTTGCTCGTTGCATTCACGTTGACATACCCGAGTGCCCTTGTTTATATATTTGTCACGAAGGCGTGCTCATCATGCAAATACCATCAATCCACGTCAGCTGAGATATACGTTATCAGGAGCCTACACAACACAAACGTGGTCCATCGCATGCCGATGGCATTTGGTGCATCCGTTTTAACGTGCATTGTTTACGATATCTTCCATTATGCTTTTGCATCTTAGGCTGAAAAACACCCCACTATTCCAATTGGCTAGAACGGATTACAACAATGAGCAATTCGGGAAACTCACCCGGACACACCTGACTACGCATGGTATCGGACACACCTGACTACGCAAAGTATCAGACACACCTGACTACGCAAAGTATCGGACACACCTGACTACGCATATTTTCGGATACACCTGACTACGCATAGTATCGAAGTAGCCATCATCACAAGTGGTTGACAGCTTGAGTTGGACGAGTGGTAATAATTGTCACTCGTACCCTCTAGGTAGATACACCATTCATTTACGATACAACTATTTATGCTCAGTGTTCCAAACAGTAATCCTCCACTACACGCATTTAATTAAAGAAGGGTGAGAATGTTCTGTTCCGATGGTGTTCAAACAGGCACGCATTCACCGAACCAGGAACTAGCCCGGCAGTGTTAATACTTGCAAATGTTTCGGAGTCACGCTGGTGTTAGTCTCCTGTGTAAGTACACGTGAGCGCTTGCTGCCGGAACCTGAACTCTCCATCACACTACAACACCACGGCGGGAACCTGAACTCTCCATCACACTACAACACCACGGCGGGAACCTGAACTCTCCATCACATTACAACACCACGGCGGGAACCTGAACTCTTCATCACGCTACAACACCACGGCGGGAACCTGAACTCTCCATCACATTACAACACCACGGCGGGAACCTGAACTCTTCATCACGCTACAATACCACGGCGGGAACCTGAACTCTCCATCACTCTACAACACCACGGCGGGAACCTGAACTCTCCATCACACTACAACACCACGGCGGGAACCTGAACTCTCCATCACACTACAACACCACGGCGGGAACCTGAACTCTCCATCACACTACAACACCACGGCGGGAACCTGAACTCTCCATCACACTACAACACCACAGTGTCCGTGGTCTGTTGACCTGTGCAAATGGTGCACGGAGGGTCGAGGAGAAGGGATAACACTTGAATTCCAAGACGTCGTAAAAAAGCGGCAGCAAATGAAAAGGTCTCACAGCAGAAGGTTGCATGAAATGGCCTCGTAATTGCAAAAGGTCGCTTGGCGTAATGCAGTATACACATATTAGATTATGAGAGCCGGGTAATTGAAGTTAACTGGGTAATTTATAAGGACATCGCCGCCATTAGAACATATATTGACTGTATTCGATATATCCACCAGCAGATAAGGCATTCTTGCGATGACCTCTGTTGGATCTCAGCTGCATAATAATCGGTCGCATATCGGTCAGGCTACGTCAAATTGAACATATAAATGGTTGTTGAGCTTAATCCGTTGCATTTCATCATCTCCTGACGACATTTGGTGTTGCACCTTTGCATCATCAAAACATGGACTTATCGTTTTTGTTTTCCTCATTTGCTGCTTCATGAAATATTCATGCATATGGCATATTGCATACATTATATTCTCTCCAACCTAGATCCCATATGACCGTCCTCGTAAAATTTTGCTTCCAATCCGTGGTCACGTGATTTCCTGATGACCTTATTATCACGTTCAGCTGCTCCATACCATATTTCAAATGGTATGCGTTATAATTGGTCACTCTGCGCTGACGTTCACATCAGTGTTCCAATAAGCTTCTTCACATTCAACTTCCAAGTTCACCACGACCAATGCAATCCGCTCTAGTTATAAAGTCATAAAGTCATAAAGTGTTAAGGCTTAATAAGAGCCACAGGGGCCCATCTGGGTTAAGCCTATCTAGAAAAGATACTAGAAATGTACATACTCTCACCCCAATCAATCCCTTACCTGAAGTTCCTAGGGAGCTATATATCCCAGCCAATCTAGCACCATTCACCTGGTATTGCATAACACACTCCTCAACAATTACAAACTCCTCCAATCATACCCATTGTGCTACCATAGCCAATCTCATCAGTATCACATCCCGAAGGAAGGTGCTGAATCCACTGCTAGATACATCCTATATAAAGTTATACAGCGTTTAGACTTAATAAGAGACTCAAGGGCCCATCCAGTTAAGTCTGTAAATGGAAGATAGCCTGGTAAAAAGACACACCCCAACCATCACCACATCCTGAAGAAACCATCCACCAATATCCCACACACCTATCAATGCCTATCTATCCTAGCTATCCAGCCCTATCCCCTGATCCCTCTTAACACATGTGGATTGAATGCCTTACCAATAATTTTCAAACTGCATTCATGCCTTCTTAAAGGGGTCTGTGCCGTGCACACTTACTTAGCATAAATCTCACCCCATCCATCACAAACTAGAACTGAAAGACAAGATTTTCCTGTCTAAAAAATATTGTCAACCCTACTTTTAAATACATTCAACGAGGGACTCCCCACAACATCACCAGGCAGCCCATTTCACCCATTTTAAGTTTCGTTAATTATTTGTGCTTTAGGCGTTTCGACCAGTCTTTGATCATTCAAGTTCATTCTCTCCAGCTTCAAGCACTTATCTATGATCTCTTGCGAAAACTAGCAAGCTTTAAGCTCAGGTTGACGCTACATAGTCCCTCCATAACGTCGCAAGGCTTTGAAACGCATTGCTTCCCCAACACGTACAATAGCCAAAACAACGTGTCGTGATCATCTCCATCTGCCATCGTCACGAGGATATACTGACTCGAAACCTGATTTGCTTCACCGACTTTTGTCCTGAAAGCTGATCGGTACCTCGAGTTGTCAACTGTCAAATGATGTCAAGGCCATTAGCTGTCTGAGTGTCGAATCTGTCACCACTGAACATCCGGCGGTCCAGTGTGCGCCACGTGTGTACCTCTCCCGGGTCGGCAGGGGGCTGATGATTGTGAAGGCATGATCCACGTCGATTTGCCGTGCTTAATACCCGATGCCATCCACTGTCTCCAAACAAGAGACACAATCGAGCTGCAATGGTCAGACTACGAGATGTGAAGCCAACTATTCATGAGATACGACGGCTCGTTTCAAATGACAGCATGATCTGCCACTTTTGCGACCGCCAGTCCCTACAAGTGTGTAGACTGGCCTGTTGGCTGTGTAAGTCCAATCACTACTTACTGGTACAAGGTGTTAGCAACTGGTACAGGGGCGATGGTGACCGACTCGTGGTGGTAAATACTAGTACGGACCAGTAGTAACTGGTACGAAGTGATGGTATCTGCTGTAGTGGCATATTTAGCAAAGTGGTGCCATATATTGAGGGTAGTAGCACTACCGTCAATGGCGACCATACCAGCACCAGTGCCGTGCATGCCATGTGACGGTGTCACCACGTGCAGACCCAAGACCAAACCGATGTGGTGCAGAAACAGTACCGTGGTACATAATATCGTGGAGCTAGACGCCGTCACAGAGAAACTGAGCCGCACCTTTATGTGATGTCGTGATACCACCTTGGGGTCATCGTCGTTCACACCCGTCACCCTACAGCTGAGGTGAGTCAGTTTTCGATCCGATTGTGGTCATTTTCTGACGGATGCAACTCGGGTTCTGACAGGTACTGTTCTGTTTCTGAAGGATACGGCTCAGTTTCTGAAAGATACGACTCAGTTTACAGACGGTACGACTCAGCTTCCAGACGGTACGACTCGGCTCTCAGACTGAAAACAAATTCAGACGTTGACAGGTGATTCCCCGTCACTGATTGTGCCGACACAGATGATACCTCGTGCCGACCCAATTCAGCCAGTGACCTTCCACATCCTTGGTCCCTGGGATCCTGGCATCGGGAAGAGATGCGGGCTCGCTAGTCACCTGGGAGCCCGACATGGGGAAGAAATGCGGGTTCCCTAAAGACCCCTGAGATCCTGGCGTGGGGAAGAGATGGAGATGCGGGCTCCCCAGAGACCCCTGAGATCCTGGCAATGGGAAGGGATGGAGTTGCGGGCTCCCTTATAGTCACCTGTGATCCTGCTGTCACCTGGGTCCTCTCGTCGCTGGTCCCTGAAGCGATAGTTTCGCACCCAGTCCATTTTCACCAGCGTCTTTAACTGTATCGGCGGTACACTCCACACTGTTGACGGAGACCGGACATCGACGTAATGGGACAGGGCGGGCGTGACGTGATGGGAATAACCAGGGCGATGGGCAGGTCAGGTGTACCCACACGGTGATGTGCGACATATTGACATGGAAACAGCAGAGTGAACCTCCCCTCGCTATATAGGTTGGATGCGCGAAAAAAATATCTGGATATATATGGTTTTACCATTGTAGCAGGATGGAGTTTATTTAGCGGATGTCCAGTGACAACACTCGATTACTCTATTCTGTCTCGGTGACGAATCCCTCGGACGAATTTGGAAGCATCACTTCATCAACTTCTTTCGTCGTTACCTGATTTCAGGTAACCTATAATAACAGAAAGCAAACACACTGGGCCGTACAATTATATCGCAACTTTCATTTGTTCTTCGCATTCCTCGCAATGAACGTCCAGTCAATCGCATTTTCACACCGAACAGCATTCCCATAGCAAGGGAACATATCGCCGGTATTCTGTGGCCCGTAGATTTAAACTGACGTAAAGCGGTTATTTGCCTGTTTTGTTGGTGTGGTATTTCACACGACAAGCCACCAAACCTCTTCAAAATATTGACCCTCATTCCGTCCGGGCAAAAACACGTACCGCCCATGGATCTGTAGCGCCTGCGCCCACCTCCACCCCTCCGCGAGGTGTCCGTCCCAGTGACCTTGAGCAGATCCATGGGAAAACGTGGCCCACCTCCTGGGAACAAAGACGTGAGTGCAAACAGCGTCGGAGCAGGGAGGTGCTGGGGTTGGCCTCGGCACCGACAGCCTCGGCGCCGCGCACAAACACTCCAACATTCACACAACATCACCTGTCAGGCCAGCAGCCACAGAGGGCACGCCTCGGCGCCGCGCACAAACACTCCAACATTCACACAACATCACCTGTCAGGCCAACAGCCACAGATGGCACGCCTCGGCGCCGCGCACAAACACTCCAACATTCACACAACATCACCTGTCAGGCCAACAGCCACAGAGGGCACGCCTCGGCGCCGCGCACAAACACTCCAACATTCACACAACATCACCTGCCAGGCCAACAGCCACAGAGGGCACGCCTCGGCGCCGCGCACAAACACTCCAACATTCACACAACATCACCTGTCAGGCCAACAGCCACAGAGGGCACGCCTCGGCGCCGCGCACAAACACTCCAACATTCACACAACATCACCTGTCAGGCCAACAGCCACAGAGGGCACGCCTCGGCGCCGCGCACAAACACTCCAACATTCACACATCATCACCTGTCAGGCCAACAGCCACAGAGGGCACGCCTCGGCGCCGCGCACAAACACTCCAACATTCACACAACATCACCTGTCAGGCCAACAGCCACAGAGGGCACGCCTCGGCGCCGCGCACAAACACTCCAACATTCACACAACATCACCTGTCAGGCCAGCAGCCACAACAGCCTCGGCGCCGCGCACAAACACTCCAACATTCATACATCATCACCTGTCAGGCCAACAGCCACAGAGGGCACGCCTCGGCGCCGCACTCAAACACTCCAACATCCACACATCATCACCTGTCAGGCCAACAGCCACAACAGCCTCCGCGCCACGTACAAACACTCCAACATTCACACATCACCTGTTAGGCCAGCAGGCGACCACCAGGCTCCTGACCGGTGTATGTCGTATTCTGCCGACGTGTGATGATGTAGCGGTTTGTGCTGGCTCTCGACACCAGCTAACTAACGATAGGAGAGGGCACAAGTCATGAATGAGGAACTCGCCTCATTCATGACGACCATGAGGTGGGTGTGAGCGGACGCACGCTTCCATTGTTGAGCGAGAATGATAAATGAATGTAATATGTGGAGCTTTATCGGGTAATCGGTTATGCATGCTTCAGGGAGGACGTATCCAGTGTGGGTACCATGCACGGTTCATGTAGCTTGCCCAATCATGCTTTTTTCTCTCATAATTTGAAGACTATCTCGGCTTGACCAGACCAAAAAGACGCTCATAGCACAGAGTACCGATTTAGTTTATGATCCTAGCATTACTGGGAAATTGCTCTGCTCTGTTTGGGAGGTTTGCGATGAGTAGGCGTGCTGTTTTCTGCAACGTCAGCGCGCTCTGAAAGAGCCCGACCGAGCCAAGAAGCTGGTAGGTTACACCCATGGCATCGCTTATGATGCATATCTGTGCAATATCACGTACTCCAGAATCATGCACTTCGTAAACGGACATCTTTTCAATGCTTATTGGAACGCATCCAAGGTGGTATCTAACTGCGTTGGAGTTGAATTGTTGACTGGTTCCTCATTATCCACGGACTAAGTTCAAATAAGCCGCTTGGGAAAAGCTAGACGTATTCACTGACCGTGGAGCTTATTTTCCGAGGAGGTGAGGAGGTGAGGAGGTGAGGAGGTGAGGAGGTGAGGAGGTGAGGAGGTGAGGAGGTGAGGAGGTGAGGAGGTGAGGAGGTGAGGAGGTGAGGAGGTGAGGAGGTGAGGAGGTGAGGAGGTGAGGAGGTGAGGAGGTGAGGAGGTGAGGAGGTGAGGAGGTGAGGAGGTGAGGAGGTGAGGAGGTGAGGAGGTGAGGAGGTGAGGAGGTGAGGAGGTGAGGAGGTGAGGAGGCGAGGAGGCGAGGAGGCGAGGAGGCGAGGAGGCGAGGAGGCGAGGAGGCGAGGAGGCGAGGAGGCGGGAGGTGAGGAGGTGAGGAGGTGAGGAGGTGAGGAGGTGAGGAGGTGAGGAGGTGAGGAGGTGAGGAGGTGAGGAGGTGAGGAGGTGAGGAGGTGAGGAGGTGAGGAGGTGAGGAGGTGAGGAGGTGAGGAGGTGAGGAGGTGAGGAGGCGAGGAGGCGGGAGGCGAGGAGGCGGAGGCGGGGGCGAGGCGGGGGCGAGGAGGTGAGGAGGTGAGGAGGTGAGGAGGTGAGGAGGTGAGGAGGTGAGGAGGTGAGGAGGTGAGGAGGTGAGGAGGTGAGGAGGTGAGGAGGTGAGGAGGTGAGGAGGTGAGGAGGTGAGGAGGTGAGGAGGTGAGGAGGTGAGGAGGTGAGGAGGTGAGGAGGTGAGGAGATGAGGAGGTGAGGCAAGTTGGCTGATTAGCGACCACCGACGACGATAGCCTAATGGACTGGCAGGCTGGCAGTTGATAGACTGAGAGTTGATAGACTGACAGGTGACAGACGGGCAGGTGATATGGTGACAGGTGACAGACTAACAGGTGACATACTGACAGGTGACATACTGACAGGTGACATACTGACAGGTGACAGACTGACAGGTGAGAGACTGAGGTGACAGACTGGCAGGTGACATACTGACAGGTGACAGACGGGCAGGTGATATGGTGACAGGTGACAGACTAACAGGTGACATACTGACAGGTGACAGACTGACAGGTGACAGACTGACAGGTGAGAGACTGAGGTGACAGACTGACATGTGACAGACTGACAGGTGATAAACTGATAGGTGACATACTGACAGGCGACAGACTGACAGGTGACAGATTGACAGATGGCAGACTGACAGGTGATAGACTAACAGGTGACAGACTGACAGGCGACAGACTGACAGGTTAGATACTCACAGGTGACGGACTGACAGTTGATAGGCTGAGAGTTGATAGGCTGACAGGTGATCGGCTGACAGACTGACAGGCCGCTGCTAGTGATGGAGGACGTGTTGATCACCACATCCGTAGTCTACGCATTGCTACATGAACATCAGAAGGGGTTCCGCAGATTTGGTTGGGTACGAAAACGACCACCATTGCGGGCACCGTGCTCTCGCCGATACCAGCATACCCTTTTTGGTATGCTGCTGAATGGAAGTAAAGCATTCATGTGCTGGTTTAATGATTTTGATTTTTTGTGATTGACGATGTTCATGTTCCCCTGATGTATTTCGTAAGGTGACCTGGAGAGAGGGTGGTAGATAACTAATTCTGGGAAGTTTCGTAAGGTTCTACCAATTGTAAAACCATTTCAATGGCGACATTGAATAAGTTTGCCAGGAGCCCCGCACATATGCATGCGAGTGGCAATCTTAAATATTTGGACCGTGCCTAAAATGATGGGGCATTGACAACTGGCCGAAGATAGCGAACCGACTTAAATCCATTCCCTCTCCATCCCTCTGAATGTGCAATCTCCAGGCATTTTGTTCAGTGAACCTCATGTAGCGCCATTCGGTCAACCCGAGGTAAGCCTAAGCTACTGAAAACCCTGCGTGCATTCAACATGCTCAACATAGAATGCATTGAATGACATCAGAATCCCCAATCCGGCTTGACAGATGCCACCCGCCCCTCGCAGCTAAGGTGCAGACAACTCTAATTGCGTCTTGCACAGAACGTGATCGCTGACATAAATTGTGGCGCCGTCACTGTGCACAAACATACGCGAGATTAAAACAGCCGCACAGGTCGGCGGACCCAATGGTTGCCGGTGGCGATGTCTGCCGGTGTTTGGCTGACCACGCGACTAGTCTGGCGAGGTCAGTGCCCCGGCGGCCCGTTATCGCCGACTGCGAGCTGCCACGAGTGACAGCTGGAGGTGGGTGACGTAACCCATTCATCTGGGGCGCAGCAACGCGAGCGCACCAGGTGAGCGCCACCGGCGGCCCGTTATCGCCGACTGCGAGCTGCCACGAGTGACAGCTGGAGGTGGGTGACGTAACCCATTCATCTGGGGCGCAGCAACGCGAGCGCACCAGGTGAGCGCCACCGGCGGCCCGTTATCGCCGACTGGGAGCCGCCACGAGGGAAAGGGGGGGGGGGGGGAAAAACAACAATTTTAGGGGGGGGCGCCGCGGCACCGGCGGCCAACTGTCCGATGGCCGGCCACTGGAGCGGCCAAGTCGATCACTCTCAGTGTCACTGGAGGGTGCTCTCAGAGGGTGCTCTGAGGGCTCTCTGACCACTCTCAGAGGGTGCTCTGAGGGCACTCTGACCACTCTCAGAGGGTGCTCTGGGGTCTGAGGGCACTGGCACCTCAGAGGGTGCTCTGAGGGCACTCTGACCACTCTCAGAGGGTGCTCTGAGGGCACTCTGACCACTCTCAGAGGGTGCTCTGAGGGCACTCTGACCACTCTCAGAGGGTGCTCTGAGGGCACTCTGACCACTCTCAGAGGGTGCTCTGAGGGCACTCTGACCACTCTCAGAGGGTGCTCTGATGGCACTCTGACCAGTCTCAGAGGGTGCTCTGAGGGCACTCTGACCACTCTCAGAGGGTGCTCTGAGGGCACTCTGACCACTCTCAGAGGGTGCTCTGAGGGCACTCTGACCACTCTCAGAGGGTGCTGAAGCGCGCCATTGGTGGCGAATGCCATAGAGGTTCAGTGGAATGTCACCAAAAGTATTCCCAGTTTGTCCATCGAGCCAAGCTGCTGGGGATGTAAAGTCGGCAGACATCAAAGCTTTGCTCTTCTTACCGTGGTCTTTGTCATGTGTCTGGATACCACTTGCAGGCGGGTGCACTTGGCTGCGCTACCATTGCATTCGCTTGCCTGCCGCGTGTGTCGCCCGCGTTTGGTGACGGCCAGCCGAGATCGGTTCGGAGCAACATCTCTGCCTTACCGCAGCTTGTTTTCCGGTGTCGCCCGTGTGCTGCGATTCCATGTCTACCCATGAGGTCCCATGTCCATGTCTACCCCTGAGGTCCCATGTCCATGTCTACCCCTGAGGTCCCATGTCTACCCCTGAGGTCCCATGTCCATGTCTACCCCTGAGGTCCCATGTCTACCCCTGAGGTCCCATGTCCATGTCTACCCCTGAGGTCCCATGTCCATGTCCATGTCCACCCCTGAGGTCCCATGTCTACCCCTGAGGTCCCATGTCCATGTCTACCCCTGATGTCCCATGTCTACCCCTGAGGTCCCATGTCCATGTCCATGTCCACCCCTGAGGTCCCATGTCTACCCCTGAGGTCCCAGGGATTCCATGTCTACCCCTGAGGTCCCATGTCTACCCCTGAGGTCCCAGGGATTCCATGTCCACCCCTGAGGTCCCATGTCCATGTCTACCCCTTGTCTACCCCTGTCTATTCCATGTCTACCCCTGAGGTCCCAGGGAGCAAGAAGTTGACGGAGCCAAGGCGAAATGGTAGAGCTCAGGCCCCACCAAACGTATGGGAAACTCCACCCCTGGTGATGCCCGGCATCTTGTTCCAGGTGACCGTTCCGCTGGCCTGGCAGCCATATTGCTGCGACGGAAAGGTGAGACGCACACCGCTGACGCCATCAGCTGCGACGTGTTTGGGTGCACGTGCAAACGACGCTTGGAGAGGGAAGGTCGTTGACAGGCAGCTCACGATCATGAATAACTCGGATAGCTCGCTAAAGAATGCTGTTCAGCTGGTGGTGGTATTCGCTCGAAGTTCGTGGGAAATACCATGGCTTGTGAGACGGTCGATATAGCCACACATACCAGAGTTATGTTTGAAATGAGTATTTAGGCATCGATGCCACTTGTGTTTGGATGAATTTCACGCCGTCAAAATCCAAATGCGTGAAATATGTTCATGATATGCTCAATGTAGTTCACAATATTATAATGACCGGTATTTGGGTCACTTCACGCGTTCATATGCTCCGAAAATGTCACTGTATGTTGATCACCATTCAAGTTTCTAGAATTAAATATACAAAGGTATCCAAAGAGCGAGGAATGATGCGTACGTGCGTGCGTGTGTGCGTGCGTGTGGGGGCGGGACGTGTGTGCGTGAGAGGGAAAGTGAGGAGTGAGAGTGAGATAGTGGAGGAGTCGGAGAGTGGGAAAGAGGAGAGAGAGAGAGAGAGAGAGAGAGAGAGAGAGAGAGAGAGAGAGAGAGAGAGAGAGAGAGAGAGAGAGAGAGAGAGAGAGAGAGAGAGAGAGAGAGAGAGAGAGAGAGAGAGAGAGAGAGAGAGAGAGAGAGAGAGAGAGAGAGAGAGAGAGAGAGAGAGAGAGAGAGAGAGAGAGAGAGAAGGAGAGGAACAAATAGAAAGATATACCTGTATTGGTACAAAGATATATATATATATATATATATATATATATATATATATATATATATATATATATATATATATATATATATATATATATATATATATATATATATATATATCTAAACATAAATATATATATATATATATATATATATATATATATATATATATATATATATATATATATATATATATATATATATATATATATATATATATATATATATATATATATATATATATATATATATATATATATATATATATATATTTATAGTTATATTCATATTTATATGTTGTGCAAATTGGGTTCGTTCATAGCGTAGAGGAAGATGGCGGCTTTTTTATAACGTTTTTACAGGAAAGGGTGGTCGATCTGTCTACGTAGCGGAGGTGCCCCGGTCAAAGACTCGGTGGATTAAAATAGAAGGCGATGGAAAATAATTGCATTGATTTAACCCTCGGAGTGTTGGATAATTATATAATCTCTTGCGACACGAAGGAACAAGTTTGACCCCTACTAACGTCTGTTCTAAGCAAGATAGAGACAGTTGGTAAACGACATGGTGTCGATATTTCATTGAACTTACCTTAAAAGTTACTACCTTTGTCTATCTCTTGCGGTTGGGGACGAGTAGTCTAGGGGTAAGATGCTCGTCTCGCAATCGAAAGGTTGTGGGTTCGAATCTCACCTGTCGCTACTCTTCGCCCGCGACCAATCGGCGTGAGAGATTGGCGACGCTATATGACTCAACGGTCGACGTGTCGTAAAACCAATAACCAACCTATCTCTTGCGGTTGCCCTTCCAGCTCAGGCCAAATAGATTCGTGTGGGATGCAGTGACTCATCCGTCTTCGCTATAATTATCGAACCCTGGTCGTGATGCAACTGCGATTTCGTGCTGCAATATCTATGATATGCAAACTAAAAACTTAGCTTAGCACGTGTAGTCCAAAATATTGAATAATAATACAAAATATCATATATATAAAAGTAAAAATAAAAATATAAAAATACCAAATATCTGAAAATCACCACTTTTATAACCAGCCATCACGTCAGCAGCACGTTGTAAGTGTGGTGCGATGGGATTTTGGCATGATTGAAAACACATTTGACCACCTTTAGCAATGCAAAGTAATTTCCCTGGTGTTTAAAGGACGGATGAGCCCAGACGGCGACACCTTACTACATGTAAAACTATGTGCTTGTTTATTGGAGTTTTTTTCGGCATGGCTACCCTAAACGGATAAAACGCTTCACTCGAGTTACCATTCCTCTGTTATCATGAAAACGAGGAAGCTATTTTCAGTACCATGCTGAAAACCATCGTGCATTATCCCCTCGAATACCCCCCATCAATACTTATAAAAAGAGAGTTATCTACACTAAACTCCCTCTACAAGAGTAGAATCCTCGATTCCTGTGAACCTGTTCGTCGGATATTTGGCACAACTTGACTTGACGGAGAGTAAGCGTTGCCTTTGGTTTGCATCGTACAGCAGGTCATTAACACCATGGAGACAAACAACTGGCTGCTGTAACGTGAACTTGGGGAAATAATAGTCAATCTACACAATAGCCAGTTGGTGCATTGCACATGACGATCATATTAGCGAAATAAGCACGCTCCCGCCGTTCCAGAGCACGAATGTCGACTTCTGAAAAGTATTAGGGGAGTATTAGGGTGGTTGATGAAGGCACGGGTGTTGTTTTTATGCTTTTCAGGGGACACTTCCCCCTTGACGTTGGCGGCTTCCCCAATAATTTCGACTTTAAACATGGGACCCTATGGTGTGTGCCCCTCAATCAATTTAGGCCCGCACATTGCCCCATGTATTATGCAACCCCTCAATAATTTTCAGAAATAAACGCCCCTGCATGAAGGCAATGAGCGAACCTAAACGGATTTGGGGATGGGCACACACTCCATAAGGCCTCATGTTAAAAGCTGAAATGAGTTGGGGACAAAGCCGACATTGAGGAGCATTTTCCAGCTCAAAAGAATATAAAGCAGCACCCCTGGGCGCCAGTTTAGCGAATCTTTGCAAGCAGAGACACAGCCGTTGTGCTATGATCAGTATCATTCATTTCTGGACACACCAACCAAACTTCCAGTCGCGAGAGCCCACGGCGACGGACTGAGTGGATGTCTGTGTGTAGCAGGAATATAACCAGTCATGCAATATGGCACAAGTATCTGAACATACAAACTCCAGCACATCGTTCGACTTACCGAGGTCTTGCCACGTCCAAACTGATTTGCTGTGACACGATATTCAGAGCAGCTGGCAAGATGGTAAATATACATAGCCACCCGTGCTTCAAGCGGTATGGGCTCACGTACTGCAGTTAGCTCAGGGCTCATGTGATTTCTTAGCAGGTCACAGATCTTCAGAAAGGAAGCTTTTGTCATCCTAAAATCCTATATCCATTTGTCATTCTCCCACCAATTCATCACCTCCTTCTCAAACCACAGACCAAGGCGATGCCTCATCCAAAACCGAGGTGCACGTCGTTCTCTTTTAATTAAAACTGAAGCAGCTGGAATCAGCCTCTGCTTCTGCAACCGACGACGCCTCGTTGCGGCTCGACGATTAATTCGAATTCATCGCAGATCCTCCAAGCTCCGGATATACGCCTATTGAACGGCGAAAACTTGCACCGCAGAAACTATGACACAAAAAAATACTGCAACAAACACTTGCAGCACATTATCCTCCTCCATCTTCAACTTACAGCTCCTGAATGTCAAACTACCTCAAATTCACCCTACGAATGGGGGGGAGTGATTTTTTAGGCGTGCCGGACCATGAAGGTCATTTGCGCCGCCTTTAAAGCTGGTACGTTACATGTCTATCTGTAAAGCGAGCGTTTGCAATCAAGATGCAGGAAAGTGGACATTTACGTTAAGGAATTTTACGTTAGTTTGCGTGATATTTTAGGTGCCGAAAGCGAGGGTCTGGGTTGGAGACAACTCCCTGATGTCTAAATGGTTTAGTTTTACTTTACTCCTCAACAAAATAATTCGTAGTTTGGGTGGGGGTGGGGGTGTTTTGAGAGTGGCGAGAAGTTGATTTTGCCAGGGTGCCGGCTTTAGCGTACTCTTATCGCAGAGCACCGAGGGATCTTTACCGTGCGAACAAGGAGGTAATTGTTCACACCGCCTATCACGCCGGCCGCCGCGTGTTAGTTGTTAGAAGCGGGTTAGTCTAAGCATGCCATGCAGGGTTGTCAGTTGGGTTAGTACGGTGTTTTGCGATTCGGCTCTTCTACGTCCGCTGTACCTCTGGGTAGCCGTTTACGTTTTGAGTTGCTAGGCAAATCGGCTCATCTACGTCCGATGGCTCCTCTGGGTAGTCGTTTTACGTTATGCTAATTTTTATTTTTATTTTTGTTTATGTTTTCCTAAAGCAAGTCGGCTCATCTACTTCCGACGGCACCGCTAGGTAGCCATTTATTTCTAATTGAGAAGCAAATCGGCTCATGTACGTCCGACGCCATGCGGGGATGGGTATTTACGTGTTTCCTACGAGTGTTTCGCGGTCATGCATTGCGAGTTGATGTGAGTGTTGGTGGTGTGGTGCCTACAGTGCTCCTGCTAGCTTTGTGGCATACAGATATTCAAATAGCAATTGAAGGAGTTCTGGGTGCTTGTCACCAAGAAGCGATGGAAGCGGTAGGGTGATGCCCTCTTTTTAGCAGAATGCCTTAAGTGGTTGCCTTTGAGAGCTAAAGCTACTATATTCTAGCAGGATGTGGCCTATGCTTAACGTCGTGTTGCAGGTGCAGCAGTGCGGTGTTGTATATTTGTCACCTTCTAATTGAGGCTGTGTTAGTTTTGTGAAACCAGTTCTAAGTCTAGTGAGGATGACCTCTTTTTGTCGGTGAAATTGATTTGATGTGTTCCATGTACCTATTGTTGGTTTGATTGCGTGGGTGTGGTTGGATTTGTGTTGTGTTGAGTTGTGTTCTGTCCATATGTTCTGCTGATGTTGGCGAATGTGGCGTTGTAGGAGTGCTTTGAAATCGTCTACCGAATATTCCACGCTAGGGTAAGTGTTCAATGCTAAGGCTTGCTTTGCGAGCCGATCTGCTTCTTCGTTACCTGGGATGTTGGCGTGGCCCGGAATCCAGAGGAAGGAAAAGTTCATGTTTACGTTATGGGCCACGAGTTGTTGGACTCTATCAATGAAGTGATGTGGACAGTCGTTGGTGTTGCTAATTAACTGGAGGACAGATTTGGAGTCTGAGCAAATTACTACGTTTCTAGCTTTACGTCTCATGAGAATGATGATAGCGGCCAGAATGGCCATTGCTTCAGCGGAGTAGATGGAGAAGTTATCCGGTAGACGCTTGGAAAATCTGAGACCTGGTCCAGTGATGCCGATGCCTACCTTTGATGATGTCGCCAGATGTCGCAACCATTTCAACAATGGGCATACAGCAATAGAAAAGACGGGGAGGAAGCCGACAGCGGCACTCGTTTATAGTCAAATGAACATTCAACAAGCTAATGAGGCTGACTTCGACCGCATGCTCGGGCTAAGCGCATAGCTCACCTGGGACCACTGACCAGGCCTCTACAAGGCTTCTGAACGAAGCTACGGTCTGTCTACCGCTTCCATCGGATGATCCATAGTTGCCGTCTGACGGTACAGCGCTAATGGCGGACGGTTCACTGCTGCCGACGGACGGTCCAGCGCTGCTGGCGGACGACCCAGAGCTGCCGACGGACGGTCCAGCGCTGCCGACGGACGGCCCAGCGCTGCTGGCGAACGGTCCAGAGCTGCCGACGGACGGTCCAGCGCTGCCGACGGACGGTCCAGCGCTGCCGACGGACGGCCCAGCGCTGCTGGCGAACGGTCCAGCGCTGCCGGTGAACGGTCCAGAGCTGCCAGAAGATGGTCGGTCGCTGTCGGCGGACGGTTCGCCGGCAACATGGAAACAATCTGGGCCTCAGTCCATGGAAAATATAAAAGAAAAAGAAAAAGATACGGAGGTCAAGTTACACCAGGTCATTCGATTGTCATCCAATGCCATGTCGCGCGACTTCGGTGGCGCTGAAACCGAATCCATATATGACTTGGCGAGGAACAGCATCATTCTGCACGATGGCAGATGGCATTGTATATAATCTATATATATATATATATATATATATATATATATATATATATA
Source organism: Ashinkailepas kermadecensis (assembly GCA_034440615.1). Taxonomy (NCBI): domain Eukaryota; kingdom Metazoa; phylum Arthropoda; class Thecostraca; family Neolepadidae; genus Ashinkailepas; species Ashinkailepas kermadecensis. The sequence continues at coordinate 103,568 of JAOTOM010005121.1, forward strand.
TATATATATATATATATATATATATATATACTTGGCGAGGAACAGCAACATTCTGCACGATGGCAGATGTCGTTGTATATAATCCATATATGACTTGGCGAGGAACAGCAACATTCTGCACGATGGCAGATGTCGTATATAATCCATATATGACTTGGCGAGGAACAGCAACATTCTGCACGATGGCAGATGGCGTTGTATAGAATATATATATATATATATATATTATATAAGTGACCTGACCATATGTCACTGATATTTGCCGCATAAGTAACCCTGGAATGCTGTGTTCTTTCAGCCTTGTTTTTCAAGAATAAACATAGATGAATGCGTATATACTTAACATAGTGAAAATGGTCCCGAGAGTATAGGTCTGGTCGGGTCAGGATCAGGCTTAAAAATCAGCTTTCTAACTATGCATATTGGAGACACAGGGAAAATACCATTGGTAGGGCAATATAGCCTAGAGCTCATGTCACATCTTATGTCTCCATTTCGGCCATGCTGAGGTCGCTAAAGGTCATAATTAGTCAATCGAGTGGCATAACCTTTGCCTTGGAGAATGACCTGGAAAATGTGAATATATGTCTCGGGTCCTTCAAACAGGACTATTCAAGCAACATATTTGTATCTGATTGACATCAGAAAATGATAAGGCCAGGTCAGGTCACGTCATGTGGTCAGGTGAAGTAAGTTGAAGCTTGAATATGTCCAGAATATCACTTTTGATGTATAATATTGCGTTCCAAGAATAACTGAAATTATGTAAAGAAACATCTTTGTAAACTGTCAATCTTCTGACCTCGTGACCTGATTTCAGGTCACGTTGGGACAATGCACAAATTGATAAACCGATCTCTTCAGACTTCGTCTCAGTGTGCACTGCTTGAGAAATCATTTCAACGAAAGGCTGACTCAGGTCAAATCAGGTCAGCTTGTACGAGGTCAGATCATCTCAGGTAATTCCATTGTCATCCATTGTCATGTCAACATGATGGCATTGACAAAATGTCCCATAAAAGGGACATTCAAGTGCACGAAAAGCATCCGGACCGTGATAGATCAGTTCACAGGCCACCGGTCTGGTCTCCCATTCCTTGGCAAGACAACGATTAAATCACTTCTTGTGCTCGCATGTAGTTCTCTACCGGAAGAGCCAGCTGCCAACTGGCCCCGTAACGCCGGGGGCGCGGTAACGGGCCGTCACTTCGGAACATCGGCCGGATGCTAAACTACCGGTGTCAATCCAGCCATTGTAGTCAAATTCCTAGATCTGGCGATAGCGATGCAGGCAACAAGCTCTGCTTACCATAACACTCTGGTCTGCAAATATATCCCACCGAACATTCGACTAAATGTGTTTGAAAAGGTAGCACAGCATGCTGTAACATCCCATTAAAAACTATGTTTTCAGGGATGCTCACTGCTCGTGCTATCAAATCGTTTCATATACAGCCTCAAGTGACAGGCGGTTGTCCAGCACATTAACGACCTCAGAAGTAAACACATTTCATATATTTTTAACTACACTTCGGGACGGCTGCTTGCAGGGCTTGAGATGAATGTATTGACCATGAAAAGGCTGTCGGCTCTCACAGCATTAACTGACTGTTTTCGGAGCGTCAGGGAGCAGTGGCTGCATTGACCATTGTGCGTGTTGAACATCATTCAACCACGGTAGTTCACTTTCTGAATCTCAGTTTGCTTGCATGACTTCACAAAGCAGCTGGTTTTGGCGGCCTCGCTAGCATCAGTGGTCTCCCATAGCGCCTGTAGATCACTAGACCCAAAGTATCCAGTGTATGCACCCGTAGTTTAAACAAATGGTGTCCACAGCTTAACCCCTTTCGATGGGCAGGGCTAGACTGCGCCTGGTCCACAGTCAAGGCAAATAAGCGAGCAAATAGCCAGGCGAAGAATTCCCACTGGGTGAAGAACGTGAGCGCTGGTGCTGCTGACACGATCATCAAGTGGTTCACCGAGTCGGAGCCTGATTACCACACGGTCATCAACTGGTTCATTGAGTCGGAGTCTGATTACCACATGGTCATCAAGTGGTTCACCGAGTCCGAGCCTGATTACCACACGGTCACCAAGTGGTTCACCGAGTCGGAGCCTGATTACCAGCAGCCACTGCAGCACACGCTGCAGCCGCTGCAGAAACGTTGCAGTCACCTGGGCCTGCACACGTGTGAGCGGCTACAGTGCAATGTGGCACACAATATTCTGGTGTTACACACTGTGTGGCGCCTGCAACTGGTTGGTATTTATAACACGTTTCACCTTGCATCACAAAGTGAGCACTTGAAGATAGCGGTGTAGTAGCGGTTCAAACGGAATTCAAAAGAGTTTCGCTGCCACAGCTATCAACCGCCAGTGGATGTGTTGAAAAACCAGGGCAGGAGCACATTTTGGCAGCCATGTTTGACCTGTTGCTGACAAAAACAGTGGAGTTCCCCCAAACATTTCCAGAACCATTCTCGGGGATGTTTACGATGCACACACATACACGTGCAAACCCACATTATGTCCAGGCAAAGGTTTCAGCTTTCTGCGCCCATGCCTTGCGGGACAGTCTTAATCACGTCGTTACTACCAACCAGACTGCCCGTCGTAGCACTGTGCGAACACAGCGGGAGGTTACATATTTATTGGACGCGGTGAACAGAACGCTGCTCTCCGCTGCTCTCCGCTGCGCTCATCTTCCGTGACGCAAGATGAGGCCGTGTCGAGGGTAAGGAAAGGTAAAACAAGACGAGCCCATGCCCTCGAGGCGCGTCGACCGACCGAAGGAGCTGCTCTCAGGCGGATGATGCCCGTGAACCCAACGTCACGGTTTCTGATCCGCCAGCGATAATGCCTACAGTGGTGAACACCCCCTCAAACTGGCGAACAGCCACTCCATATGGCGAACAGCCCAGGTACTGTCATCTCGGTAAGAGTCGGCCGGGGACGAGCATGTCTGAGTTCAGATTTAAGCTAGAGATCTCGCACACTCGAAGCAGGCGCATCGGTCGACTGCTACCGGGTGGCAATCAACGATGCCGGGTGGCAATCAACGCTGGAGTTGGTGCCTGCAGACTGCAGAACAACCTTTCCAGCCACACAATATTGTGCCGACGCTTATACGAAGCTAACTCAGAAAGACTGCCTCAACTTGTAGTATGTGCTTGCTATCAAAAATATTGATGTAGACAGCAACATTTTGGTGACCCTAGCAGGTCAAATGGTGTTGGTCATGGTCTCCTCATAGTGTAGTGGGTAGAGCCTGTAGTGGCAAGCATCGAACTGGATTTCCGACACACAAAGTTGTTCATAATTATCGACACGTCTAGAATATACTGCGCAATAAATTTCGAAGTTTTCCTTTTCCTTTCTTTCGATGCCATACCGTGGAAAACTATAAAATGGTCCTCTGCGGCCCGTGCTTGTTATGACCACCAATTTGCACGCATTTGCTCCACTTAAAATGTAGAACATTCCATTAATCACGTTGATTGCAACAAAATAAGTAGCGAAACAGGATGTACCTCGTCCAGCTGCTCCGTGCTTTCTGCACCCCTGACAGCTTGGAGGAAATGTCTGCACGCCACACAAATGTCTATGATGAACGCTTTACGTGAACCACGAGAGCATAATCTGTGCAAAGCAAACGTGAATCTCATTTCCTTTATGTGGCTTGAAACTAGGGGAACAGCGCACGTCAAACCAATTACCAGGATCAAGGTGACCACAGGCCGAGCCCCGTTGTAATACCAACCTTACCAGGAACTCCGCGCCGTCCCCCTCCGTCACCCAGAACAGCATCCCGACAATAAGGGCACTGTGCTACCGCTAGCATATCGTTAACATCGAAACATGGAGGCAGATTATCAATTCAGCTCATCACTACTCAGGCCGCCCACCACACATTCCTCTGGCCTGACAGCGTGACAGAGGACGTGGCCGTGACGCACACGTGCAGCTCCAGTTCTGGGCCGCCGCGATACCCGAGGGTGTTGCTCTGACATTGTTGCCACTCTCACACATTCCTGTGGCCTGACACCGTGACAGAGGACGTGGCCGTGACGCACACGTGCAGCTCCAGTTCTGGGCCGCCTGCATACCCAAAGATGTTACTCTGACATAGTTACGAAATGACCGAGTGTGCTTCTAAGATAATTGCACATGTCGCTGGCATGCGAACCGCAGGCATGTATGGACGAGAGCTAGCAAATTTAGTGCTGCAAATTCAAACGTTGTTACTGCTAATGGTAAATTGGTCAATCAACGTGGGTTAAGCAATGCACATCTATAATTGGTGTTACACCTCTAACACGTAAACAGTGGTGGTGTGTGCGTGATTGGTAAAATGATCTGACCTGCCTTATGGCGTGGAGTGTAGGAGTCGTGAGTTCGGACCCACGCACTTCCAACATTATTCACGTCACACACACACCTTTATGAAAACTCCAACAAGCGTTGCTTTGGAGACAATATGACAAATAAGCAATTATCTTGCTTTTTCGCTGGCAGAAGAAAAAGACGCCTTTTGCTGTACGTGCGTCTGGGTTCGAATCTTGGGCAATGCTAATTATCCTGAAGCATCGCGAAGGCTTCACAAACTTCAGATTTGAACTTTGCGGCTTCATCAGCCTTTACTGCCGTCGGGGGGGGGGGGGGGGGGGGGGGACCACGTATAGCTATTCATGCACTCGTGTGATTAGGGAATTAACACTAATGCTCGAGTCACCGTTAAAATTTAATTAATATTTCTGTGAACGCATGGAACTGAAGTCTGGGCTGGCAGATCACGTGCAGTTTGATGCAGAAATGTCCAGACGTCGGGGCACAAAGCGGAATTAAAGCAAATTAATAGAAAACCGTAGGCTAATCAAACAGATAAAAAGTGTAGTTTGGTTGTTTACAATGATGCTAATATTTCGTGTTAAGATGTTCACAGCGACAAAAACTAGCATCCATAGAAAAAATTGTTCAGGTACCATCGCGCCCCTTGCATCTCCAACAGATGTAAACTCATTAATCCGGTGTGCACTACACAGCCGGACACCAACCCACCTCCCCGATGTATACTACACAACCGGGTACCAACCCATCCTCCTCAGTGCGCACTACACAGCCTGACACCTACCCACCTCCCCAGTGTGTAGTACACAGTCTGACACTAACCCACCTCCCCAGTGCGTACTACACAGCCGGGCACTAACCCATCCACCCTCAGTGCGCATTACACAGCCCGACACTAACCCACCTCCCCAGTGTAAACTACACAGCTGGACACTAACCCATCCCCCTCAATGCGCACCACACAGCCTAACACTTACCCATCTCCCAAGTGTGCTCTACACAGCCGGACACCAACCCATCCGCCCTCCGTGCGCATTATACAGCCGGACACTATCCCACCTCTCCAGTGTGTACTACACAGCCTGACACTATCCCATCCCACCAGTGCACACTACACAGCCGGACACTACCCCACCCTCACCCAGTGCGCACTACACAGCCGGACACCAACCCATCCCCTCAGTGCGCACTACATAGTCGAACACTAACCCATTCCCTTCAACGCGCCCTACACAGCCTGACACTAACCCACCTCCCCAGTGTGCACTACACAGCCCGACACAAACGCATCCCCCTCAGTGCGCACTACACAGCCGGACACAAACCCATCCCCCCTCAATACACCCTACACCGCCTGACACTAACCCATCCCCCTCAATGCGCCCTACACAGCCGGACACTAACCCATCCCCCCAGTGCGCATTACACAGCCGAACACTAACCCACCTCCCCAGTTTGTACTACTACACAGCCTGACACTAAACCACCTCCCCAGTGAGCACTACACAACCGGACACTAACCCACCTCCCTAGTGCGCACTGCACAGCCTGACACTAACCCACCTCCCTAGTGTGCACTGCACAGCCTGACACTAACCCACCTCCCTAGTGTGCACTGCACAGCCGGACACTATCCCCAGTGTGCACTACACAGTCGGACATTACCCCACCCTCACCCAGTGTACACTACACAGTGGAACACTGCGTCACTCGCCTGCGTGTTCCACAGCTGGATGTACCTACGGCGGCCAGTGTACACTACACAGTGGAACACTGCGTCACTCGCCTGCGTGTTCCACAGCTGGATGTACCTACGGCGGCCAGTCGTACGAGCCGGGCGAAGTGATCCAGTCGATCGAGCCGTGTCTCAACTGCACGTGCCACCCGGCGACGCTCTCCATCAGCTGCCACCTGAGGGTGTGTCCCACCTACTCGGTGCCGCCGCCGCCTGGCTGTTTCCTGGTCACGCGCAGCGGCAGCTGCTGCTCGGAGCTCATTTGCGGTGAGGCTGCTGTCTGGCCCGTCTGCAGGTCGGCTGGACACACGGTGCGCCCGGCCGCTGGTCACTGGTTCGACTGGCATCCTGAAGTATTGGCCGGCTGTTCTGTTGGTCTGTGGTCTGTTGTTCTGTTGTGCCGAGCTGTGTTCTGCTGTGTTCCGTTATGTCTGTCGTTTGCTGCTCGGTTGTTCTGTCATAAAGTCGGTTTTCCAAACGCCGGTTTAGCAGTGTGTGTTTCGATGCATTTGGTGCATTTGGTGTCTTGATGAACTCGTCAGTCTGTCCACTTGTCTGTCAAAACTCTGATGTTCTCTACCTCCTCCCCTCTCTCTCCTTCCCCCTCTCTCTCCCTCCCCCTCTCTCTCTCCATCCTTCTCTCTCTCTCTCCTTCCCCCCTCTCTCTCTTTTGACTGATGAAGTTGCCAGGTGTTTCTCAGGTGCAATCATAGCTTCTGTTATTCCTTCATTCGGGATTGAAACTAGGCTGAAAATGGCATCCGAATGCCGTTTGGTCGAAAGAGGAACCTTACGTTGCCATATCCTTGCTGCTGCACCCATCAGGCGGCTTTGGTCCAGTTTAAAAAGCGACCAGAATGTGGATCGGATTTTTCGTAGACATTGCATCGGCTGCCAGTCGGTGGCATTGGTGTTTTGAGAAAATTCCCTGGACAGCTAACGCAAGCCGCAAGCCGGGTGTCGGATGGCACAGTATGGAGTGATCACGTGTTGAGCAGGAGTTGCGATTGTCCTGTGTCGCAATGGAGTCCAACCGCATGTTAACTCGCGTCACTGTATGTTTGGTGTTTGCTGTATGGTTTATACGACGTGAGCTGCCCCTGCTGCCGGCACTGCTGTTCATCACATGCTTCAGCTAGGACGCCGGCTGTGCATCATGGTCACTTGATATCGACTGATTGCTGTCTACGGCGTACTTAGACATTTTGCATCACGAAGACTGAAGTACAATCGATGAAGTGTTTTTCAGGAGGCCATCTTTACAGTGAATGTTCGCAATACTTTTATGAATTGATCTTGATTTTGGTCGGTAAGGTTATGTTACCCTTCGCTCCTTCCCTAGATACGCCATTGATAGTTGCATATTTATCTTGTCGCAGTCATGGTCTCAGTATGTGTGCGAAGTTCTTTTTTTCCGCTACACGTCGGGGCATAGTATTCCAGGTTAATGGTTGCTGGAATGGGCTGTGTTCATGCTATTCACCTTGTGGTTGTATTGGGTATTTGTCGCTATAGTTATGCTGTTCTCACATACTTACCTACTGTGTTACAGATACGGATATCAATGTTATTCGAAGATCAGAGCGAAGACAAGAGGATAGCATTAGCAACATGCAAAATACCACGCAGAATAGCGACATTCCTGTTGAAGTTGCCGGAGAAGCGGGTACGGTGGGCCAGAATCCTGCAAACCGTCATGCAGTATCCGCCCTGAAAACTTTCAGCGACTTGATAATGGCAGAACTTAGATGGTACACTTTTCATTGCCAAAATGCAGCATGAATCATATTTCGCCTCCAGCTGCATGAAATGTGATTGGAAAGATAACTTCGTATTCGCAATAGGGCCGTCGTTTTCCAAACGTCACCATTTCCCAAAGCGCGCAGGCACTTGGTATCTCAGTTATTCACGCGCTAACATTTGCGATGACGTACGTCGGCAGCTGGCGGCTGGCCTGTCTACAGGTCTGATGATGGGACACTCAATAGACCGGCATCACATCGGTGGTCACGTCGCACAGCCACGTGACAATCACCGCTACAGGTCTGATGATGGGACACTCAATAGACCGGCATCACATCGGTGGTCACGTCGCACAGCCACGTGACAATCACCGCTACATTGCCGCTGCTAGAATCACAGACACGTGACAATCACCGCTACATTGTCGTTGCTAGACTCACAGACACGTGACTAACAGCACTACCGTGCCGCTATTAGAATCACAGACACGTGACTAACAACACTACATTGTCGCTGCTAGAGTCACAGACACGGGACTAACAATACTACCGTACCGCTGTTAGAATCATAGACACGTGACTAACAGCACTACCGTGCCGCGGCTAGAATATAGGAGCCCTCTGCAAAAGCCTTGATAGCCTTTGTTTTTGCCTTCCTCGCAAGAGGAATGGCTCTGCCGGTGGGCAGCGGCTCTGTACTCAACTATTAAGCTTACGTTCCTTGCTGAAAGCTTCAAAGTACCGCTGGACCACAGTGGTGTTCAGCTTAATCGGATGACAGAACAAAATCTCCATCTCTGCTTCACTAGAACATATGAGAGATTAGCTTTACTCTCAATCGCATAGCACAAGAAATCTCAAGAATTCGGGCACGTGGAGCCCGATTGGTATCACCACTTCCGCTTTTGCTTTCGCATGGCACCTGGTGTTCGTCGAAAAGCTTGTCTTTTTGTGCTAGTACTGATATGCTTCGCTAATATGTGAATGCAACGAGTGGTGTATTTAGTGTGGTGGAGTGTGGAGTTAAGCCCTACGCTCTACTGACAGCGCAACGCTTCGTTTTCCCTCGCGCTAGAAAAGCCTAGCAACTCAGTCGATTTCATAACTATGTCCTTCCCCGTGCTTCCTCCATTGTCTGATTTGTTAACATGATGCTGGGAATCCGGTATCGGGCATCAGTCATGAGTAATGGACAATAAACTCTACTTATGGAGAACCATAGATCCCTTATTCATCATAGGCTGTATAGCATTGCTAATCAGGCCTGGGATGGACGTTGTTTGTCCTAAACCACAATTAGATATGCTGTCAATGAGCCTCGCTATCCGTTGGTACAGCATGCTTTACTGAATTCCGCTCACTGATCAGCTGGCCATGTACGGCTACAATCACAAATTCTGAATCACCATGTAACGGCTATAGGATTTGGTAGTAGATGGGCTTATTTAATGGCATGCTGAAAATTATGGCAAACTGTATTTACATATAGGGGCATATATATATATATATATATATATATATATATATATATATATATATATATATATATATATATATATATATATATATATAGCACTAATTGCAGGGACCAGTGTTAGATAAGTAGAATATGTGTGTGAATTTAGTCCACACATCGTGGCAGAACCAAGGTCAAACAAAGTTGATTTTCTAGTCATTCAGGCAGATCGTTGCATAATGAAGAATCATAAAAAAGAACCGAACTTCATATTATGGAAGAAGGCTAGTTACCAGACTGTCTGAACCGGATCACAGCATCACTGAACCGGATCACAGCATCACAGCGCAGCGTCTCGGTATGCTAAACAAAAGAGCCACCGTCTCTTCAGGTGGTAAGCATCGAACGGCTTGCATAGCACTTACATTGCAATATATATATTTTTACATTCCACAGTACATTCGCTGCTTTTCATTGGATATTTCTGAACATGTCATCCATGGCGTTGTAAGATATAGCATTTGAGAGCGTCCCCAGGGATGCTATAGATGCAATTACCGATAGCATATATATTTTATGTATCGCAAACAAGCCAAATATGGTTTGATCAGCTTTCTGTCGCAGATTATCCACACTTAAAAATTGCGCATAACGACATGTGTGAATGTCCCTTGCATGCAATTTGATCAGTAGATGACCTGATGCAGAAAGCTTGCCATATTATTTCTGGCTTATTTTCCATAAAAAGTGAACTGTCACATGCTACGGAAAAATACTTTCATATTAATGAAGATGATGAGCATGTCGAGCAATCCCAGACACTTGAAGAGGATGAGGCAGGTGGTGTTTGGTGCCATTGGCGAATTGGAACATTTCTCGGAAGATCCAATCTTAAATTCAATATGGAATATCATGGCTTCGAAAAGAAATGTTCGCCTGTCACGAAATAAATATGCGAAGCGAAAAAGGAAAAGGAAAAAAACACTCTAAGCTCTTTTACCATTTCGAATAGGCTCGGGCTGCGAAGTGTTACCTTACCAGGACACCGAGAAGGTGATTGTGTTCCTCCTGACTATGTTCAAGGAAGCCATGCATATCTTGGGTACGCCAGGGCCTATTTTAGCTGTTTAACTAGGGGCCGAAGGAGGGAATCAGCTTTAGTGAGTGATTCGCAAATGTCGTCATTTGTATGGGTAAATTCACTGGTCCCGGCCAATGTTTTCATTTTCGTATGTCGCTGTCGTTCGCCTAGTCAAAGGTATGTTCTGGGGCACGCTGCTGTTGTTTATTGGGTGGTTCACGACACACTTTATGTACATGGGGTGCACTGTAGATCCTCCAATGATCGGTGCCTTCTCGACGCTGGTCATTAAGCAAAGTGCTGTGTGTCATATTCATTCTTCTGTTTCTGCAGGCCTATATCCGTCGGTCACATGTAAATAAGCTAAGCTAGGCTAAACCAAGCAGAGTGCACGCGCAAATTCTCGGTGTACATTACCGCCTTGCAAGGAAGTACCCATGGCAGACACAGTGCCACCTATAACGCTTGGCTTGGGCTATTAGGGAGCTGCACAATAGATGGCACTGTGTACGCGGGCGGTTCGGCGATGCTGACGTCATCCAGCTGCGAGTACTGCTTCTGCATCCGCGGCAAACAGCAGTGCGTACAGCCGCGCTGCACGCTGACTGAGGATGGCTGTCAACCGCGCTATCGCTCCCTGGACACCTGCTGTCCCACCGACTACGACTGTAGTAAGGCGACTGCTCAATAGATGGCACCACCAGGATAGTGTCCGACTCGCATGGGACATCTGGTGGCTGATGCTGAGCTGCATGCAATGTCATCCACTCACTTGTTCACCTCCCTCGTAAAACCATAGTGTGCGAATGATCCAATTTAGTCCTTGGGTCTAAGCTCCAGCTAGATTTAGAAGCTCAGTCGTGAGAGCGCTGGAGTGCCATTAGACCTCTCAGAAGTAAAGGATGATGTGAAATGTAGGCAGATATCCACTGCCCTAATACATCGTCATCGTGCGTGATGCGCATATGTGGCGGAACCACTAACTTAAGGGTGTCACTAGCCAGTTTTTGGCTGATTCTGTCCAGTCAAAGATGTAGGGTCAATGCTAAATTTCAGGATTTCAGCCGGGGGTGAGACTGTGTGTAAATTCCTCCCCCGCCCTCATTGCACTGCCTATGCGAATGCATGCGTCTACTCTTTCCCAGCCACTTAGTTGCCACACCTTAGTGCAGCAGTGGATGAACTCTGCTTCAAGGCTTATGCTGTGGTCGCAGTTCAAGCAACGAATAGGCCTGCGAATAAATAACACCATGTGAAGTGACTCGCCACATGTTCGAAATTTCAAATTGCATGTCATACTAAACATCTTATGATGTAGCTAAGGTGCCCTCTAAGTAATTTAACTCTGGTCATCCACGTACGGTGGATGTTACACCATGCGACTTTTTCCCCACCAGCGAAAACAATGCACGCGGCAGCCCGACGCCATTTGGCATGGCTGACGGTTGACGGTTGACGGTTGACGGTTGACGGTTGACGGTTGACGGTTGACGGTTGACGGCTGACGGTTGACGGTTGACGGTTGACGGTTGACGGTTGACGGTTGACGGTTGACGGTTGACGGTTGACGGTTGACGGTTGACGGTTGACGGTTGACGGTTGACGGTTGACGGTTGACGGTTGACGGTTGACGGTTGACGGTTGACGGTTGACGGTTGACAGTTTGAACGTTTCATGTAAATAGCGTTGCAAAAAGCATCATGGTCGGAGCATGTCAAATTATCAAACTCTTACACCAAGTTGAGAGGCTTACTTTTTCCTGAAATCACAGTGTTTCCCTGTATACTGGCAAACCACAGTGTTTGCCAATTAGTACACTCAAATCACCCTGACAATCAAGGCCTCGCAATACGCCGTTTTTTCTTCTCTTTGTGGGTCCTATCTCAGATTCGAGAGAAATTGCAATGGGGTAACTAGCCTCTCAAATGAGACGGGTGGTGAAATTCATTCGGTGGCTGACTGTTTCTCTACCTGTGATCTGGGCCAGCAAAAATGGATGCATGTTCTCACCCAGCTCATCCTGAGAAAGTACCAAAACTGTCTGCATGTTTGCCACTAACTCCCCGCCACCAACAACACATGGGATGTGCATTGTGGGGTCTGAAATGTAGCTCAGGCACGCTAACGGGACGACATGATGTGTTTATATGTTGCAAGCATGCACATTTAAATAAAGCTAGAACATAAACCCAGACACGAAAATGCAAACAACAGTATGTTACAAAAACAGTACAGTTCAGGCAAGCAAGTGTCGTTCGAGGAAATTCGCATGTGTTTCCATAGAAGTGTGAAGGGGCTACCCAATGTCCTATTAATGTTGTTATTTGCAAATTGTATCAGATCACTTACGCGTATTAAAATGAAATGCTCTGTTTGTTTTGCCTAAACACATCAGGCATTTAAACATCTAACATGGTTGCATGGATTAATTTGTATGTTACACCGATGCATTGCATTGATTGCTAAATGAACATTCATGCAAAATAGCTGCATGAATAACTGAATGCTCTGTACATTTTGCCTTTCCAAACTTGGCACAACATCGTCACAGTGTTTATACGGTGTTTCGTTTCAGCAAGCACGAAAACAACTACAACCACAACCTCTACAACCACAACAACGGAAAAACCTTCCAGAGGTACGCCACGATTCGCTTTACTTGCCTATGATGGCTTCCGTTATCACATAAATTTGTTTGCCATGCAGCACAAGGGCTACATCTATTCTGTGCTGAACTCGTGAGCCAATAATTGTCCAGCAATGCCGTCATATTGCATCTCAATAAGTTAATATCCACCCCGACATTCGCATTTTTCCATGGCCACCAGCTGGCGAGGTCCAAAAGTCCAAAACACATTCATGAAAACATTTCCTTAACTAGAAAACAGGACTTGCGCTGAAATATTGCTCGGATGTTCCACTCCAACATCTGATACATATGTGCTACCGTCGCGCCAGGGGCGTATGCGAGTGGTATGTAAGCTGACGATGGCCAGCCGTGATGACCATTTGGTGGAACCAAAACAAGATTTATCGGCCTCGCTAAAAACATCCCATAAAAATATGTGATGTGCTTCTGGTGCTCACTTGTCCAATAATTTCCCAGAATCGCTTCATGTGTACTGATGGCATAGACTGCTGAACACAATTGTGGTTGCATCAACTGGATGTTGAGCACATACTGTGGCTGATATTCATTGCAATGAACGTAAATGCATGCTTTCCCTGAACTAACATGGCATCCGCATGGAGTGACCGGAGACACCACCTGCGGCAGATTGTGAGGTCAGAGGGCGGACACACGCGGAGGGTTCGCGCATTGCGAACCTCAATAGGCCGTGCCGGTCATGTTTCTGCCTACGGGGTCACGTGCGCTGCGCGCCCGTCCAGTGTTCACCACCCCTGCTGGGGTGTGCGCCCATCATGGAGGCCGGCAAGTGCTGTCCCGTCTCCTACAACTGCTGTGAGTACTAGCGAACCGCGCTGTAGCTTCAGCAACCGCTACAAGTCTCGGTCTGCTGTTACGGCAGTGCAAATCTGTGTACATTATGACTGGTGGCTGTGGCGTGTGCTGTGCAGTGCTGTGCTGTGTGCTGTGTGCTGTGTGATGTGTGCTGTGTGCTGTGTGCTGTGTGCTGTGTGCTGTGTGCTGTGTGCTGTGATGTGTGCTGTGTTGTGTGCTGTGATGTGTGCTGTGATGTGTTGTGCTGTGTGCTGTGATGTGTGCTGTGCTGTGTGCCGTGTGCTGTGCTGTGTCGCTCGCGCGCCGCTCCCGGGGTCGGGTCGCGGCGCCGGCGCTCCTCGCCCAACCCGTGCCTCTAGTGCCAGTCCTTGTGTGTTTGGGGGTGTGACGTGTGAACGTGAGCGAGTTCGAGTGGCGTTCGGTCCGGCTTTGCTGGAGGCGATCAGCGATCTACCAGCTGGCGGACGACGACGGACATCATCGTCTTTAGTCGCATCATGGGACTGATGTGTTATCCCAGCCATCGTGACTTGCTGCGGCTTGTTGTGCTGCTGGCTGTGGTGCGTGCAATCGTGCTGGTCGCGGCCCCTGCTGTTCGCCTGCCCCCGCCTTGTGTCCGGCACTCGATTCCCACCGGTCCCTGTGACCTTGGAAGCGGCGGCACATCGCCAGGTGACCGCGTGCCCGCCGGCACTGGGTCAGCGATGCCGGGCGGCCAAACAGCGAGCTCCGGCGGCCACCCTCGCCGGCGCAGGCGCGGCAGGCGCGCGCCTGGTGCCAGGAAGCGGGGGAGCAAAGGCGCCCAACGCCGAAAGAGGAACCTATGGCCAGCTCCCGGTTCAAGACTCAACATTTGCGTGCTGAACATCCAAAGCATTAAGCCCAAATTACTGGAAATATCTGAAATACTACATCGCTACAAGTATGACATCATATGCCTGGCCGAAACCTGGCTGAAGCCCGCGACGCCCAACAGACTGCTGCTGCTGCCTGGGTACCAGTTGTACCGGGCCGATCGCCCCGACGGGCGAGGGTACGGCGGAGTGGCGCTGGCCGCCAGGGAAGGCATCAACGCGTCTCCCCTGAAAATAACAACGGCTGTCAACCATCCCAACAGCAAGCTTGAGACGTTGTGGATGCTGGTTAAACCAGACAGTAAGCGCCAATTCATCATCTGCACCGCATATCGTCCACCGAGACGGAATGTGACCGACGTGAAAGCGGACTTTGTAGACCTAGAAGCACAATTCCAACGTGTGGTTGTTGACTATCCCAAGTCCAAACTTTTTATTTGCGGAGATTTAAATTGTGACCTGCGGAAACCAGACACGGACCAAGGTAGGCGTGCGCTGTCTAATTTTATTTTTGATTACTCGTTATTTCAGTGTGTGACCTCACCCACTTATTCAACTGGCTCTCTCCTTGACGTGGTTATCACCAACTGTCGTGACATTGTGCAGCACTGCCGTACACAATTTTGTCACTTTAGTCCGCATAGATTTGTTCGTGTTTCTGTCAATGTGCCCAGATCTAGACCGAGCGGCGCCACTGTTCGCTCCCGTTGCTTTCGCCGTATTGATCCGAATGTTTTGCTGTATGATCTTTGTTTGGCTGACTGGAGTTCTGTTTTTAATTCTCCCTGCGTCACGCTCAAGTGGGACTGTTTTCTGGCCATCTTTTTACCCATCATTGACACCCATGCTCCCATCAGGACTGTCAAAATCCGGAACCCTAGCGCCCCGGTCGTATCAGATGGAACCAAAGCTTTAATGTGTCGCCGCCGTGGTGCGCTGGCTGTCTATGGGCACCAGTCGACGGAGTACAGGGACGCCAACCGAGCTGTACGATCGGCGATTAGGTGTGATAGCCGGGACGATGTTGAGCGGCGCATCCGTGAGGATGGGCGGAGGTCAATGTGGCGCCATGTTAGGTCATTTGTCGGCGGCAAGCAGGCCATTCGTAAGCTGCCCGACGCGACAGCTGATGACCTTAACCGATTTTTTGTCCGCGTGGGCCCGTGCGTGGCTGACGAGGTTAGGAGTATGGGAGCGACGCCGAGTATCTCCTGCCGTTTGCCGCGTGTCGGTGCCTGTGCGCTTACCCTGGTGCCGTTGTCGCTACCTGAGCTGCGAGCCGTCGTCTTCGGGATGAACGGCTCGTCAGCCTGTGGCGAGGACGGCATCAGCATCCACATGTTCAGGGTGTGCTTCGACTCGATAGGTGGGGTGCTCCTGCATTTGGTCAATTCCAGCATTACCAAATCCGATGTTCCTGATTCTTGGAAGCACTCCCTCGTCCATCCCATCTTCAAGTCCGGTGATCCCTGTAACCCTTCCAATTTCCGTCCTATCTCCATCGTCCCAGTCATTGCGAAAATTGTAGAGCGTGCCGTCCACCAGCAACTCTACAATTATCTGTCCGATAACCACCTCCTCTCCCAAACTCAGCACGGCTTCCGTCCTCGTCACTCAACGGAAACCGCTCTGACCTCCATATCTGACCAGATCCTATCCGCATGTGACCATGGAGAGGTGTCCCTTCTCTGCCTGCTGGATTTGAGCAAATGCTTTGATGTGATAGATCACTCAAAACTCCTGTCAAAATTAAGTCTCCACAGCATCGATACTTCCTGGTTTTCGGCTTATCTTCAGAACCACACCCAGAGTGTCAGCCTTACTGACAGTCTGGGTGTCGTCTAAAATCTGCCCCGTTGCCCAACAGCATCGGCGTTTTTCAAGGATCATCTCTCGGACCTCTCCTCTACTGTGTCTTCGCCAACGACCTCAGCCTGTTCGCCGAAGGCGCAGTGGTTATTCAATACGCCGACGACACCCAAATTTTGGTCAGTGGTAAGAAATCTGAAATTCAAAATGTCGTCACTCATATGGAAACAGTTCTGGCCTCCCTCGACATCTGGTTTCGAGCAAATGGACTGAAAATTAACGTAACTAAGACACAGCTGATGATGTTGGGCAGCCCACAAAATCTGCGTGCCTTACCGGATATCACAGTTAAATTTCGCGATCACGATCTACCCACCATTTCGGAATGCAAAAATATCGGTCTTATTTTCGATCGCTCGCTCAGCTGGGACTCGCACGTCTCAGAATTGACTCGGCGTTGTTTTGGAGTTCTGGGTGGTCTATCGCATCTGAGAGGACACCTTCCACCTGCCGTCATCTCCGCGCTGGTCGATGCTCTGGTCTTCTCGCAGATCCGCTACTGTATTTCTGTGTATGGTAACGGAGCCAAAAAGAACTTATCTCGCATTCAAAAAATTATAAACTACTCGGCAAAGGTAATTTTCGGCCGCAAAAAGTTTGACCATGTTTCGGATCTGCTGAGGAGGCTGGGCTGGCTCAGCGCGGAGAACCTGGCCAGATACCACACCCTTTGCCTCACGCACAAGGTGCGTCGTCATGGTGAGCCAGAGTCACTGGCTCACGATCTCACCACCATGGCGGAGATTCGTGACCGGACCACCCGTCAAGACCATTACTTGCATGTCCCCCGGTCCCGCACCGAGATGGGGAAGAGACGTTTTAGCTCCAGAGCGCCACTTATGTACAACTCACTGCCACCTGAGCTGACGCGACTTCCCGTGTCCATCTTTGGTCGCCACCTACGGCGGTACCTGTTTGACGTGCCGCCCGTGCCGGACTGATTTACTGCTCGACTTGCTGACGTTTATGACCACTGGTTTGACTGTTCTGTGAGTTTGACCTTTTATGCTGTGTTGTTTTATCCATTTGACGCGATGTCATAATAGCCACGAGTCAATTGTGGAGGACATCAATAAAAAAGTCTGTCTGTCTGTCTGTGCTGTGTGCTGTGCTGTGTGCTGTGCTGTGTGCTGTGTTGTGTACTGTGATGTGTGCTGTGCTGTGTGCTGTGCTGTGTGCTGTGTGCTGTGCTGTGTGCTGTGCTGTGTGCTGTGCTGTGTGCTGTGCTGTGTGCTGTGCTGTGTGCTGTGCTGTGTGCTGTGCTGTGTGCTGTGCTGTGTGCTGTGCTGTGTGCTGTGCTGTGTGCTGTGCTGTGTGCTGTACTGTGTGCTGTGCTGTGTGCTGTGTGCTGTGTGCTGTGTGCTGGCCGCCGATATCAAACAGTCATGGTGAACTGGATGGCAAGTGAAGCAATATGTACTCACGCTTACACCGAAGTCTCAAGTGCACATACGCAATTCGCAAAAAAGTAAAACTATATTCGCGTAAGAGCGACAGCCCAACGAAAAGCCATTTCGAACTGGGAATGCCATTGGTTATTTCATACACGATCGATTGGTTTTGGTCCTTGCGACACATCGACCATTTCGGGTCAAATAGCGCGGTCAATCTCTCACGCCAGTTTGTCGCAGGCGAAGAGCAACAGGCGAGACTCGAAGCCACAGCCTTCCGGTTGGGAGACGGGCATGATACCTCTTGACTACTCGCAACCTTCCCCCTCCCCCCTTCGTTTGATGATGCTGTGGGAATAAAAGCACAACCGTTTATAAACAAGGCAACATCACCACAGGCTAAACCAGTTTTTTTTCTTAACAGAACCGGCTCAAGGCGTTCACTTTAGGCTCTCGTAACAACATTTAGTCCACTCAGACTCCTGTCCTCCACCTGGCACTTTGTCTGCGGAGCCCAGACTTCAGTCTCGTCTATTTTCAGCGGTTCCGGAAGCAAGTTTGCCCTCACATGCTCCGGTGGCGGCGGAGATCCCAACATCTCGGTCTGCTTCGTCAGTACCGGGTACCCATACATCCACATACGGACACGCCGAGGGAGGAGGCCGGTCGCCTGCTTCTCCCAGGGTAAGTTTACCTGTGATCACATCAGTATCTGTGAATAGTGCATCCGTAGTACATCCGTGCATCTGTGATAGTACATTGGCTACGAGAGAGGGCCGATGCCGAACAAGTCTAATCCCGTGTGTATTGATAGTCGAGGTCGTCAAATATACGAGCAGCATTCTGATAAGTACGGGAAAAGTTAGCCTCATGCTCACAATTGACAAACCGATGTCACAAAGACTATAGATGTATATTTCGGCCATGAGCCATTTTTAGTTTCATACTGAAGATGGCTCATGACCGAAACATATCTGCATAGTTTTTGTGACATCGGTTTGTCAATTGTGCGCATGAGGCTAATTCTCCCGCACCTCCCCCGTGCATATGGTATGAAGGATCAGGTGAGCGGGCCAGCGCAGTCAGTCGAACCGCCCCGCTTCTGAAACCGTAATCACTTTAGCGTTGCAGCGTTTCGCGTCCATTTTCTACCTTCATTCAGAATCACAACATGTCTTCATTTAATCTTTTAAACCAACTTTGTCCGAAGTCTGCATGAAGTGTACTTGTGCAAAGTTTGCATGAACGAAAGTTAATTAAGCTTTGCTCAAATAAACAGGTTTGTGAGGTCTTTCCTCTGGTGGTCAACTTTCAACGGCGCTTCATATTCAATTATATAATTTTAAGTTACGATTTTATAACTAAGAGCTAGATCTGGTCTTTTCATTTCGAAAATTACCAATCCACATAAAACATTTCTCCCGAAGTATTCACAATTATTTCTTTTAAAAAACAAATGGGGGACTTGTCATGACATTCCCGAGCACGGGCACCGCAGCCGGCACCCACCATCCCTGGTTCCTGTGCACAGACATCCATCAAATCAGCCGGAACCATCCCTGGTTCCGATGGTTCTGACACCCACCATCCCTCCCCTTAGCTCGTTATTAATGTGGCTGATTAGACTTCCGGCAACCCGAATTCAGTCTCAGGAGGGGACGACTTTTATTTCAGCTTTTAGTAACACAATTTGGTGAGTGCTTCGCATTCGAAATCACTCTATCTTTTCGTGCGTGCTTGAAGGCGCGTGACTGTATGCGCGCTGAAGACAATGCGTCTGTGACTGATTGTGACTGATATACACGTCAGTGACTGATATGCACGTCTGTGACTGATTGTGACTGATATACACGTCTGTGACTGATATACACGTCTGTGACTGATATACACGTCTGTGACTGATTGTGACTGATATACACGTCTGTGACTGATATACACGTCTGTGACTGATTGTGACTGATATACACGTCTGTGACTGATATACACGTCTGTGACTGATATACACGTCTGTGACTGATATACACGTCTGTGACTGATATACACGTCTGTGACCTGTGACTGATACACGTCTGTGACTGATATGCACGTCTGTGACTGATATACACGTCTGTGACTGATTGTGACTGTCTGTGACTGATATGCACGTCTGTGACTGATATGCACGTCTGTGACTGATATGCACGTCTGTGACTGTCTGTGACTGATATGCACGTCTGTGACTGATATGCACGTCTGTGACTGATATGCACGTCTGTGACTGATATGCACGTCTGTGACTGATATGCACGTCTGTGACTGATATGCACGTCTGTGACTGATATACACGTCTGTGACTGTCTGTGACTGATATGCACGTCTGTGACTGATATGCACGAGAGTCGGCTGCGCTGCGCTCTTAGCACATCGCTCATCCAGCGGCCTCATTGGCGCCCTATGTTGGTATTTCGGAGCGAAAAATTGCAAATGGTGAATACCATTCCTGGAAGCGAAGCATTATATGTATAATACAGGATGCCACTTCTGAAAATGATTTGAATTCTAGTCCATACGTATCTGAATTGTGTAATCAAACTTGCACACTACATTTGCGTTCGAACGTTCTCATTTAGCGTATTGGATAATAGTGGCAAGAATAACGGTAACAAAGATTAATTTTGACAGCCTTTAAGCTCCTGAGTACTGGCCAAATAGGCTTGCCACCCCAAGCAGAATAAATCAACAGACCTGCCACGCAGTTTTGTTCCCGTTGCGATATCGCTGCACAAATTGAGCTCAAATAACACTCCAATCCACCTCAGTTTTCGGTAACGTTTGATTCCCCTGACTACTGGTCGGGTCAACGGCGGGGTCACGGCCGTAGCGATACACTGAGTGTCACTGGTGGGGTCAGCGGTGGGTCACGGCCGCGGCGATACACTGAGGGTTACTGGCGGGGTCAGCGGTGGGTCACGGCCGCGGCGATACACTGAGTGTTACTGGCGGGGTCAGCGGCGGGGTCACGGCAGCGGCGATACACTGAGTGTTGCTGGTCAGGTTAAGGGTGGGGTCACGGCCGCGGCGATACACTGAGTGTTACTGGCGGGGTCAGCGGCGGGGTCACGGCAGCGGCGATACACTGAGTGTCATTGGTCGGGTTAAAGCAAGGGTCATGACCGCAGCCATGCACTGAGTGTCCAAGCATACGTGGCTTGTAGTTGAGTACTTTTGCACGTGGTGGTTGTGTATTTCAATTGCTTGCCGTACGTGACCAGCATCCTGGCAGCTTCAAGTGCTCTGCACCAGAAATATCCGGATATCTTTGGTTCGTCGTTGCATCAACCAGGCCTGCATCGTCCCCCATCGTCTGACCCTGACCGTCTGTGCACCGTCTGACCCAGACGGTCTGTGCACCGTCTGACCCTGGTCGTCTGTGCACATTCTGACCTTCACCGTCTGTGCACCGTCTGACCCTGACCGTCTCTGCACCGTCTGACCCAGACGGTCTGTGCACCGTCTGACCCTAGCCGTCTGTGCACATTCTGACCTTCACCGTCTGTGCAGTCTGACCCTGACCGTCTGTGCCCAACCAACCGACCGTGCTGCGCAGTATGCACTCAGTAATCAGGCTCGGCGCGGATGTGGACTCGGCGCACACCCAGGATCCCCGTAATGAGCCATACAAAATGCAAAACCTTCTGTAAGGACGCGGCTCGTGTAAAGACGCTGATGTGAAGAGGCTTATATTGTCGTGGACTTCGAAGAGGAGACACAGCTCTGCTGTTCTCACTTGCAGAGACAGCCTTCCGTTAACCATTCAAACATGGCGGAGCTCGCTCCGCGGGGTATTTTGCGATGGAACAGGAAGCTGCACTCGATGAAGACAGGACTCTGACTGACATTATCCTAGCCCTGAATGTCCAAGTACGCATCACGTGCAGCGCCTTATGCGATTCATGGCCATCTCGTGCCTCGAGCATTCCAACACGTCCGGCAACCGAAGGCGGAAACCTCAAGACGCGTCCATCATAGAGAGCTGGCGACGGAGAAGCGTACGTCACCGATACATCATAGAGAGCTGGCGACGGAGAAGCGTACGTCACCGATACATCATAGAGAGCTGGCGACGGAGAAGCGTACGTCACCAATACATCATAGAGAGCTGGCGACGGAGAAGCGTACGTCACCGATACATCATAGAGAGCTGGCGACGGAGAAGCGTACGTCACCGATACATCATAGAGAGCTGGCGACGGAGAAGCGTACGTCACCAATACATCATAGAGAGCTGGCGACGGAGAAGCGTACGTCACCGATACATCATAGAGAGCTGGCGACGGAGAAGCGTACGTCACCGATACCAACAGGACGCTGAGGAGCGAGCACACTCGAGCCGTGCACATCATCGAGTATGGTGCGAGACAGGAGGTCTTAACTTGACGGCAATCCACACGAGACAGGAGGTCTTAACTTGACGGCAATCCACACGAGACAGGAGGTCTTAACTTGACGGCAATCCACACGAGACAGGAGGTCTTAACTTGATGGCAATCCACACGAGACAGGAGGTCTTAACTTGACGGCAATCCACACGAGACAGGAGGTCTTAACTTGACGGCAATCCACACGCGACAGGAGGTCTTAACTTGACGGCAATCCACACGAGACAGGAGGTCTTAACTTGACGGCAATCCACACGTGACCACCTTCGCCGTGTCTGACGACACTCTGACGTGGGTTCGCCTCTGGCTAACGGACCAGTAAAAGAACGACGACGACACTCGGTCTAAGTGGCCTAGAACGACGTAATATAGACCGAGATAAAAACAAAGGAACTATCAGGATTTGAGCCGGCGCTAACTGAGCAATATTCGCTGACAATACCACCTGGATAAACACATAGACAATGCCCACGCCGCCACTAATATGTATGTAATTGTATATATTTCATATTATATATATATATATATATATATATATATATATATGTGTGTGTGTGTGTGTGTGTGCGTTTGTATGTATATAATAGCTATGTGTTTTTCCGCCAGGGTGTAGCGATGCCTTTTTAAGGTTTTCTGGAAAGCCGCAAATTCCCTAAGATGTAATTAGAAATGTGATCGTATGCACTAGGGAAGGGTTAATCAGCCACAAGCTGGTGGACCTCCGAATCTTGCAATTACACATAGGTGGATCTTTGACTTCATACCAGTTTGATCTGTGATCACCTTCCGCTGATAAAGAAATTCTTCCGTCGTGCTGCGTGCATCGTATCTATGTACGTCTGCGTACGCGCATCAGACATCCCGGTCAAACGTGGTCATTGATCCCTTGGTCCTGTCTTTTCCACAGGCGTTGGAACACACGGAGGGTACAGCCAGCAGACCGAATAGCTTCGCTCGGTCCGCTTCTGGCGGGGTAAGCATCACTTCTCACCCTTCACGCCTCACTTCTAACACTGCATGTATCGCACACTTCACGGATCACATAACTCACGTATGCCACATTTATCGCTCACCTTACACATAGCACACCGCATGTACCGTACACCTCACGCACAGTACACCGCATGTACCGTACACCTCACACATAAGAGACCGCATGTACCGCACACCTCACGCATAAGAGACCGCATGTACCGCACACCTCACACATAAGAGACCGCATGTACCGCACACCTCATGCACCACATATCGCACGTGCCGCACGCTAACACGTCACGTACAGTAGAGGAACTTCGTGTCTAGTTCGGGGTGCTCGAACAACCCAACTTTGTGTTGAACACTAACAAGTTTTTTGAGAGCACTACCAACTTTTTTAAGAGTTGGTTAGTGAAAACAAAAGTTGGTAGTGACCAACTTTTGTTTTCACTAAGCGCCCCGAGTTTGTATCGGTCATGGATAAATGGGCTTAGTATTGCATGGATATATGCTGAATTATCACAACCTCCCTGCCCGTGACCGTAGTTGAATTGCTGGGTGGATTAAGGTACCTGACGGAGTGGTAATACTCGCCTGGAAGTCCATTCGAGAACATTCTGATTTTGAAACCAGGGTTAAGGGTATCCATAATTCAAGATGGTTGCAATCTATTTTCATCACAGAAGTAACCGGGAATAATAAAACATGGAATATAGATCAACCGGATTCTCGGAATCTGAAAGTGACTGAATCGAAATCCGAGGAGAATCTATGTTTGGTGAGGGAGTGCTAAGATGGGGGGGGGTGTTCCTGAGCATCGGTAGTTTTTTTATACCAAACTTTACCACTGCTCATGCATCACACACCTCATGTACCGCACAGCTCACGTACTGCGCAGCTCACGTACCGCACAGCTCACGTACCGCACAGCTCACGTACCGCACAGCTCACGTACCGCGCAGCTCACGTACCGCACAGGTCACGTACCGCACAGCTCACGTACCGCGCAGCTCACGTACCGCACAGGTCACGTACCGCACAGCTCACGTACCGCGCAGCTCACGTACCGCACAGGTCACGTACCGCACAGCTCACGTACCGCACAGGTCACGTACCGCACAGGTCACGTACCGCACAGCTCACGTACTGCGCAGCTCACGTACCGCACAGGTCACGTACCGCACAGCTCACGTACCGCACAGCTCATGCACCACACACCGTACCGCACAGCTCCGCGTACCGCACAGCAGCGGTGTGGGCAATTTCCTGCTCCACTTGTCCACACGGTAAAGATCACCCGGTGCTCTTCGATAAGAGTAGGCTAAAGCCGGCACCCTGGCAAAATTCAGTTTCTTGCCACTCATTCCCCCCCTCCCACCACCCACCCCGCCCCATCTACAAGTAATTTTGAGGAGTAAAGTAAAATTAAAACAATTTAGACACCAGACAGTTGTCTCCAACTCAGCCCCCACCCCCGCCTTGAGATCCCGAAAATCCCACACAAACTAACGTAAAATTCCCTTAACGTACGTAAACTACCCACTTGCCTGGACCTTGATTCCAAACACTTGCCTATTTAGACAGGCATGTAACGTACTCGCTTTAAAGGCGGCGCAAATGACCTTTATCGTCCGGCACGCCTCTAAAAAATCACTCTCCCCCAGTCATTACAGCTGGTCGTGATGAGTAGGTGTGATAGTATGGTGCTCCATGCGCCCGGTTTGGCTTCCTGTATGCGTATTTATATCTAACATAGAGTGCAATTAATCGAGTAGGTTTGGCTTGAGCGTGAGTCAATAATCCCAGCACTGCCTCCGGTTGACGCCACCGCCACGTCCATTAAATGAAGTAACCATTGAATCGTGCGCAATTTAAGAAATAATCCTCTGATTTACCGTGTTCATCATGGTAAATAGCAGTCAGGCCATCTGCGTGACATGAAGTGGCCACCCAACAATGTTCTCTGCATGAGTTGACGATGTCTGTTACAGGTGGCAAGCATCGGACGGGGCTCGGTGGTAGCTGTAGACTACGGATCAGTGTTTCCGGTGCCGTCGACACATCAGCCGCACCAGCCCAGCCCCGCAACAAGCCCCGCTCGCCCGGCCACCACCATCTTCCAGGTGCACGTCAAGAGCGGCGGCATCAAGGTGTCGGGGCCTGGCCTGCGCGCACACACACAGCAGTACCTGCCCGGCCTGCTCACTGTCGACCATCTGGAGGCAAACAGCAACGAGGTCGGCACCCGCCGTCGCCAGCTGAGGGCGGAGGACGGCGGTGTGGTGACGGAGCTGCCGGTGCACGTCGGCCTCGCGGTCGGCGCGCCGAGCGTGGCGACGTCGGGAAGTGTGGCGCAGGCTGCCGTGTCCCGTGGCGAGACACATCCGGCGCAGGAGGGGAGCGTCCGCCCAGAGGGCTCCGGCGACGGCATGGCAGCGTTCGTTGTCGCAGAACAGCCGGTCTCTGTCACCGGTGCGTTCGCCGGCTTCGCGGGACAGACCATTCCGATCTTTGCTGACTCCGAGGACGAGCGACGCATAGAGAACGCCCTGGCTGCGGCTGAGGCGGAGCAGGAGCTGGGCGGTGAAGGTTCGGGGGCGGTCAACGACTACTCGCAGCCCGACATCACCGTGACCAACATCATGAAGGCCGTGCTGAGTGAGATCGAGTCTCAGCACAGAGTTGCCGATTCCCTGGCCGACGCAGAAAGATTGATACTAGCAGACGATCCGACTCCGGAGGGAAGCGTCGATGTGGTACAGGTGGCAACAGAAAATACTGACGACACGCTAAACCACGAAACCTATGCGAAAGCCGATGCGTCTACCGATGGTTACACACCTGTAGTTGAAAAAGAAACCACCGACAACGAAGCGGTGACAGAAAATGTCCGCAGCAGTCCTTTAGCAGCACAGAAGATGCCACTCCGGGATGAGATAAGAAAAGACATGAAAGCAGAAAACCCGGACAGCTCAGCGACTGAGGTCGTCGAACTCGAGAATGTCGAATCTGAAACCGGTGAGTTATTCGAGGAAGATGGGTCTGGTGCCAGCGCGATGCTGGAAGAAGATGTATCTGAGGCTGGCACGATGCTGGAGGACTCTGGATCTGAAGTCGATCCAATGCCAGAGGACACCGTATTACAGGCTGAGCCCATGCCAGATGAATCTGAGTCTACATCGCCAGAAGTTGCTACTTCTTCACCTGATAGTTCTGCTATGCAGGCAAATCACAATCAAAGGAACAATGGATCTAAGGCTGATCCCGTGTCAAAGAGCACTGCACCCATGGTTGATGCCGCGCCAGAGAGCACTGAACTCAACACTGGTACCATGGTAGGAAGTACTGAATCCAGCACGGATCCCATGTCCGAGAGCACTGCGTCGAAAGCCAATCCCTTACCAGAGAACGCTGAGCCTCAGGCTAGCCAAATCACAGACCACACTGAATCTGATGTTGGATCCACATCAACCAGTATTGGGTCTGATGTCGATTCTAAGTCCTCTGAATCGAACATACCGGAGGAAGCTGAAAAGGTGGAGGTGAGGACGGAAGAAGAGAATGCATCCAAGATGGGCGCCAGCAGTACCACAGTGAAGCCACCCCCGGCTGATGATGACAAAAGTCCGATGCAGCAGAAGACGACCAAAGAGGAAAGCGTTACAGCAAGACCTAAGCCAAGTTCAACTACAAGCGTCCGACCGTCCACAAGGCGGCCTGGAGGATTCGGGTTCTGGGCTGTGTTGGATCTGCTGAAACGGAGACGCCAGCGGCCTCCCAGCACCCGTCCACCGAGCAGGGTCGCGGAGCCGGTGGTTCACTCAGCTGGACGTGTTCCAGCACATCCTCCTGCTGTCTCACCAGAGCTGGCCAGTGGAGCTGAGGCGACCAACGGCCTGCCGAAGGGAGCAAGCAAACCCGGGTCTGGAGGAACAGAGACAGAGAAGAGCGCCGTAGGCGGGTCGATCGCTCCAGATCACTCCACCGAGGACGGCACTCCAGATCACTCCACCGAGGACGGCACTCCAGATCACTCCACCGAGGACGGCAGCCCGACGGCGACGAGCTCGTCCATCGTAGAACCGTCCACAGCGGACACGGCGACCACCGAGTCAGGCGGACGGGGCACACCGGCGCCGGTCGCGGCCACGTCACAGCCGGACCCCTGGACAGTCGCACCTCTGGCCTCCGGGACCGCGGGCCCAGCCGCCGAGGCGGTCACGTCAGCGCTCGAGAGCACTCCAGCAGCGGCGTCTGAAGCCACGACCACAGCGGCGCCAGACACAACTACAGCTCTGGCGCCCGAGCCCACCACACCCAAGGAGAGGCTGGCGCTGGATGTGTTGGAGCACGCCGAGCTGGAGAGACACGAGCTGCCGCCAGCTCTGCCAAACCTCAGGCAAGTACAATAGTCAATCTTCGCGTCGCACCCGTTCGCATGTAATGCCAGGCCATTGACGTACTTGGACATCATGGGCTCATATCTGTGATGATTGGTATTCTACCATGTAGGACTAAGAAAACGACTATTTCACGTAATTTTGCACATTATCCGGTCCAAATTAATGTTCGCCCGCGAAATGTGCTACCTTTACATGAAGTCTTCACGACTTATTTTCTTCTTCAACTTAATGTTTGTATCATAGACATGTAACAACCTATTTCCTAAGTAATATTTTGGGAGTTCTCCTTAAGGCCCCTTGCAGGGTGAAGTTTACATCGGCATTATTCGGCGGGATGTTGGATGACAGTGTATAAAAAAGCAGGACCCAAAGGCCTGTTTAAAGGTAAATCATGCCCGTGAACCCCATACCGTGGACGCTGGTCGACCAGAGTTAATCCCGCGTTATGGCCAGCACCTCACAGTTACTGCTATCTCCTGGGTAGTAATATTGGTCGACAAAGTCTGCTGTGGATCAGCTTAAACCAAGGGCTTCCCATACTCCGAGCGGACGGATTCGCCGACTGCGCCGACAAGGTGGTGGCTTTTGAATCGCCCAGGCTTATTAGGAAACAGCCACGAAAGTGGAGCACAAAATAACGATCATAATAATATATTCGGAATACCGCAATGATGTAGACCGTGACGTGCACGCCGGTCCTATAACGTTCAGAGCGCATGCACGGCATCGGCCTAGATCGGCTGACTGCCGAAGAGTGACACCTCCTGCCGAAGAGTGACACCTCCTGCCGAAGAGTGACACCTCCTGCCGAAGAGTGACACCTCCTCGTGCGGCAGCATTATACCGTTCGTGGCAGCCGATGAGTGACACCTCCTCGTGCGGCAGCATTATACCGTTCGTGGCAGCCGATGAGTGACACCTCCTCGTGCGGCAGCATTATACCGTTCGTGGCAGCCGATGAGTGACACCTCCTCGTGCGGCAGCATTATACCGTTCGTGGCAGCCGATGAGTGACACCTCCTCGTGCGGCAGCATTATACCGTTCGTGGCAGCCGATGCTGTGGTGAACCGGCAGCCCGACCGGTTGGCCGCGGAGAAGATCAGCAACCGCTACGGTCTGTCGGCTGTCGACACTCCCCAGCAGCTGATCGCCGACCCAGGTACGGTACACCACCTCCCGTAACAACGGAACAGCCGACCCAGGTACGGTACACCACCTTCCGTAACAACGGAACAGCCGACCCAGGTACGGTACACCACCTTCCGTAACAACGGAACAGCCGACACAGGTACGGTGCACCACCTTCCGTAACAACGGAACAGCCGACCCAGGTACGGTACACCACCTTCCGTAACAACGGAACAGCCGACACAGGTACGGTACACCACCTTCCGTAACAACGGAACAGCCGACCCAGGTACGGTACACCACCTCCCGTAACAACGGAACAGCCGACCCAGGTACGGTACACCACCTCCCGTAACAACGGAACAG
Organism: Ashinkailepas kermadecensis; assembly: GCA_034440615.1. NCBI lineage: Eukaryota > Metazoa > Arthropoda > Thecostraca > Neolepadidae > Ashinkailepas > Ashinkailepas kermadecensis. The sequence continues at coordinate 132,797 of JAOTOM010005121.1, forward strand.
CCGACCCAGGTACGGTACACCACCTCCCGTAACAACGGAACAGCCGACCCAGGTACGGTACACCACCTTCCGTAACAACGGAACAGCCGATACAGGTACGGTGCACCACCTTCCGTAACAACGGAACAGCCGACCCAGGTACGGTACACCACCTTCCGTAACAACGGAACAGCCGGCCCAGGTACGGTACACCACCTTCCGTAACAACGGAACAGCCGACCCAGGTACGGTACACCACCTCCCGTAACAACGGAACAGCCGACACAGGTACGGTACACCACCTCCCGTAACAACGGAACAGCCGACACAGGTACGGTACACCACCTCCCGTAACAACGGAACAGCCGACACAGGTACGGTACACCACCTCCCGTAACAACGGAACAGCCGACCCAGGTACGGTACACCACCTTCCGTAACAACGGAACAGCCGACACAGGTACGGTACACCACCTTCCGTAACAACGGAACAGCCGACACAGGTACGGTACACCACCTCCCGTAACAACGGAACAGCCGACCCAGGTACGGTACACCACCTTCCGTAACAACGGAACAGCCGACCCAGGTACGGTACACCACCTCCCGTAACAACGGAACAGCCGACACAGGTACGGTACACCACCTTCCGTAACAACGGAACAGCCGACACAGGTACGGTACACCACCTTCCGTAACAACGGAACAGCCGACACAGGTACGGTACACCACCTCCCGTAACAACGGAACAGCCGACACAAGTTCGGTACACCACCTTCCGTAACAACGGAACAGCCGACCCAGGTACGGTACACCACCTTCCGTAACAACGGAACAGCCGACACAGGTACGGTACACCACCTTCCGTAACAACGGAACAGCCGACACAGGTACGGTGCACCACCTTTCCCAACAGAACACCGATCCAGGTGCGTTACACTACTTTCCATCACGACAAAACACCGACCGACGTAGGTACAATGTACGAACAACACCTCAGACCAGGACAGCATTGCAGCAGCATTGCATATTTACAGCATGGAGGGGTGACAAAGCATTGGTGCATACACCTTCACAGTCCGTGGTGAAAATTAGGGCCACTCCCGGCGTTGTCTTTCCCCAGCTCTGTATCTTAAAACAAGAACATGCTCATATTTTGTTTTCATCAAAATAGAAAAGGTAATTTTAAAAAGTTAACTTCGCTGAAAGGATGTTAGTTTGCACACATCATTGTTGAATAGTCGCTATCCGACGCTGGTTCCAAGATTGAGTACTAAATTAGCAGGATTAGCAGAATCGTGAGCTCAATCGATGCAATTGGTGCAAAATAGCTGTAAATATATGAAGCACTGAGGTGCGATTTTTAGCTGAAGATGTTGAAAAGATGGTCAAGTGGGTAATGTGAGAACTAGCACTTACCTGTTCAATAGCCTCTGAATTAAACCGCGTATGGCGTTGTGAAGAGATACAAATGGCATTACAACGTAAGTAGATCAAAAGCCACATCGAGCAAACGTGTTCCGACATCTATCGCACTAGACCCATTTACTTATCCTCCGATGTTTGCAAATCGTTGTGAAGTCGTGAAGTGTCTCTCAGAAAACCATGCCATTCCCACCGCCCCACAAAGACGTCGCGAGACGCAACCATTGAGTCTATACCTTGACTGATTGTATGTCATCAGCAAAGTAGTGTGCTGAGGCCGATATAACGCTTCGACGGTAAGCCTGTTGGCTGCACCGGAGTATCGCCGAATTCCTCAGCTAACTGTGGTGGCAACACATCTGTCATATCAGAACCTGCAGCTTCGTGGCATGTCATGTCTCAGTAGCCAAGCGTGTGGAGGCGTTTGGAATGCTGCTTACTTGTCGCAGACGGTGGTCCGCGTACGGCTGCCGGTTGAAACTGGTACCGGTTGGCTGCGCATGGCCTGCTGTTGTCTGACCTGCTCCCTGCTGGTGGAACTGACGCCGTCACCCGACCACCTGACCTGACCTGACCTGACATGTCCGCCGCCACCAACCCGGTCGGCCCACATCACGTGACCCGTCTCATCTGGCCGGTGACCAGCCCATGACCCACCTGACCTGACCCACACCCTCACCATGTGACGCAATCGACCTGGCTCGGCGCACCCACCGACCTGACCGTTCGCCCGCCGCAGACGAGTGTCAGATCGAGTCGCGGCGCTACGCCAACGGCGAGCTGGTGTACAGTCCCGAGGAGCCGTGTCTGCTGTGTCGCTGCTACTACGGCCAAGTGCTGTGTCAGATGAAGCAGTGTCCGCCGGTGGCCGCCCACTGCCGACCGGTGGACTGGCTCAGCTCCTGCTGCCCTCAGCTGGCCTGCGGTCAGTGCACGGCGCCGCTGGCCACGCAACGTCTCTCCGGGCACCACTATGCGTACAGGGCACCGCTCTCCAGGGCACCGCTGTCCAGGGTACCTCTCTACAGGGTACCGCTGTCCAGGGTACCGCTCTCCAGGGTACCGCTCTCCAGGGTACCGCTGTCCAGGGTACCGCTCTCCAGGGTACCGCTGTCCAGGGTACCTCTCTCAGGGTACCGCTATCAGGGTACCTCTCTTCAGGGTACCGCTGTCCAGGGTACCGCTGTCAGGGTACCTCTCTACAGGGTACCGCTGTCCAGGGTACCTCTCTACAGGGTACCGCTGTCCAGGCTACCGCTGTCCAGGGTACCGTTCTCCATGGTACCGCTCTCCAGGGTACCTCTCTACAGGTTACCGCTGTCAGGGTACCGCTCTCCAGGGTACCGCTCTCCAGGGTACCGCTGTCCAGGGTACCGCTCTCCAGGGTACCGCTCTCCAGGGTACCTCTCTACAGGGTACCGCTGTCCAGGGTACCGTTCTCCAGGGTACCGCTCTCCACGGTACCTCTCTACAGGGTACCGCTGTCCAGGGTACCGTTATCCAGGGTACCGCTCTCCAGGGTACCGCTCTCCAGGGTACCGCTGTCCAGGGTATCGCTCTCCAGGGTACCGCTCTACAGGGTACCTCTCTACAGGGTACCGCTGTCCAGGGTACCGCTCTACAGGGGACAACTACACAGTGGACCACTCTACATGAGACCACTCTACAGGGATCGCTCTTCTGGGCCCGCTGTCCGAGAACCTCTCTCCGAGAGACCACTCCATAGGGAATCATTCCGCATGGGGCTACTCAACAGATGGCCACTCTACAGTGGACTACTTTACGGGGACCACTCTACAGGGAACCATTATACAGTGGACCACTCTGCAGACAACCGCTCTCCAAGGGACAACCATGTAGTGGACCACTCTACAGGGCACTGTTCTCCGGGGGTCACTCTCCAGGCGGTCTCTCTCCAGGGGACCACTCTACAGGGAACCACTCAACAGGGGACTACTTTACAGGGGACCACTCTACAGGGAACCACTCTCCAGAGGTTAATCTCCAGGGGACCGCGGTGTAGGGGATAACTATACAGAGGGCAACTCTACAAGAGACAGGAGACTACTTTACAGGGGACCACTATACAGTGGACCACTCTATAGTGGACCACTCTACAGTGGATCACTCCACAGTGGACCACTCTAAATAGATTACTCTACGAGAGACCACTACAGGGGACCACTCTACCGGAGCTCGCTATGCAGGGAACTGCTCCACAGAAGACCACTCTACAGGGGATTGCTCTAGGGGAACCATTCCATGGGGAACCACTCTTCAAGGACTTCTTTCCGGGGGACCGCTCTCCAGGGGACTAGTGTGCAGGAGACCACTCTACAGGAGATTACTCCACAGCAGACTACTCTACAGTGAACCACTCTACAGGGAACTACTCTACAGGGCATCACTCTACAGAGAGTCACTCAAAGGATCAAACACCTGCAGGGGGCTGCTCTACTGGGATTCGCTGTCCAGGGGACCACTCTCTAAGGGACTGCTACCAAGTGCGAGTCCAATGCCACAGTATGTCTGATGTCTGAGTATCCTTCACGATTTATTCAAGTATCGTGAAGTATTCTTCATCTCCATTAGCTGTACTCTATGCTTGCTGCACCGTCTGTACGAGAGTGTCTCTGTATATCCAATATGTATTTAAATGATCGTGCCTGACCATCTGTGTGGTTATGACTCCCACGGTGTCGCCTGCGTCTGTGTTTCTATTACCTGATCAGTGAAAACGATATAATTTCATCGCCATGGAGCTGTCTGTCTGCTCGTGTTTCTGTGGACAACCGCACTGGTCCGCTGCCGTTTGACCTGTCTGCAGTTTCGGTACCACAATCTGGGCATGGCTGGAGTGCTATGACCTGTCTGCAGTCACTATGACCTGAGTGCTATGACCTGTCTGCAGTTTCGGTACCACAATCTGGGCATGGCTGGAGTGCTATGCAATGCAATGTTCTGATGTGTTGAGAACCTCACACACCCCAGGTTGATTAAGTATTCTGATGCTTTGATGACATCCTTTTCATACATACACAGATATGTAGATGTATAAGCTGCATATTATGCTCCTAATTATACCAGAGTGAATAGTGAAAAGGCCAGATGCCTCGACCAGAAGCTCAAAAGGCGTATTTTGTTGGGCTTAACAATTGGTAATCTGTTCTGCTGACAGATCATGAGCACGGTGCGGAAGTAGGAGAAATCGAAGGACCGACATTCCAAGCTGTCGAGGATATTTATCAAACGGAGACTACCGCACGTCCTGTATACACTCCGCCGGAAACCACGCGTCCCGTGTACACCCCACCGGAAACCGCACACCCCGTGTACACCCCACCGGAAACCGCACGCCCCGTGTACACCCCACCGGGAACTGCTCGTCCCGTGTACACCCCACCGGAAACCACGCGGCGATCGATCATCCCGCCAAAAAGCACACGAAAACCACTTGGTGGCAGCCGGATTCGTCCGAAGCCAGCTCACCTGCCTCAAACACCACCTCTGAGCACCACCGAATCGGTGCCGCGTGCGTCCGCCGCCTCGGCCGACCAGTGGCTGTCAGCGCGACCTCAGACCAGACCGATACCGCCGCCGCCATCCGTCTCGCTGGACAGTCTGGCGTTCACACGCGGCGGGCTCGACTCGATCCCTGCCTCCGTGCCGGACGCGCTGGTCGGCAACAAGCCGCCGCGCCGGCCGATCCTGCCCCTGTTCCGCCGGCCGGACCTGCTCAAGTACCGTCCGCGGCCGCGGCCTCACCCCCGCCCCTATCCGGGGCTGCACCCCCGGCCACGTCCGGGGCAGATCGCTGATACGCCGCCGCCGCCGCCATCCACCAAGAGTACGCCACCATCCACCAAGAGCACGCCACCATCCACCAAGAGCACGCCACCATCCACCAAGAGCACGCCACCATCCAAGAGTACGCCGCCGCCATCCAAGAGCACACCACCGCCGCCGTCCTCCAGCAGAATGCCACTACCTCCGCCGTCCAGGAGCACCCCACCGCCTCTGTTACCCTCCGAGCGGCCGATCGAGACAAATGGCCTCTCCACAGGGAGTGGCCCGTTCTCCCTGTTCGGTGAGTGGACGGCATGTGATGGCAATGCACATTCATCTGGTGTGATCGATGCCGCTGAACGCGAATGCATTCTACAGCTATTATTCGATGTAGTCTGAATGCTGTACCAACTTGCACCTTTGTCTCACTTACATCTGAGGTATATTTGACGTCTTAAACGCTTCCGTGCAAACGTTAACACTGGATAACAAGGAACTCATTCCGCGTTGTCCGTTTCAAGTGGATGTCGTAGCCCATATCTTGGCTATGACTTATATCTTATAGACTTATAGCCTCATATATCATCGCTGTCAGTGAGCAGAATACCTTTGATATTGTTTAATCTATCTATCTGCTTATCTATCTACCTATCTATCTATCTATCTATATATCTATCTATGTTTAATCTATCTATCTATCTATCTATCTATGTTTAATCTATCTATCTATCTATCTGTTTAATCGTATTAGTCTTGATCGGTATAAATTCTATGGTGAGTTAAAATCTTCACTTGCAGACACAGACTGAGGCGGAGAGAGGAAAACACTACCGGGACTCCACAAGTCCACACGACACATCCTAGAATACACCAGCATCATCTTTGCTACTATTTCGCCAACACTGAGCAAAAGATAGAACCCATTCAAACCAACTGCATCAGAGCAGCCACAGGAGACCTCAGCGCCACACCGATAGCCAGTCTTCCAGTAGACTCAGTCATGCCTCTCCTTCGCTTCAGGAGGATACAACAGCTGTGCCGCTACCACATCAAAATCAAGTCCATTGAAAATCACATGGGCGCTGTATGACCGAAGCAGTCGCTGCGCCCATAAGCCCAAATAACCAACCAACCAACCATTGAAAATCACCCGGTACAGCGATGCACAGCCTTACAGATATGATAGGAGCCGGCTTGGGCGCAAACTCTCACCATTTAGTGTTCAAACTGCCACGGCTCTTCCAGATTTTAACCTCACAATGCCAAACACTGCAGCTGCACCGCCCACTGAGCCATTCTGGACCCACAGTCAACCAAAGGTAGAGTACTTGCTCTCGGAAAATAAATCAGATATCACGTCGGTGGAAATTATCGGCACCTTCAACACATTCGCTGATCTCAACAATCACAAAACCCTCGTATTCACGGATGGGTAAAAAAAGTAGGCATCGGCATCACTGGACCAGGCATTAGGCTTTCCAAACGTCTACCAGATAACTATTCCATCTAGAGCGCTGAAGCACTGGCCTTTCTGGGCGCTATCTCCATTTTAAAGAGGCGCAACACGAGAAACATAATCTTTTCAGATTCTAAATCAGTCCTTCAGTCAATTAACAACATACACGACTGCCCACATGCAGACATTGATCGAATCCAACAAGCCGTGGCCCACAACGTAAACAACTTTTCCTTTCTCTGGATTCTAGGCCACGCCAACGTTACAGGAAACGAGCAAGCAGACGGACTGGCAAAGCAAGCCTTAGCATTGACAACTTATCCCAACATGGAATATTCGGTAGACGATTGCAAAGCACTCCTACAACGCCACATACAAAATCATCACCAGAACATATGGACACAACACAACTATACACCTCGCCGCTCTAACCACACCCTGGATGTGTGGTTCATGTGTGGATGTGCGGTTGTGGTACAATATCAAACCAACGCTAGGTACATATGGAACACATCAAACCAATCACACCGCCAACAGGAAGTCATCCTCACTAGAATTGAAACTGGCTGCACAAAACCAACACAACTCAACTAGATGATGACCATTATACAACACTTCACTGCCACACCTGCAACACCACATTAAGCATATGTCACATCATGCTAGCCTGTAGTAGCTTTAACGCTCAAAGACAACCACTTCAGGCCTTCTGCCAAAAAGGAAGCATCACCCTCTCGCTTCCATCGTTTCTCGGTGACAAACACTCAGAAATCCTTCAATTACCACCCGACTATTTGTGCACCACCAAACTAGCGGGAACATTGTAGACACCACACCACCAACACGCACTTCAACACACACTTCAACACACATTCAAACACACACCGCACACCCGCACATACACACGTAGGATTGACGTAAATATCCATCCACGAATGGCATTGGATGTACACGAGCCGATTCGCTTTCCCATTCGAAATAAATGGCTACCTAGTGGTGCCGTCGGACGTAGATGAGCCGACTTGCCTCAAAGATTATCATAGCGTAAGACGATTACCCAGAGGTGTTATCTGACGTATATGAGCCGATTAACACCTTGCAATTCATAACGTAAAACCGCTACCCAGAGGCACATTGGACGTAGATGAGCCAAATTGCAAACGCCGTACTGACCTCACACACAACCCTGCATGAAAGCATGCTGCTACTAACCCACTGCTAACAACTAACACGTGGCAGCCGGCGTGATAGGCGGTGTGGACAATTACCTCATTGCCTGCACGGCAAAGATCCCTCGGTGCTCTTCGACGAGAGTATGCTAATACCAAAACACGCGTGAAACCAACTTTCTCGCAACCCTCCCCCACCCAACTACAGGTCTTCTTGCGGAGGAGCGAAGTAAACTAAAATCACTAAACATCCGGGACATGTCCCCGCCCAACCCACACCTTTAGTGCCTTAAATTCACGTCCACTATAACGTAAGACTCCCTGAACGTAAATGTACACTTGCCTTAGACTTGCTTGCAAAATTCACTCGCTTTAAAAACGGCGCAAATGACCTCGATAGTCCGGCACTCCTCAAAACTCACCCCCCCTCCCAATCTTCAATCTCAGAGAGGTACACAGTTTGATAAACCAGACTACTCTAGCAATAGTGAATAGAACAAGTTCAGCCCACGTCGTGCAAGCAGAAAAATTCAGAATATCCGGCATCCGAGCAAACACCTATTTGGATTTCGCATCCACGCATCCTGCCCAGCCACATACTTCATCTTAACTATCGTTCTCTCTGCGGCATTGTATCAATCCTATAGTCTAGAATTGGCCAGGGCAGACTAAAGAAACTTTCAAACAATCCACCAAGATAATCCCAGCAACCAACACTTATATGCACCTTAGTCGCCTGTTTGTATAATGCTTAACTGTCTACAGTTTAATTGTATCTTTTGCCCCCTAGATACGGCCCTGTCAGGTGTGCCTGTCGATTGTGATCGCACAACGTTAAGCTCTGGTTGATATTAATGGACTTCATCCAAAATCCACTCACTGCGGGCCTCCGAAGATTCCAGACCATTGCCTGCGGACCATTGCGTCATTACCTCGGCACACGAGGGAATCATGGGTTAATATGGGTGCGAGATCGCCGTCCATTACGGTGGGTTAATATGGGTTCGAGATCACCGTCCATTACGGTGGAAAGCCTCGACCGATAGCACCAATCACAGCCCACTTTCAGGATCAGGTAACGAGGAGCTGGACGGCAGCGTGCCGCCGCGGCGTTGGTGCATGACAGTACTGTGTGCTCTCGCAGGCGCCCTGAGACTCTCCGGCTGCAACATCTTCGGTCGGATGTACCGACTGAACACGCTCATCAGGGAGCTGTCGGACGGCTGCACGCTCTGCGAATGCACACCGGTCGGCGTCAACTGCTCACCTCCGCGCTGCTGACGAGCCACACAGCCGTACTGCCGGCGTCAGCTGCTCACCTCCGCGCTGCTGACGAGCCACACAGCCGTACTGCCGGCGTCAGCTGCTCACCTCCGCGCTGCTGACGAGCCACACAGCCGTACTGCCGACGTCAGCTGCTCACCTCCGCGCTGCTGACGAGCCACACAGCCGTACTGCCGGCGTCAGCTGCTCACCTCTCCGCGCTGCTGACGAGCCACACAGTCGTTCTGCTGGTGTCAAATGCTGCGCTGCTGACGAGCCACACAGCCGTACTGCCGGCGTCGCTGCTACCTCCGCGCTGCTGACGAGCACACAGTCGTTTGCTGGTGTAATCTGCGCTGCTGACGAGCCACACAGCAGCTCTGCCGGCGTCAGCTGGTGCCGGCAGGACGCTCCGAGCCGTCCCGCCCAGCCTCCGCCAGGCTGGTGGCCGGCAGGACGCTCCGAGCCGTCCCGCCCAGCCTCCGCCAGGCTGGTGGCCGGCAGGACGCTCCGAGCCGTCCCGCCCAGCCTCCGCCAGGCTGGTGGCCGGCAGGACGCTCCGAGCCGTCCCGCCCAGCCTCCGCCAGGCTGGTGGCCGGCAGGACGCTCCGAGCCGTCCCGCCCAGCCTCCGCCAGGCTGGTGGCCGGCAGGACGCTCCGAGCCGTCCCGCCCAGCCTCCGCCAGGCTGGTGGCCGGCAGGACGCTCCGAGCCGTCCCGCCCAGCCTCCGCCAGGCTGGTGGCCGGCAGGACGCTCCGAGCCGTCCCGCCCAGCCTCCGCCAGGCTGGTGGCCGGCAGGACGCTCCGAGCCGTCCCGCCCAGCCTCCGCCAGGCTGGTGGCCGGCAGGACGCTCCGAGCCGTCCCGCCCAGCCTCCGCCAGGCTGGTGGCCGGCGCCCGACATCGGAACGGAAGGAGCGCAGGTGCAACATGGAGACGGTGCAGTGCCACCGATGTCGCAGGACTTCGCAGTTTCTTCCCAAGGATTGAACCTTGTGATGTCCGTGCCTGACACACAGGAACATTGACACGTGCAACAGTAATTGTGCGGAAAACATTTACAATTAGGCGATTAAAGTGTTACACAAAATGTACGAAGTCTGAGCTGCAGCCTAAATGAACTGTGCCGAACACGACGGCATGGTGCCACTCATTATGGACAATGTGGCTGCGTCGGCGCCAACCTGCGCACCACGGTACCCTCAGAGTGGGAGCACGGGCTCCACAACAGAGCTGTGCTATTTATATTCACTAGACGGACTGTTGGCACGGCAGCAACTCCGTCTGGACCGCTCCCGCCGAGCGGGCGGTGCGGACCGAACCACCGCGACAGGGCATTAATGACGCGTTCCTCTGCCGTGTCGAGCACCGTGCTGCTTTCGCTGTGTTGAACACCCGATTGTTGGATAGGCGTCGTGTCAATACACGTGACCAATCCTGTGCCGAGCGTCTGGTCGCCGTAGTAGAGTTGGCCGTCGGGTGTAGAACGCTGGGTACTCGAGCCTAGGTATGGGATCTGCTCGAACCCACACACCAGTGGGATGTAAGGTCGACCTGCTGTCATTTTTCACTTCAGATATTACTCTGGATTGTGTGGGAAAAACAAACTGGCATGCTAGCAATCATGCTTTATGCACAGCAAATTTCATCACATGCACGGCAATAGCCACTTCCCGCTTGATGTAAAGCGAACGTTCTGCCATACATAATGTAAGCGTGTGGTCTTATTACAGCTGGGGTTGCCAAGCGCTCCGCTCTGGTCGGATGACCACAGGCAGTCGGCTGGCAACAGGGCCACTTACGGCTCGGCCTGACCGCCGACACACCGACGGCCTGCCGAACGTAGCATTACCCGGCAGATGGGTGCGTCGTCAAGACCAGGGTCAGAGGCTTCCACTGGGCGCGCACCATCGCTATGCAGTCGGCCCATGCCGCGACACGTCGCCGCCCGCGGCATCAAAACACCGGGCACGACCGGCAGCGGGGGCCTATATAGTCGAGTGCATCACCGGCATCGACATGTCTCTGCCGATCCCAAGCACTTTATCCGCCCCTGGAGGAATGGATAAGAAGCCGGAAACAGTTATTGAGATCACAAGCTATATCGGACGGCTCCAACTGAGAAGATGGCCTCAGGTAGGATCGGAGCTGATGGCTGGCCGCCAAGCAGAAAATGTGTCAGAATTGTGCACTATTTCAATCTAGGAGAGGATTCCGGTGGAAAGTGCATACTCATTTTTATTTGGGTCCCAAAGCCGACACCTCTGTTAAACCACTGTTCTCGCTGGTGCGCCAAATGCTGCCCGGTTACAGTCATCTCAGTTTTCCAGTCGTCAGACATGAATGTCATGCGACAGGCTTAACCGCGCACTGGACTGGAGGGGGGGGGGGGGAATCCGCCCACCCCTCCGGTTTTTCGTACATAACTCAAGATTTTACCGGTCGATATACGCCATGTTTCGCATACCTGCTTATGAATGTCCGGCGCGTCTTTTAAAGTACGAAAACGGAAATCTGCCGATTTTATTTTCGAGTTAGGGGCCGTTAAATTCAAAACATTTCGTGGCGGCAGACCACAAAAATCGGCGCTGATGCGCTTCCCGTATATTTGCAAAAGGGACGTGTTCTTGGCAACACTAGCGACTTGTTTGATGTATATTGTTATGCTATATAGTTTCAAGGTCGTTTTAGGTCACCGAGGTCAAGTCAGGTCAAGTTCATGACAGGTTAATGGAACCAAACTTGGTCAACGGAATGTTGTCATAAATGCAAATGACTGTCATGCGATTGATGTCACTTTGCATGTTACTCCCTACACATCCTGAAAACTACTGTTTGTCATTGTGTGCCTAAGCGGTTCCACACTTTATTCATGTACTTCACTCCTTTCTTCGCGAAGCCGATTGCGCCGAGCCGCCCGACGGAGCAGTCGGGCGGGCGACCCGGTTCCGGTAACTGGAACAAGTAACTGACCTGATAAAGTGCTGCTATATAGGTGACCTGAGGTCAAATTCCGGGTCTAGCATCTGTATTGCATCATTAGTAATGTCCAAAACATCATGGATGCCAATTTGGAGCACTTAAACACAATCACAGCGATCCATAACAATGACAAGCTAAGCCACGCAAAACAAGAACATTTTAACATATGTGACCTCATTTGACCTTGAAGATATAGACCTAAGGTCATGAAATTTACACACAATATAATTATCTACCGTACCCATGCACCCTGCGAATTTCGTTATTCCAGCTTTAATAGGAGCCGATATTTTATGTGGGTGGCGGAATCCGCCCCCCGCACCCCTCCAGTGCGCGTAATTTTCAGAGGCCGCGCAGGGCGCGTGTTAACAGACTCCGGTTGTCTGATCTTGTGCCAAGTTATGCACCATGCACCATATCTTCCGGTACATCCCCGTGTATATGAATGCATTTGTGAATATTGCACACGTCTGACTAATAACTTTGTAATTGCTCTGGATGATGGACTTAGAGACGATTCCCACAACATGAATACTTCAAAAGGATCTTTTGTAATCGCATGCCTGCCATTAAGCCAGCGCCTAATCAGTTACTTCAGGCTGCGTCCAAGAGCTGGGAGGAAGAGAGAGAGAGGAGAGAGAGAGATAGATATATATATATATATATATATATATATATATATATATATATATATATATATATATATATATATATATATATATATATATATATATATATATATATATATATATATATATATATATATATATATATATATATATATATATATATATATATATATATATATATATATATATATATATATATATATATATATATATATATATATATATATATATTATATATATATATATATATATATATATATATATATATATTATATATATATATATATATATATATATATATATATATATATATATATATATATATATATATATATATATATATATATATATATATATATATATATATATATATATATATATAATTATATATATATATATATATATATATATATATATATATATATATTATATATATATATATATATATATATATAGAGAGAGAGAGAGAGAGAGAGAGAGAGAGAGAGAGAGAGAGAGAGAGAGAGAGAGAGAGAGAGAGAGAGAGAGAGAGAGAGAGAGAGAGAGAGAGAGAGAGAGAGAGAGAGAGAGAGAGAGAGAGAGAGAGAGAGAGGAGAGGAGGGGAGAGAGAGAGAGAGAGAGAGAGAGAGAGAGAGAGAGAGAGAGAGAGAGAGAGAGAGAGAGAGAGAGAGAATATATATATATATATATATATATATATATATATATTTATATATATATATATATGTACTCCTTGTACTCCTCCCCTCTCCACATACAGGGAGTGTGTTGACTGGATGACTACACCAATGTACTCCTCGTACTCCACCACTCTCCACATACAGGGAGTGTGTTGACTGGATGACAACACCCGTGTACTCCTTGTACTCCACCACTCTCCACATACAGGGAGAGTGTTGACTGGATGACTACACCGATGTACTCCTTGTATTCTTCCACTCTCCACATACAGGGAGAGTGTTGACTGGATGACAACACCCATGTACTCCTTGTACTCCCCCCTCTCCACATACAGGGAGAGTGTTGACTGGATAACAGGAGTACAAGGAGTACACCTCCTTGTACTCCTCCCCTCTCCACATACAGGGAGTGTGTTGACTGGATGACAACACCCGTGTACTCCTTGTACTCCACCACTATCCACATACAGGAAGAGTGTTGACTGGATGACTACACCCATGTACTTCTTGTACTCTTCCACTCTCCACATACAGGGAGAGTGTTTTGACTGGATGACAACACCCGTGTACTCCTTGTACTCCTCCCCTCTCCACATACAGGGAGTGTGTTGACTGGATGACAACACCCATGCACTCCTTGTACTCCTCCCCTCTCCACATACAGGGAGTGTGTGGACTGGATGACAACACCCGTGTACCCTTGTTCCTCCCTCACATGTGGGGTGGATGACTACATCCATGCACTCCTCGTACTCCACCACTCTCCACATACAGGGAGAGTGTGGATGATACATCCATGCACTCTCGTCCACTTCACATACAGGGAGAGTGTTGACTGGATGACTATACCCATTTACTCCTTGTACTCCTCCCCTCTCCACATGTAGGGAGAGTGTTGACTGGATGACTACACCCATGCACTCCTTGTACTCTTCCACTCTCCACATACAGTGAGTGTGTTGACTGGATGACAACACCCATGTGCTCCTTGTACTCCTCCCCTCTACACATAGAGGGAGAGTGTTGACTGGATGACTATACCCATGTACTCCTTGTACTCCTCCCCTCTCCACATGTAGGGAGAGTGTTGACTGGATGACTACACCCATGCACTCCTTGTACTCTTCCACTCTCCACATACAGTGAGTGTGTTGACTGGATGACAACACCCGTGTACTCCTTGTACTCCTCCCCTCTCCACATACAGGGAGAGTATTAACTGGATGACAACACCCATGTCTCTTTGTACTCTATCCCTCTCCACATACAGGGAGAGTATTGACTCGATGACAACACCCATGCACTCCTTGTATCCTCCCCTCTCCACATACAGGGAGAGTGTTGACTGGATGGCTACACTAATGTACTCCTTGTACTCTTTCACTCTCCACATACATGGAGAGTGTTTGGCTGGATGACCACACCCATGCACTCCTTGTACTCCTCCACTCTCCACATACAGGGAGTGTGTTGACTGGATGACAACACCCATGTACTCCTTGTACTCCTCCCCTCTCCACATACCGGGAGAGTGTTGACTGGATGACCACTCCCATGTACTCCTTGTACTCCTCCCCTCTCCACATACAGGGAGTGTGTTGACTGGATGACAACGCCCGTGTACTCCTTGTACTCCTCCACTCTCCACATACAGGAAGAGTGTTGACTGGATAACAGGAGTACAAGGAGTACACCTCCTTGTACTCCTCCTCTTTCCATATACAGGGAGTGTGTTGACTGGATGACAACACCCATGTACTCTTTATACTCCACCCCTCTCCACACACAGGGAGAGTATTGACTCGATGACAACACCCATGTACTCCTTGTTCTCCTCCCCTCTTCACATACAGGGAGTCTGTTGACTGGATAACAGGAGTACAAGGAGTACACCTCCTGGTACTCCACCCCTCTCCACATACAGGGAGAGTATTGACTCGATGACAACACCAATGTACTCCTTGTACTCCTCCCCTCTCCACATACAGGGAGAGTGTTGACTGGAAGACAACACCCGTGTACTCCTGAGGGATCATTATCTCAAGCATTGCAGATAATCAAACACCTCTTCGAATGTGGTCACGCCTTCATGGGCGAGCGTAAATGTTGACTGAGAACAAATTGATGTGCGGCTTTCTTTGAAAAAGCGTAACTACCTTACCGAAACATAGACTTGCTTTGATTGGCAACTTATCCATTAAATATTATTGAAGTATGTAGCATAGAGTATAGTTAGGACAGCAATTAATAGAGGATATCTTTCAGAGACATATTAAAGGGTTTTAATAAGGGTTTTAATAAGACGCTAAGAACTTCGAAAGCTCATGAATTGTTTTAAAAAAAGGGTCATCCCAGAAACACTATTATCATTAATAGAGAATAGTTAATAGAGTATAGTCGGCGCAACAAATTGGCGGACGGGTGTCGACTGACAGATGGTGAGCACACCTTCAATGACCCGACACCGGGTCGATAACGTTGCAGTACGTCGTCACACTACCTACACACAGCGTCGATAACGCTTTGGTACGTCGGCAAACTACCGACACACAGCGTCGATAACGTTTCAGTACGTCGGCACCCTACTGGCGTCGATGACGCAGTTCTGTATCGGCATCATCATGTCGTTCTCTGCGATCCTGGTTGCGCAGCTGGAGGCTGACGCGAGTCTGCGACTGTCGCCCGAACAGCGGAGCCTTCTCGGTGAGCAGCGTTAGCCAGCCGGCTGGAAGTGCCCTGACCTCACGTGAGTTCAACACCCAGCAGCTCGTGCTGGCTTAGATCCTGCTAATGCGTGGTGCAGGTTTGTGGCATGAAATGCCTCTTCTGGGTTTTCGAACGGTAGATATTATGCTTGTTTCCAAGTGGCAGGACGAAGGCTATGAAGATATCAGATACTGTTGTCCCGTTCCAACACGTGGAGACTATCAAAGCCACGCGTCCTTTCATGGACGTGAATCTCCCAACAACTGATTCAAGTGACGGTCATTGAGTTACCGGGTCAGCTGCCGCTCCTATATGTCAGTTGGTTAGAGCGCCGGTCTGCATTGGTCTCCCCTGTCCTGGCAAGACAGGGTTCAAGTCGCTTCACGCGCTCGCATTTCCCCCGACTGGGAGGGTCAATTGACAACTGCCTCGATAAGGCCGGGGTCGAGCGTCCAGGGTGGCCGTATCGATGCATTGATAGTACATTAACTCGCGGTCAAAACCCTGCCATTCAACTTGAATTCACACGTCGGGTAGCGGGGCCAGGGTTCATGCAACAAGCTCTGCTCAGCTTGTGCTGTTCCATAAAGCCACTCGAGCCAGAATTGGAGCTAAATTTCCTTTTAAAAAGTAATTCAGAAGCTCGGAAGCCCTATCTCAACATCTGAAGACATTTCTGCATTTTTATGGAGGAGTAAAAAGGTCTCATGCTGAGAGATACGGCTGTGGAGATTTTCACTAACTTGATTCAGCTTTTGCTCATATCTCACGAATTAGCAGTGGCAGTGGCTTTGGTGGTCTCCACTTTTGGCCTAGGCTATCGTGCCGGCTGACATCGCCCGGGCGAGCCATTTCAAACTGAATGCATGCATGAACGCACGCATACATATATTGCATACCGGCATGAGTATGCTGCATACATGCATACAATATATTCGGTTGAGCAGCAGTAAGGAATAAAGCAGTAAATGTCTTGATGGGCGTATCATACCCAAGGCCCCAATACCATTGGCGGCTCCATCGGTACATAATAGCGGTTTCATCCATCATATACTGTTTTGCGGGTCAAAATGAATTGTAGGTTGTTTGCTTCCATGCAGTAATATAGACCTGCTGCTAAATGTTTCAGGGATTGCAGAATACCTGTTCCCCATTTTTCATGATGGCGCCACCAATGCTCGACACACGCCATAATTGAACGCAATGATTTATTAAAGTGCCTGCCAAAGCCGCCGAATCATGACATCGTGTCCTCTGTCTTCCAGCATGGCCGCTTCTCCGCCCGGTCTCCGGGGCTGTCTGTCTGTTGTGAGTCTAGCGCAGGCAGTTCAATCGATGCACATGATTGCATGACTACGAACACTAGTGGTGTGCTCGACTCTGTGTGTAGGGTGTGCTCAACTATCGTGTGTCTCTTTCAGTCGTCCCCCGAAGTTTCCCCACACGTCCGGGCTTCACTGGGGCGGGGATGGGGTGGGGGTGGGGGTGAAGGGGAGAAGCATGTATTTGCCGGGATTGATGAGCTCATTCGCTATCCCCTCTTCATGACCATGGATTTCAAAGACGCGACGCTTCAATAATCGAAGAGGGATTTAATGCAAAAGAAAACGTTCTAATACGTGACATAACAATCATTCCCAATGATGTAATTTCATACTATCGTATCTTAACTATCGCTATCGCTATAATCGTGCACCCGACATCCTTCGTCGGCAAATGACCTACGGTTACATCTTTTGGCATGTTCTAATTGCATGTCATTGTTCCGACATTGGAAGCGAATGTCTGCCGAATAGGATGCACACTAGTATTACGTTCCGAAGACAGATATTGACTGCGGCAGCGGCCTGCTCAATTATCAATGCCAATCAATGTTATTGCTAATCAATGTTATTTTAAAAATCCATCGAAAAAGCTAGCCAGAGAAAGGACAGACTAGCAGTGTTGAAAACTGCTGGTTATGCTAGAGCTAACACGGAATCAGGAATTGGAGATTTGGTGTATGATATACATCATAAATATATCGTAAAGCTATCTAAATATGCACATAGCATTTTCCTGGCGGTGGGAGTGCTGACTTTCCATGCATGCATAAAAAGTCGAACAATTAGCATTCATGTACAGCTTCTCGAGGCGTTCCTTCCGTTAAAAGGAACATGATTGCATTACTGGTGCTGCAGAGTTGAAATAGATTCAGTGCGTCCTGACTCAACCTACATAGATTTGGTTGGAATTGTAACGTTTTACATATTAATCTGCATTGCCCTAACCAGGCTGACTAGTAGTAGCATTTGCCAATCCAGGATCCATGCTATGGTTGAAAATAACGAGTCAGTATCACAAAAGAATCAACTTCACAATTAACAAAAAGTCGATAGGTCGAAGGCCAACGTATTTTCCTCAGCACCTGCTCTTGACAGATACCTCTGTGGTTAATTTGAAATGCTAAAGTAATGTAAGCGAGAACCATTCCACAAAAAGGCTGTGCTGACTTTCAAACGGTGCAAACATTTAATACTATCATTAACTAGTTACTAGGGAGTCCAACAAGGAAAGGCGGTTATGTAGAGTACAAGTTGGCATTTAAACTATGTTGTATTAGTTTCGAAGGGATGACGAGGGTCAATGGCACAGCTTCATCACATTGCTAAAGCTGGATAACTCACTTCTCACCTCCTGTAACTTGATATCATCTCTGCTCGACAGAATTTTCCCTTCGTCAGTTTCGTGAAGGTGTTATTTCGTTTTCGTTCCACTTCACTGACTCCCTTCATCTGAACCTCGTATGTGCTGGCATTCAGGCAACCACGCAACCGAAGCCACGCAGCATTGTCCTCTCGTCCGCCCGTACTCCTTGCCCAGCGTGTCCCGTGCCGTGCTCGGACAGTCGTCCTCGGTGGCCGCGTGTCGTGCCCGGAGGCGGGGTCTGACGAGCCGACACGTGTCCGGCAGTGTCCATCACCACGGCCGGCATCGTGCTGGGCTGTGCCCTGAGCTCGCTTCTGCTCAGACGCGTCGGTCCCCGTCGACTGATGATGCTACAGGCGTCGCCGGCGGCCGCCGCCTGGGTGGCCGTGGCGCTGGCCACCGACATCCGGCTGCTGATCGGCGCCCGGTTCTTCGTCAGCTTCCTCAACGCCACCACCCTCTCCTGCTACACCGTGTACATCTGCGAGATCGCCTGCCCGCAGGCCAGAGGCGCCCTGTCGGCCATGCCGGAGGTGTTCTGCTCGCTCGGCCTGCTCGCCGGCTACGCAGCTGGCGCACTCGTGCACTGGTCGCTGGTGGCGCTCGTGCTCGGTGTGCTGCCCAACGCGGTGATCGTGGTCGGCTTCTGGTGGCTGCCCGAGTCTCCCGGCTGGCTGACGGCGCACCACCAGCTGGACGCCGCCGTCGTCTCGTACCAGTTCTACCGCGGCGACGGGTTCCCAGCCGAGCGCGAGATACAGGCGGTGGCGCTGCGCGCCGAGAAGGCCGACCGCCGCGGCGGCGTGCGCGCCACGCTGCGCCACCTGTCGCAGCGGGAGGCGCTGCTCCCCGTGCTGCTGGTCACCGGCCTGTTCGTGCTGCAAATCCTCTCGGGCATGCTGATCGTGCTCAGCTACGCGGTCACCATCTTCCAGCTGTCGGGCAGCGGCGTGGACGAGTACGTGTGCGCCGTGATCCTGGGCGGCACGCGGCTGGCGAGCAACGTGCTCGCGTCGGTCGCCGTCGACCGGTTCGGCCGCCGGACTCTGCTCATCTCGTCCAGCCTGGTGTCGGCGCTGGCGCTGGCCGCACTCGGCGGCTACTTCTGCCTGGAGTCTGGCGACCGGCTGCCGGCCGGAGGCGCGCTCGACTGGCTGCCGCTGACGGCGCTGCTCGTCTACACGGCGGCCACCAGCTTCGGCATCGCGCCCGTCACCTGGACGCTGCTCGGCGAGCTGGTGCCGACCGACGTCGGCGCCGTCGCCAACGGCGGCATCCTCGCCTGCTGGGGTATCGTCTACTTCTGCGTGCTGCAGGCGTTCCCGTTCGTCACGCGCGCCATCGGCCTGCACGGCACCTTCTGGCTGTTCGCCGCCTGCTGCGGTGTGCTGGCAGCCTACACGTGCCTGCTGGTGCCCGAGACGCGCGGCGTCGAGCTGCGCGACATGCCGGTCCTGTTCCGGCGCCCGCGCCAGCTGGACAACAAGGTGGGCGGTGCGGTGGACGTGCGCCTGCGTGATTTATTCGGCGCTGTGCCGGCGCCTACCAACGCGCTCCGCCTACGCCGCGCGGATGTGATTCCGCGCGTGAGACGGCGCACCGAATCGTGCATGGCTGAACTCCACACACCTGCCGCCAACTAGACGGCCCTGGCCGCGACAAGTGGGGAACTGGTCAGCCAACTGGACGGCCCGGGTCGTGAGAGGTGGGGACGGCCTGAGTCAGAGGTGGGGAACTGGTCAGTCAACTGGACGGCCTGGGCCGCGAGAGGTGAGGGACTGGTCAGCCAACTGGACGGCCCGGGTCGTGAGAGGTGGGGACGGCCTGAGTCAGAGGTGGGGAACTGGTCAGTCAACTGGACGGCCTGGGCCGCGAGAGGTGAGGGACGGCCTGAGTCAGAGGTGGGGATCTGGTCAGCCTACTGGACAGCCTGAGCAGGAAGAGGTGGGGAACTGGTCAGTCAACTGGACGGCCCGGGTCGTGAGAGGTGGGGACGGCCTGAGTCAGAGGTGGGGATCTGGTCAGCCTACTGGACGGCCCGGGTCGTGAGAGGTGGGGACGGCCTGAGTCAGAGGTGGGGATCTGGTCAGCCTACTGGACAGCCTGAGCAGGAAGAGGTGGGGATCTGGTCAGCCAACTGGACGGCCCGGGTCGTGAGAGGTGGGGACGGCCTGAGTCAGAGGTGGGGATCTGGTCAGCCTACTGGACGGCCCGGGTCGTGAGAGGTGGGGACGGCCTGAGTCAGAGGTGGGGATCTGGTCAGCCTACTGGACAGCCTGAGCAGGAAGAGGTGGGGATCTGGTCAGCCAACTGGACGGCCCGGGTCGTGAGAGGTGGGGACGGCCTGAGTCAGAGGTGGGGATCTGGTCAGCCAACTGGACGGCCCGGGCCGCGAGAGGTGGGGACGGCCTGAGTCAGAGGTGGGGAACTGGTCAGCCAACTGGACGGCCCGGGTCGTGAGAGGTGGGGACGGCCTGAGTCAGAGGTGGGGAACTGGTCAGCCTACTGGACAGCCTGAGCAGGAAGAGGTGGGGATCTGGTCAGCCAACTGGACGGCCCGGGTCGTGAGAGGTGGGGACGGCCTGAGTCAGAGGTGGGGATCTGGTCAGCCTACTGGACGGCCCGGGTCGTGAGAGGTGGGGACGGCCTGAGTCAGAGGTGGGGATCTGGTCAGCCTACTGGACGGCCCTGGCTGACACTGGGCCGACCGCGTGCTGTTTGGATCCCTGGCCAGCCCTCGTCGGTGTCGTCGGTGCCGCCAGCTGACTGCGATTGCTGAGTGCCAGCTGACTAGTGCCAATTACTCCGCCGCGCTCGGTAGCGACGACAACGACGGGACGTCTCGCGTTGAGAACTCACGGCTGAATGGTGGTCGACGCTTGGGCAGTCGGAAGGCCGTGCGATCGCAAATTTAGACGGAAGCGACGATTTTCCTCCTGTGTTCCGTATTGCTCGTGTAGAGTCGTTCGTGTGATGCTGTTTTCAGCGTGACGATTTGTGCGACTGTCCCGCTGCTGACCATGTTGTTCCTAATGCTGATCGTGAGCGTTTAGACTCTGATCAAAGCACTTCACAAAAGTTGTGGCTCGTCGTGGTGCGAACCGTCCTGCTTGGCATAATATATTTCAGACACTAAGCGTTATATCTCAGTCGATGTTCAGTGATAGGTTGCGCTGAAGGAATCCATTGCACTGATCCATCTTTGCGACTAAAACATTTCCATCCATATTGCCGTCAACACACAAAGGATAACGTCGCTTGCGACAATATCATGCAATGCGACATGTCTTAAAATGTCCTTTTGACAGCTGGTTCCTATAAAATAGTATTGAAATAATATACATGGACTATGGCAACTGAGAAGCAAACGACTCCGACACAGCAGTTAGCAATATGTTTTTGAGAGTAGCAACAGCAATGCCTGTCTTGAGGAAGCTGTGCCATGGACTGCAGAGCTAGACGGAGCGACACCCTACTGGTTCGGTCAACGACGATCCGGGGAGAAGGGGGCTAACCCACTGACTGGCAGGATGGTACATTCCAACGACGATCCGGGGAGAAGGGGGCCAACCCACTGACTGGCAGGATGGTACATTCCAACGACGCTAGTAATTCAGCAGAATTTTCGGATACCGATTTTTAATATATGGAACTGGAATTGGTATCACAGTTAATTGAACGAAAGTGATGATTAAGGTCATGCAAAGCGCACACACTGACATCCTTAGGTTACGAATGGTCCCCTCCAGTGAGCTCGGGGTAGCACATGGTCAAGCAATAGTGCGACCATTGTACTTGGTGTGTTTAATCGTTATTTATTTCAACTTACAGGTATGATGCAGTCTAATAAGCTGATTTGCGATGAAAAATAATGCTACCTTTCACGTGGGGAACTGAAAACAACGGCGATATTCCTGATCGTAAATCCAAGGTCATATAAAAAAGCTAGAGATGCTGTGAAGCAGAAAACCAGAGCAGCAAGGCGAGCAAAATAATTGGATTTGGCTAGGAACTGTAATGGGGACAGTAAAAAGTTCTTTAGTTTCTACAAGCTAAGTAAAGTTTCAAGCACAATTGGTCCACTGGAAGTAAATTGGACTATATTGAGTGATGATGGTGAGATGGTTGAGGAGCTGAGCAAGCAGTTTAACACGCGCACTGCAGGGGGGGGCGAAATCCGCCCACCCCTCCGGTTTTTCGCAAATAACTGCAGATTTTACCGGTCGATATACGCGATTTTCGGTGTACCTGCTTAGAAATGAACGGCGCGTCGTTTAAAGCAAGAAAATGGAAATCGGCCGAAAAATGTTCAAGTTAGGGGCCGCTAAAGTAAAAAAATGTTATAGCGCCAGACCACAAAAATCGGCGCTGATGCGCTTCCAGTATACTGACAAAAGGGAAGTGTTCTAGGCAACACTAGCGAGTTGTTTGATGCATATTGATAAGCTGTATAATTTCAAGGTCATGTTAGGTCACCAAGGTCAAGTCAGGTCAAGTTCATGACAGGTTAATGGAACCAAACTTGATCAACTGGAATGTTGCCATAAATGCACTACTGGTTGTCATTTGTACTGTTTGTCATTGCCTTTCCATACTTTATTCATGTACTTCACTCCCTTCTTCACGAAGCCGATTGCTCCGAGCTGCCCGACGGAGCAGTCGGGCGGGCGGCCGGTTCCGGTAACTGGAACAGGTAACTGACCTGATAAAGTGGTGCTATATAGGTGACCTGAGGTCAAATGTTTGGTCTAGCATCTGCATTGCATCATTAGTAATGTCCAAAACATCATTGATGCCCATTTTTGAGCATTTAAACACAATCACAGCGATCCATAACGATGACAAGCCAAGCCACACAAAACCGGAAAATTTTGTCAATCTGACCTCATTTGACCTTGAAGATATTGACCTAAGGTCACGAAAATTGCACACGATAGAGTTCACTACCGTGCCCATTCACCCTGCGAATTTCCTTCCTCCAGCTTTACTAGGAGCCGAGATCTTAGGGGGGGGGGCGGAATCCGCCCCCCCCCCTCCAGTGCGCTTAATTCTCAGAGGCCCTCCAGGGCGCGTGTTAAATCAGTGTTTACAGTGGAGGATGTGACAAATCTGCCAACCGTGAACCACAGTTCAGTGACAGGTGATCAGATACACGATGTTGATTTCATTGATAGTGATGTTGTTTTCAATTATATCAGAAAAATAAAGCCAAACAAGGTAGCAGGACCTGATGGAATTTATGCCAGGGTATTGCGGGAAGCTGAAAAGGAACTGGCAATTCCACTTAGTATAATATTTTGTAGATCAGTTTCACAAAATGAAATTCCAACAGATTGGAAACGGGCAAGCGTAGTTCCTATTTTCAAGAAAGGAGAAAGAGGGAAAGTTGAAAATTATAGGCGAGTAAGCCTCACATCCCTAGTCTGCAAGGTACTCGAATCAATTATCAAGGATAGAATAGTTAGTTTTCTGGAAGGAAACAGATTGATTCAAGATACTCAACATGGGTTTAGAAAAGGGCGATCGTGTCTCACAAATCTCTTGGACTTTTTGAATTTTGCTACAGAACAATTTGATCAGGGAAATCAGGTTGATGTAGCATATCTTGACTTTAGTAAGGCCTTTGACAAGGTACCCCATAAACGGTTAATGATGCAGCTTCAGGTCCATGGCATTGCAGGTAGCATCCTAAAATGGATAGAGTTGTGGCTTTCAGATAGACAGCAGAGAGTGATGCTAAATGGTACAAAGTCATCATGGCAAAATGTTCTTAGTGGAGTCCCTCAGGGGTCGGTACTGGGGCCACTATTGTTTATTATATTTGTGAATAGCATTGAATGTGGCCTAAGCAGTAAGGTTTTGAAATTTGCGGATGATTTGAAGATCTTTGGGACAATAACAGGGCACAATGAGCAGGTATTGCTGCAGAACGACTTAGACGAGTACCTTGCAGACTAGGGATGTGAGGCTTACTGGCCTATGATTTTCAACTTTCCCTCTTTCTCCTTTCTTGAAAATAGGAACTACGCTTGACCTTTTCCAATCTGTTGGAATTTCATTTTGTGAAACTGACCTACAAAATATTATACTAAGTGGAATTGCCAGGTCCCTTTCAGCTTCCCGCAATACCCTAGCATGAATTCCATCAGGTCCTGCTACCTTGTTTGGCTTTATTTTTCTGATATAATTGAAAACAACATCACTATCAATGAAATCAACATCGTGTATCTGATCACCTGTCACGGAACTGTGGTTCACGGTTGGCAGATTTGTCACATCCTCCACTGTAAACACTGATTTAAACTGCTTGCTCAGCTCCTCAACCATCTCACCATCATCACTCAATATAGTCCAATTTACTTCCAGTGGACCAATTGTGCTTGAAACTTTACTTAGCTTGTAGAAACTAAAGAACTTTTTACTGTCCCCATTACAGTTCCTAGCCAAATCCAATTCTTTTGCTCGCCTTGCTGCTCTGGTTTTCTGCTTCACAGCATCTCTAGCTTTTTCATATGACCTTAGATTTACGATCAGGAATAAGTGGGATTT
Organism: Ashinkailepas kermadecensis; assembly: GCA_034440615.1. NCBI lineage: Eukaryota > Metazoa > Arthropoda > Thecostraca > Neolepadidae > Ashinkailepas > Ashinkailepas kermadecensis. Next base: position 158,108 of record JAOTOM010005121.1, read on the forward strand.
CACGGTGGCATATCTGAGCACAAACAAAATGTTTTAAAACATATTATTAAGAGCAGGTGTTATCACATCAACCTATGCATCTCCACTTTTAAGGATTTCAAACTGCTGAAGCTCTCGGATTTAATAAATTATAAAATCTGACTGGTTCTGGATGACTTCATTTTTGAACGTTTACCCCCTATACTCATGAATAAATTTGCATTTTACGAAGCAAATCGCCATACTACAAACACTACACTTTCAACAAACTCATAGATGAAACACGAGAACTTTGAAACCTTTCTACAGGATTACAAAATATAGGGAGTCCTCTATTTTGTCGAGGACCTGTAATATGGAATTATATATATATATATATATATATATATATATCATATATATACATATATATATGTATATATATATATATATATATATATATATATATATATATAAATATATATATATATATATATATATATATATATATATATATATATATATATATATATATGTACATATATATATATATAGTTTAACTTATCCGCAATTCCAGATTTTCCCCTTGAAATTCATTACAAAAAAATGTAATGTTTAAATGTAATTTTCACTGATGTCTACTGAATAGCTCCAAGTAGGTTTTTTTTTATATAACTAAAATCTTTAAATGTTTCTCTGGCTCTCTTTTCTCATGTGGTTCTAGAACTTCTCAGCTGTTATATTCATTCTTTCGCGTGAAATAACCAATAATGTGTGCTAAAAAGGTATGTTTGTGGGAGTGTGGTCTGCAAGCTTGATAAGATCTGGTATTGCTACCGGAGATCAAGCCAAGAAGTTGCCCGCCGTCCAAAGTCCCTTCCCGCTCACCCAAGGTGTCTCGTAGATGTCCTTCCCAGGACATCTACGGGAAGATCTACCCCCGGGTGACGTCAAACACCCGAACCACTAGCTGGTTGTTGGCCGGACTAGCCGACTACTGCCACTAGTGGTTGCTCGCCGGTTTAGCCGGCTCCCCTCCCACTCGCTTTCGGCCCAGCGGCGCTCTCGGGCGCCGTCGGGAAACCGAATTGTAGCGGCGGCCAGCCTCGACTGTTTTTCCCATCCCTCCCTATAGGTTAGAGTCGGTTAGAGGTACCTTTCTGGTTTAAAGGATCGGGCTAACGGTCTTCGGATCGTGACTGCGCCCGCCTCTGACCAACTTATCCCATTCCTCCAAACTCTGTATCTTTCTCCCCTTTTGCACGATAGCTCTCTTCACCCTTCTCCTTGTAGCATCCCTTCAGGGTGCCATTCTTGTCTGCACACCTTCAGGGTGCCCTTCTCACCACACACACTCTCCTCCCCACTCCCCTCAGGGGTACCCCCCGCCCCGGTATGCCCGGGAGCCCCCCGCCCCCTCGGAGGGCGGAGGACGCCGGGCACGGCCTGGAGCCCACCCGCCCCCTCCCCGGGACCCTCCGGAGGGTGAGTTTTTCCTCCTCCTCACAAGAAAGAAGGGCTCGTGGGCGCGTACCTCCCATTTTGTTATCGCGAGGGAGTTGGATGGCTGGATCGGCGATGTGGTCTCCGCCGAGGTCCTCCGATCAGGATCCCTGCTGGTGCGGGTGAGGGAGGCCGCACAGGCCCGAGCCCTACTGAGTGTAGGCAGGTTCCTGGGAGCCGACACCACCATGGAGCTGGCCGACCGGCTCAACCTTACATTCGTCACCGCATACGCCCCCGAGCTCGCGGAGCTGACCGAAGAGGAGCTCCTCGCAGAGCTCGAACCGCAAGGGTTGTGTGAGGTTACCCGTCTCGGACGCCGGCCCCGCCCTGGCCCAGTCCTAAAGCCCAGCTTTAGGACCCTGTCCCCTCCCACCTACATCATGGCAGGGTACCTCCGGGTCGCACTACGCCCATGGACCCCACCCCCGGCCCGCTGCGCCTTCTGCCAGCGATACGGACACCAGAGCCGCGTGTGCCGTGCCCAAGCCCCAGTATGTGGCCGATGTGCTGAGGGGCACACCACCGACACCTGCTCTAGCGACGAGCCCCGCTGCGCGGCGTGCCAGGGGCCACACCCTGCGTCATCCCCCGGTGCCCGGCCTGGCTGGAGGCAAAGGAGAAACAACAGCGACGCATCGCTACACAGCGCGACCCTCCCTCCCCGCCCCAACCAGCCGTATGGACCCGGCCCCGGTTAGCCCCTCTGTGGCCGACCCCGGCCGAGGCGGCCGCTCGTCCCCCGTCCCTCTCGCCTGGACCGTCCGAGCCCTCCCCTCCTCCTCCCCCTCCCTCGCCGCCGGTCACGTGCCCAGCTCCTGTAGCGGGCTCTTCCGGCTCCCGGCACCCCAAACCGTCGCCAGGTCGCCCGGCGCCGGCCACGCGCTCCGATCCCATCGCGGGCCCCTCCGATGCTTCCCTCCCCCACCGCCGTCAGGCCGCTCCGCCGCCGGCCACGCTCCCAGAGCCCCGCTCCCATCGCGGACTGCTCTAACGCCCCCCCCACCGCCATCAGGCCGCCCCGCCCACCAGGGCACGGGCCTCGTCGACAGCGCCCCCCCCCCCCCAAGGGCCGCCACTGTTCTCCCCGCCTCCCCTCCCTGACCTCTAAGGTAGGCCACCTCTCCCGGTCCCCGAGCCCGGACCGCCCCCCCGAGGGCCGCCACTGTTCTCCCCGCCTCCCCTCCCTGACCTCTAAGGTAGGCCACCTCTCCCGGTCCCCGAGCCCGGACCGCCCCCCCCCCGAGGGCCGCCACTGTTCTCCCCGCCTCCCCTCCCTGACCTCTAAGGTAGGCCACCTCTCCCGGTCCCCGAGCCCGGACCGCCCCCCCCGAGGGCCGCCACTGTTCTCCCCGCCTCCCCCCCTGACCTCTAAGGTAGGCCACCTCTCCCGGTCCCCGAGCCCGGACTGCCCCCCCCCACCCGGTGGATCCAGAGCTCCCCTCACCTATACCAGGGTCGTCCTACTCGTACGAGACGGACGACTCCGCCACACCTTCCCCACAACACATACACCTGCGGGGCGTGAGCACCAACACCACTGATGCAGACACCCACCACTAAATTCTTGCTCCAATGGAATACGAGGTCACTCATATCCCATTGTGCAGAATTCAAGGAATATATCATCAAAAATATACCATTGATTGCCGCCGTTCAGGACACTCGCTGGCGCGACAATGATCCATATAATTTTAATATCTTCGGTTGTACCCTCTATTAGCGCAACAGAAATTATACACTCCGCGGCGGCGGGGTAGCTTTATTCGTCTCCGACACCCTTCTTCATCGCCCGATCACCATTCCCAATGACCTGAATTTTGTTGCAGTTTTGTCCAAATTGCACAACTAGAGCTCACTGTACCCTCCCTCTGTCTTCCCCCTACGCATGCACTATCCTTAGCTTCTGTAACCAATCTCTTCGTTCTCCTCCCACATCCCTCTCTGGTGCTGGACGACCTCAACGCCCACCACCAGGCATGGGATTGTCACACCACAACCCCGCACGGACATCACATTGAAACACACCTCAACACACACACAACATGGTCTTTTTAAATGACCAAACACCCACACACAACGCAGACATCGCCCCGTTCCGTCCCTCTGCCATTGACCTCTCCCTGGCTTCAGCTTCTATCTCACCCCTCTTCTCCTGGCACGTTCAACCCGATCGCCTTTTTAGTGATCACTTCCCCATCCACGTCACACTTGAACGCTCAGCCCTGTCTAGGAGTCGTTTATTTATACCCAACTGGAACGTTCGCAAAGTGAAATGGCCGTCTTTTCCCAGAAAATTGATAATCTTATCCCGCCCCAGTCTCACCCCACCCCCCAATTTCGGCATTCCTTAATACCATACTACTCGCGGCAGAAAAACACGTACCAAAAACTCATCGCCCCCGGCCGTAAACACGTGCCGTTGTGGAACAACGAGTGCCAACACATTCAACCGATTTACCACCATCTTTACAATCTGGCCAAAACTTCGCTCCTTCTCCAATAGCAGAGCGTCACACCGCGCATTCCCACAACTGACAATTCACCAACAGAACATAACAGAACCCGCAGCCGTCGCGGAACACTTCGCCACTTATTACTCCTACATCTCATCCAACACTCAATACTCACGGCACACCACCTCGTTCCTTTGCGACACTCTTGCCACCTGTCACTTTGGCTCCGACAACTCTGAACCCTGCAACGCCCCCTTTACCATCTATGAACTAAATTTATCCCTCTCAAAGGTATCCAATACGACTGTTGAACCTGATCAATTGACATACCACTTCTTTCAAAACCTCTCGTCTTTACTCCGGGAAAGACGACTTCCTATCGGCACTAAATCAACTATGCACTGACGGCACTTTCCCACCCTCTTGGTCTACTAGCACTATTATCCATATCGCTAAACCTTCCAAACCTCGACACCTCCCCTCCAGCTATCGACATATCTTTCTCCCCTAGTTTCTTCCCCGTTTCAGAGCGGCTTCCGGCGAAGGCGAGGCACCGCTGACAACCTAATCGAAATTGCTTATTCAATCCAGCGTGGTTTCGCAAAAAAAACATCCGAAACTATCGCCCTTTTTTAAACCTACATACAATCCGCGTTTAGCAAAGGACACAGTTCTACCCATCTAATTAAATTACACCGAATTGGTATCGAGGGCAGAATGGCCACCTTTATTGCCAACTTTCTCGAAATTCGCTCCATCGTCGTCCGCTGCGGCAACGTCTATTTCCGGCCCCACACTCTCGATCAAGGCGTCCCGCAAGGCAGCGTCCTATATCTAACCCCTTTCTCATTATGATTAACGATGCATTAGAACAACTTCCCCTAATTTCTCCCCTTATAAAATATTCTTTATATGCCGATGATTTGGCTATTTGTTGCACCCACCCGTCGGCAGATACAGCTAACCATTTTGTTCAACTCGCCATGAATCACATTGATTCATGGTGCTCCTTCTGGGGGCTACAGACATCCCCCCACTAAATCGGTTACAATGCTCTTTTCTCGGCTTCCCAGATATATCCCACCTAATACACAGATAGCTTACCACAGAGCTGGATAGCTTACCACTTGACAGCATCGCCGCACTATTCGACGTCTCAGCCCTCCTGGATGCCATAGTTACAATCAGCCAGATTAAACGGGAGGCACGTTCAACTCACAAACTTCTAGTACTGACTTTCGACTCACAACACCTACCATCACACCTCCACATACACAACAAGGCCTACGAGGTCTGCCTCTACGTGCCTCTGCCACTACGGTGCCGGTTCTGCTTGCGTTATGGACATGGCGAACGCGCATGCGCGTCGCCAACTCCCAGATGTAGCCAGTGCGCCGGTCACCACGCGGCATCCGACTGCAACTCATGCGAAAGGAAGTGTGCAGGCTGTGATGGGCCGCACCCCGACACCGACCCCGACTGTCCCAAGTGGGGATACGAGAGGGAGGTGGGCCGGTATGCGGCAACTCATCGGGTGTCACACGCAGCAGCACGACAGCACCTACCCCACACCACCACTGACACTCACACAGCCACAACTGCACCTCTTCACACCGCACCTACCGCCGGGCGAAGCTACGCAGCGACGATCTCCACACCTAAACCCACACACCCTCCAACACCAGCTCCCACCCGCCCAACCATCCCACCAGCAGCCGGCTCCCGGAGCCTGGCACACCTTCCTCCTCAACGCTCCTCCGACCCTCGCCTCAACCGTCCCACCGATCCCCGACCTCCCCGGCCCACTGTCCCTCGACCTCACCGATCACCACTCCTTCCCACCCTTCCCTCTCAACCAAATGACTTGACTTGTTCCGCTCGCTCTGAAGATTCCAGGTTTTAACACTGGACTTACTAAAGATGGAACATGGCTCCATGTCTGAAAGCTGTATCCGATCGAAGCCCGTCATTATTTCCAATAAATTTCCTAGAGCTTCGGCAGTGGCAGCTACAGGCCATTAACATGAATCAATGCCATTCAATTCTTCTCCCACGGGGCAGTAAGCTGAACGAAATTGAGAGGCTTCGCAGCATTCATCTCAGCAGCAATAAATTCATGAAATCCTTCCCTGTCTAAGAAACATAGTTTGCTGCCTTTGTTCAGCAAAGGAATGCCAGGATGCGCGGGAACATCGTGTGACTCACGTCTGTTGCACTGCTTGTAATCTGAAGTACATCTCTATTAAAGAGAATACTTAACCTCAAACAACTTGAGATAACTCCTGGAAATAATTAATCTAAGCTTTCAGAAACCAAAGACAAGTACAATCGCTTGGTTCAGAAATGGCTTGAAATGCCGAAAGAGAAATGCATAAAGTTGACCTGCTTTCCAAACATTTTCTAGCCAAACAGAAGAAGTGGACAAAAATGTACTGTATCCATTACGGTGTATTGGTGTAATACGGTGCATCCATTACCCCATGCCATTAACATACATCAAAGCGTGTACAACATGCTATTTCGCATTTTTCCATTATCGCTGCTCAATTGAAGCAAGTAGCTGAACAAGTCTGAATCTCTTACTTCAGCCAACAATATTCTAGGCACCATGGACGCGGACATGGAACCCATTCATGGATACATTCGACACGCTGTAGGCTTTTTAACTGAAGAAAAAAAATCGTATTTCAATCCATACTCTTTTCTTTATGCGCTTCACTCATGACGTACGCCGCAAAGGCGTATCTACTTTGTTTACAACAGCACGGAACTCAATATTGTCACAACCGACTTGGATGCTAAGGTAGCCCATGCATTCACCCAAAATTTTATCACTTCACTTCATTGCTGGCCATGTCATCAACGATATAGATCTGCACTACACCACCTCGACCATCTTGACTACACCATCTCCATCGGATGTTCGCTTATAAAATAAGAAAATAATGGCGATCGCTCTGATAGGGAAACTTTAATATACCAGAGACGAGTATGAAAATGCCGTTCAATGAAACTGATGTTGGTCAAGAATTCAACGAACTCGATTCACGTTTGCTTCGTACGTACTAATCTTAGCTTTTATGAGCTCCGCTTCAACCCACATCAAGCTGGTTGCGCGGGCGTGCAACATTAAGCCGACGCTTGGCGCCGCGATCGGTTGCCCCTAGCAACGTGATGGATACAGGGGAAGCGGCAATCTCGATGTGGATAGCATGATTATAGAAGTAAGCAGACAAATTTATATCAGGCCGAAGAGGATGAAACAACGGATAAGCCCAGAAAGCAACCGCATTCCTCTCTCACTATGGAAAGCAGTTTTAAAGCAAAGCGATAACCTGAACTCCGATGACTCCTTGTTCATGTCACGTTGCGCTAATTTGCGAAAATAAACAACCCTGAAGGCAAAGCATCCTCCTCGATTCTCCTCGAATAATTGGTCGTATTCATACAGCGTCATTTCTGCTCCTATAAACAGGCATGTAGCACCCATATCACAATTCGCGTAGTTGCATCGTGAGTCCTATGCATTTCACAAAACACCGACGGCCGAAGGGCTAGGTGCATCCGCGATCCTGTACAATATTGGACAGGCTCTGCAGCGGGTCGGTCCGTAGCTCCGCGGGACAACAGAGGAAGCGACGGCCAGGTTACCATCACCAGGCTGTGCAGCACGCTCGCGTCATAAGTTGCACGTACTAGGAAGTGTGGCACATGCGGTCACGGTGTGAACACGGTACAGGTGCCGCACCTCGACTTCTACAGGCCCGTCTTCACAGTGTCGCACCTTACGCACGCTTGTTTGATAATCATGAATGCTTTCTAAAAATAAGCGAAGCTTGCACAAGGCATGTCACGGCATTACCTTGCCTACGCTGCAAAATTGGGACTTGGGCGTAATGAATTCCAGAGCAGCAGGCCGAGCTATAATTAAATTCAAGGAATTAATGCGCTCGAGACAACTGAAAGGAATGTTTCATATCTCTAGATTTGCATGACAAAATATTCGTGCTTACGTGTCCCAAATTCCTACCGGACGGTTCGCAAAAATTGACGGCTTAAAATGCCATCCAGAGGTGGCGTTGAAAGATAACTTAATGCTTTAGTTACACGAAATGACAGCACGTCCAGTGACAATTTGGTCTGGAGAAGTTGTGTCAGTTGACATCATACTTATCCACAGTACTGTCCACAAAACCAAAATTGCTCAGTTTCCTTCTCACGAAGTCGATTTCCTTCACCGACGGAACTTATGGGGTCATTTTAAGCAAAAGCACAATAATGGAAACCTCTCATGAAGCCAGGGGTCCAAATTCTGATATTAAAGACAGAGAAGATCCGCGGGAATCCTTTGGCAAGGCTCAACTTTGACAAAGACGATGACCAGAATCGAATAATGGCGAATAATGGCGCAAGAACTCATTGCCGAAATCCCCGACAGTTGGCGAAGCGGATTTTCCAAGAAGTCGGCTGTAGCCTCGCTACTGTACAAAGAATACCCAAAGAAGAACGGAGCCGGTATCCATGCAAGCTCTGGACGAGGTAAAGCCTTCCCAGGAATAATTGTGAAGGCAGGATGAACTTCTGCAGTTGGCTGATTGGAAGGTGCCACTCTTCCGGGCTGTTTTGCAGAACCAACATTTAGTTCACTGACGAAGCCCATTTCCACTTGAATGACAGCATCAACACCTGCAACTGAAGTTGGAGGTATCTTACCAAGCCAGGGGTAGGTCCAAAACTTTATTTTCAGGATATATTTTCAGACTCACTCGGGAGATTGACAACTTAACATTAGCTGGGTAACAAACCATGAAGGCCCGCCACCCCCCCCCCCAACGCATTCGGGGGATCTCTAGCCATATGCGCATAACAACTGACTTTTGGCATCAAGCGTACCAGCCATGGTGGTCGAAATATCGCTGCACAGCCCCAAGTGTACGGCGTGGAGTATCATCAGCAGCTCGGGAATTATGACCCCCTTCTGGCTCGAGGACCAGGAGGAACGCATCCAGACCGTGAATGCAGAACGGTGCACAAGGATCTTCACAATGGGGATCGAAAGCACGGGGCCGGTGTTCAAATGGTGCACATAACTTTATAAATTCTTGTTCGATGATTTGGATGTGAAACGAGGAATTCTGACCAAAATATGTAAACTTAAATATGTCTTTATTGTGTGAAGTAGAAAAACAATGCAAAAAGAACGAACATCGTCCACTATTTTCTCAAAATAAAATTACTTCATATTTTTTTCAATAATTAGGCGCAAATATAGATATGACGAGGCTGCGCCATTCGTGAATTTCTCCTTGTCCGCTGCCAATGGATGGGATGAAGAAGCAGCGAATGTAAACATTCGTTCATCTTTAATTTTAAGTCATGTAATTGTGAGTAGCAAGTGAATTTAAGGTTCATTGGAGTCCCGGTCATGGTCAAGAAAACAACATGGTGGAGGATTTCTAACATCCAGAACATCATCTTCTCTTAGAAACCATCACCTCGTTTTCTAGCGATAGTTGAGCCATGAGTGTGCTTTTTTGCAGAGCTCAAGCTTATTGTTTTTGTTTTTTTAAATGTCAATACCGACTGAAATATTCAAAATACAGCTACGAATATCACAAACTGTAGCCTGCTTCATAACCGTTTTTACTCCTTACTATTTACCAATCTGGCGTAAGTTTTAATTTACTACTTACTACTTTACTCTTTTTCATATCAAAGTTGTACATTGTAGACAGGTCGTAGTAAATTATCGTCAGTAGTAAATGCGTCGAGTTGGATACGTGCGTCGCATTTCTCACGATTTAATCAAACAAGTTTCCATCAAGACTTTCTGAAAACATGATATTGACGTACTTTCTGTCATTGTAGGTACCAAACTGTTGAAAAAGACATGCATAAATCGGAATATTTTAACCAACGAAAAAAAAGAAGTAATTGTAAGGAATTCTAGAAACAAATATAGGGTAAAAGACAGTTTCAGCTCCGATCAATGAAGCAAACGAGAACAAGCGTGGACAGAAGGTACCTCTTTCAGAGGAAAATGGGTTATTTTGAGACAAAAATGCGCCCCTCAGTATGCTAAGTGCATCCTGCCCGCTCAGCGAATTTTCCGCCGAAAGCGCCCTTCCGAGAAAATGTGTACCCCCATCAGCCAATCCACTGAGAGTTAGGAGCCGATCTATCACCATCAATACAAACAACTTGCCTTTCATTTGACAAAAACAGCAGCATAAGCTCTTACCGAAATGTATCTGGCAGATCCAGGTTCATTATCATGCGTGGCCTGAATCTTCGTGGCCTTCGTGGCCTCCTATTTTCAACATCCATGCTTAATAGTCATCTTGTTTTAATGTCCCTATTGTTCAGATATAATCACTTGACAGATAATCACTTGACAGAGAATCACTTGACAGAGAATCACTTGACAGAGTCTCGCTTTTAGATAGAATCATTTGATAATCTCAGATCAGAGAAACATTTACCATTGATGGGGTAGAGTGTGATGATGTGTGTTGACCCACATTCGATGTGACACCACTCAGTACCTGGCGCCGCCTCTGCGCGCGGTCCGCCGACGCGGGGCATGCTGACCGATTCGTTGTCCCGTGCGCCGAGTGCTCAATAAACCAGTTGGTACCGGACCGCCGCCGAGTATATTACATGGCGACCAGTGAGTGAACTGACCGGGTCTCTGAGGTTTGGTGTGTCAGTTTCGGTTTTCTTTGTGTACGGTGAAAACGAGTGGTGGCGTTTATTGGCAAAGCACCGGAGTTTGTTGTGTCAGTGGAGAGATTTGGTATATATAGCCGACGCATCGAACAGTTTTTCGTCGCGAATGGTGTCAATGATGATCGAGTGGAGAAACGTCGCGCTATCTTTTTGAGCGTTGTGGGTGCGAGCACGTTTAGCCTGGTCGAAGATTTGATTGCCCCGAAGTCAGTACACGAAGTGTCGTACAAGGATTTGATTAAGCTGCTCTGCGACCATTTCGAGCCGGCGGATTCATCGATAGTTGCCCGCTTCCGTTTCAACTCGTGCATCCGTGAACGTGGCGAGTCCGTGCCAGTATACGTGGCTCGGTTGCGGAAGTTGGCGACTTCTTGCAACTACGAGCCGTCTATTCTGGAAGAGATGCTTCGTGACCGCCTCGTCTGCGGTATTCAGAACCAGCCTCTGCAAACCAGATTGCTCAGCGAGCCTGGCTTGACTCTCAAGTCAGCGAACACCATCGTCCAAGCCCACGAATCTGCCGCTGCCAACGCTGCGGAGCTTTGCGTGAAGTCTGCCGTGTGTGACGTCATCGGCCGGCTCAGTGGTCGTGAACCAATCGCCGTGCCGACTGGTGGTGACGTCATTCAGAGCGTGGATTCAGGTTCCCGGCCCTTTCAGCCGCGACCTCGGGTCGGCAGAGTGGGGGAGCAGCGGGCGCCGTGGCAGAGCAGGGGAGGCGTAATAGACAGGGCTCCGAGACACAGCGATGGTCCGAGACACAGCGGGCCGACGTTTCTGGATCGGTGCGCACGGTGTCACAGCCGCCGACACTCACCTTCTGCGTGCCCCTTTAAAGCGTGCCGCTGTTTCCGATGCGGTGGAGAGGGGCACATCAGGAGAGCTTGTCGCGCAGCGGTACAGGAGCAGGAAATCTGTCACGTTTTAGAGGAGACGGTGGACAACAGTGCAATGGAGCTGACTTCAAGTGAGAATCGCCATTGTGACGGTGAGCGACAATCATACGATTTGTTTCGATCGCATTCGCAGTTCTCTGGGGGTGGACGTAAACCACCGCTTATGGTGGAAGTGTCACTGGATGGTAGGGATGCCTGTATGGAGGTGGATACTAGGGCTGCGGTCAGTGTGTGTTCTGAGCAGGAGCTGTTGCGTCTGTGGGCTCCTGATACACCTGAACTAACACCCTGTGACTCCACGCTTAGAACGTATAGTGGGGAGGTTCTGCCCGTGTGTGGCCAGATTATCGTGGCAGTGAAATACGGGGATCAGTGTGGTCAGTTACCGTTGATTGTTGTTAAAGGGGAGGGGCCGATGCTGTTTGGTCGCAACTGGCTGTCTCACCTCAGACTCGATTGGCCTTCGATCTGCCATTTGTCGGGGAAGGGGGGCCTGAGGGAAACTCTAAGGGAGTTTGCTGAAGTGTTTGAGGATGGCCTGGGCCGTTACAATGGAGAACAGGTCAGGATTTCAGTGGATCCAGATGTTCAGCCGAGATTCTTTAAGGCTCGGCAAGTTCCCCTGGCTTATAGAGAACAAGTCGACGCGCAGTTGGATGAGCAGATTAAGGAGGGTCTTTGGGAGCCTGTCACACACTCCAGGTGGGCAGCGCCGTTGGTCGTGGTCCCCCGGGCAGACAGAACTGTACGGATCTGTGGCGACTATCGCCTCACCGTAAACAAGGCGCACCTGTTGAGCAGTATCCCCTCCCCCGTGTCGAGGAATTGACATCGAAGTTGGTGGGCAGTAAGATTTTCTCAAAGATAGACCTGAAGTCTGCGTACAATCAACTCGTGGTAGAGGATGGGTCCGAGAGTACTTGACTGTAAATACACATAGGGGCCTTCTTCGCCCCACCCGGCTCAGTTTCGGATATTCCTCTGCCCCGAGTCTCTTCCAGCGTACAATGGATACCCTCCTGGCCGGTATTCCGGGTGTGTGTGTGTTTCAAGATGACATCGTTGTTGCGGGTGACTCAGCAGAGTCTCATCTGCAAGCTCTGCGTGAAGTGTTGCGCAGGCTGAAGGGGGCGGGCTTGCGCGTCAACAAACAGAAGTGCAAATTTGCTGTTGAGAGTGTGACCTATTTGGGTCATAAAGTCAGCGGCAGAGGGATAGAGACGACTGTTGAGAAGGTAGGAGCCATTGTGGGCGCGCCCACTCCCTCCAACGTGGCAGACCTGAGGAGTTGGTTAGGCTTGATCAACTTCTACTCCAAGTTTCTGTCAGGGCTGTCTACAACATTGGCACCTCTGTATACCCTGTTGAAACGGGGACAAGCCTGGAAATGGACTCAGGCTGAGCATCAGGCTTTCTGCGAAGCGAAGCACCTGCTGAAAAGCCCACCTGTCCTGGCGCATTTTGATCCGAATCGACCTGTAGTCTTGGCATGTGATGCGAGTCCTGTCGGAATAGGTTGTGTCTTAAGCCAGCGATTCCAGCATGGGGAGCAGCCTGTGGCCAGGGCTCAAAAAATGGTTTCGTGGCTGTCGTCCAAATCCGGAAGAGGCTTGGTGGTTGTCACCTTTTGTGCAAACGATACCATCATGCTACATGGCCCGGAACAGGGGTTCCCAACCTGGGGTAATGCGCTGGCTTGTGGAGAGGGGTGGGGTGGGGTTATAGCGGGGTTTCGTCAAACCCCGAGTATGGAGGGTACTGTGTACAGTTGCCAAAAACCTGTGCACATATATCGGCAGGAAATACTACATGTTCTCAACCTTGAAAGTGAACTTTGGTTATGAGGCATTCTGAATTTGATACGGGGTAATCACGAGGTTGGCCTAACCCAAAGGGGGTAATGATAGCTCGAAAAGGTTGTGATTCCCTGGACCTACAACAAATTGCGTCGATTACCTTTATACAGAATATCTTGCCGCCAATTTCCTTTTCGGCAATTCGGCGTCGTTATTGTCCAAACAAATATTACATCAAAGTAGGTAATTATTTAACACATCCTTGACTGCAATCAAGTTTGTAGACACAAGAAACCCCGCAAAAACATGATGCTCGTTCACCAACACGCAGGTCAATCTTAAGTAGCAAGTGACGGCGTGTTAATGTAATCCACCCCATAGTACCCGCACAGCAACAGCCGGAACTTATGGTTCCGGAAGAAAAAATCTTGAAAATCGCGATTTTGAGGAAGTTTTTTGTCTTTGTCGCTCAATACCGTCAAACTGCGTTCTCCAAACATCACTTTTTTGGTATCACTGGATAGCCCAGACAATATGCTGTCATTTGATACCAAGAACGTCAAATTTGGTCGAGAATTGAACGTTACCCAATTTTTCCACACAGAGACAGTCAAGTATGTCCACATTCTGAGACTTTGTCTTATGTACTTCTCCGGACATACTATCGGGACTCTGCTACCGTTAATGACTTGAGAACATATTTACAATTAATAAATATCCGATATAAAAGTTCGTTCGTATACACAATGTACATATCACCTAACAAGGACACAGCTGCGGTAAAGCTATTTGAGCGACAAAATATTATATACTTGCCGGTTTCAGTCACATCCCTCTATGGCAGTGGAATGCTTAATAAGTGGGGATGCAATTCCAATTGCCGCACGCTTTTGTTTTACAATACCTACAATCCAATTCCGTGCATCGCCATGAGTGTATCAACAATGAAAATGTACAAAACGTGCTGAGCCGAATTCCATCCAATTTAATTTACCGAAAGGCAAAACTCACCGGAAATATGACAACTCGCGTGCTGCCACGCACTCGCGTCTGGAAGTCATCACGAAAGTTTCAATTCTTAACCCGCACCCCGGTGGGGTGTCCAGCCACACTCAACCTGGTGGGGGGGGGGTTACTAGTAACCCCCCCCCCCTGGTATCTCAGGAACTATTATAGCTAGCGAAAAAAATCCAACGCCATTCGGAATCTATGCTCAGTCTCATCTCAAAACACTGGTTGACCTCGCTGAGATCGTTGACCTCGGTCAGGTCAACAAGACATTTTTTCTGTATTTAGGTCCATCATAGCCCAATATATCCAGCCTGATATAAACCATTGATTTTTGGGGCACACCTACCCCTACTTCCTTGGAGTGACTAGCACATTTGTTACCTAAACAATGAAAGTTTGACCTAGGTAGGTAGGTATCTAGCTTTGTTTGCATTTCTCACATTTTAAGAGCCCAATTTGAATTCAGTGCTGGGGCCTATGATGACCTCCAAAATACTACAAGGCATTAGGGAACTCATGTGGCTGATAGGATATTTTGCTAAATTTAATGGTCATCCCAGCGCTGAATTTGCAAACTGAGGCAACTAAAACTTACAATGCATGATTTTGGTGCTGCTGGTGTCCATACTTTGGCCTAGAAACTGTCAATAACCATCTGGTCATGCACAGTAGGTCTTCATTGCATGCGTTTTACACTTTTTATTGTGTTGAACACCAACACTGTCAATGCACCCATGGTTTGTGAGCCTTAATAATGCAAGGGCTTAGAAGTGTCGTGAATTTAAGCCGGCTCAAATAATAAAAGCCAGTTTAAACTGGCTTAACTTAATAAAAGCCACTGGCTGGCATAAATTCAATTTAAGCCGGCTTTTTTCCATCCATAAATATAGGTAGGTAGGTACCTATCTACATATAGGGATGGCAAATTTAAGCCACCTGGTGGTTTAAACCAGTTTAAACCAGCCGGCATAAATTAATTTAAGCCACCCTGGCTAAAATTATGTTTCTGATATGGCTGGAGTGCAGTGACAAACAAAAGTTAGGGAAGCATCAATTATTCCAAAATGTGCTACACTCCATTTTATTTACAAACAAACACTCCCTAGAATTTCCCAAAACTCTGGCTGGGTTCTGGGTATGCACTCCACAAGTCGGATTTTTACCCATTGGGTACCTAGCCATTGTATAGCTAGGTACCTATTTTATGTTAGCTTAAAAGTAACTATATGAGCCAGACCAATTTGTGATGTTTTTGACATAGTTTTCCCATTGTCTTACTGATAATAGTATATGTAGGTAGGTACCTACCTACCCATATTCATAGATAACAGTAAGCAATCTGTTTGCTTATTGTTTGCTACAGTAAGCAATCTGTCTACCTATTGCACATTTTGCACACATTGTCAACTATTGCACACCTTTCATGACATTGTATGGTAGCACATTATTTCCTGTTAGCACTAACACTTGTGGAAGTGGAGCATTAGATCCATTAGATGAGCATTAGATGAGCTTCAAAGCATTAGATGATAGGTGAATCAACCTAGTGTCCATACTTTGGCCTAGAAACTGTCACTAACCATCTGGTCATGCACAGTAGGTCTTCATTCCATGTATTTTACACTTGTATTGTGCTGAATACCAACACTGTCAATGCACCCATGGTTTGTGAGCCTTAGAAGTGTGGGACTTAGAAGTGTCGTGAATTTAAGCTGGCTTAAATAATAAAAGCCAGTTTAAACCGGCTTAAATTAATAAAAGCCACTGGCTGGCATACATTGAATTTAAGCCAGCTTTTTTCCATCCCTACCAACATATACATACTATTATCAGTAAGACAATGGGAAAACTATGCCAAAAACAGCACAAATTGATGTGGCTCAAATAGTCACTTTTCAGCTAACATAAAATAGGTACCTAGCTATCAAATGGCTATGTACAGTCAGTCTAATATGTATCTCCCTCGATGCCGGTAGTTTGATGTCAAAATCCTGGGATTTACAAATACCATTCACAGGATATCTCGTGATTGGTATTTGGAAATCCCGAAATCTCCTGGGATCAACGAATCCCAGGATTTTGACATCTAACTACCGGCATCCAGGGAGCTACATATTAGACCGACTGTACCTAATGGGTAAACATCTGGCTTGTGGAGTGCATACCCAGAACCCAGACAGAGTTTTGGGGAATTCTAGGGAGTGTTTTTTTGCAAATAAAATGGAGTGTAGCACATTTTGGAATTATAATTGATGCTTCCCTAACTAATGTCCATCACTGCCCTCCAGCCATACCAGAAATATAATTTAAGCCAGAGTGGCTTAAATTAATTTATGCCAGCCGGTTTAAACCATGGTTTAAACCACCAGGTAGCTAAAATTCGCCATCCCTATATTGTATGCATTGCCACCAACTGCAGTGCAATGCCTGCTGAGTAGGTACCTACCCACCAAAATATATTTTCTAATTACATTTAGGTGACTATATTTTACTCAAATGTAATTCATATACCAAGATTTTCACCTGAGCTTGATGGTTGATGATCCAGTGCTGTCTTGCAAGTCCAATCAAATCGCCTGCCAGGGCCAAAATGGCTATCTTGCAGTACTCTTAACACTGGTAGACCTGGGTGCTTTACTTTTGAATGTTTGTAAATGCTCTGTGCAGCACCTTTCCAATCGCAATGTCCACATCTACAGGATGACCTTACTCTCTTTGTCACCCTTACACCCTGGCCCTGAATAGAGCCTGTGTCTGGAGTCTGTTTAAGACCGAACTACTTCATTTGGTCTCATATAAGTCCGCAAATGAAAAAAAATCGTTTGATTAACACTCCAGATAATTCGAACTTGGTAGTTTTATCTTGCCGCACTCATTCACTACCCATCAATTATAAAGAACCGTGATCAATTCCCTATTTCACTCTTCGACGCACATCGTCGCGTTTAAAAGGGAAATGGTCGGGTTTGAAAGCGAGGGAATGCGCGTAAAAGAATGATATTCTTCTAGATTCTTTCCAACGATTTTAATGAAATTAAAAATATTCTTGTACATCCTACATGAAAAAAGGATTCAAATTGAAATTGTTTTAAAAAATCAGCTAATGTTATAAATTATTCATTACTTAACGTAGGTCTAGTGTTGTTTTAGTACCCGTGGTCTAGTCGCTTGCCTCCAAAGTCGCTGAGTATACCATAGTTGGGAACTTCCGTAACGCTGCCATCGAGCATAAAGTGGTACCGGGACGAGGACGACAACCACCGGCGACCAGAAGGCATGCCATTGGCTCTGCGCTAAACGGGAGACAATTTTATCGTCGGCGGTCGTCTGAACGATGGAATTGTTGTCTCGACGATACTTCGTTGCCCTTGAGTCATTTTTTTTGCCGCTGAGCGTACTAGATGAAACCCAAAAGCGTACGATGGGAATGAAGAAATGGTAGTGTGGCGGTGGGTGGTAGAGGTCTGCACGGTGTAACATTTCTAGAGGTCTGCACTGCAAACATTTCCAGTCCCGGTCCAATCCGATTCGTTTCAATCCTGCGTACCTTGACACGGATATCGTGACGTAGTCAATTTTATGTATAGTAGGTACCATTTATATGATTTCACATATAATATTTCTAATGATATGGAAATGTGGTCGCCAAAAGTCCCCGTTCGTGGTTGTCGTCCACGACGACAGAACAATACGATTTTTGAGCCCGGCCTGTGGCTTATTACTCTCGGTCTCTGAATGACACGGAACGTCGATACTCCCAGACTGACAGAGAGGGTCTAGTGGTCCTTACTGGAGTGAAACACTTCCATTATTATTTGGCTGGCCGAACTTTCACTATCCGTACTGATCATAAGCCGCTTTTGGGCCTCCTTGGTGAGAATAAGCCTATACCTCTGATGGCATCGCCGCGCGTGGTCCGTTGGGCGCTCATGCTGAGCGCGTATGATTACAGGCTCGAGTATGCGCCGGCTGCAAAGCAGGCACATTGCGATGCTCTGAGCCGGCTTCCGCTGCGGCACACTGTTGACTGTGCCATCTCCCCTCCGCCTGCTGAGACAATCAACTTGATGGAGTTCTTGGATTCAACTCCTGTAACGGCTGATCAGATTAGCCTGTGGACTGCGAGAGACCCGGTGTTGTCGCAAGTAACTAAGTATGTCCGGGAGGGTTGGCCGACATCGGTTTTGTTGGGACCCGAGTTCACTCCATACAAAACTCGGATATCTGAACTGAGTGTACAGGATGGCTGTCTGCTTTGGGGCTCCCGTGTTGTAATTCCGCCCCAGGGCCGTCCGCAAATTCTCAGGCTACTAGATGATGGCCACTGTGGGGAATCACGCACAAAATCGTTCGCTAGAATGTATGTTTGGTGGCCAAAGTTAGATGACGACATCTCGAAAGTAACGAAACTCTGTGAGGTGTGTCAGGAACATAGAGCCAGTGCACCTGAAGTGCCCATTCACCCTTGGGTCTGGCCTGCGAAAGCGTGGCAGCGAGTTCATGTGGATTATTGTGGGCCTATCGATGGGTGGATGTTTCTGGTCATTACGGATGCCCATTCGAAGTGGATGGATATATATCCTTCTCGCACAGCAACTTCATTGGGGACAATGGAGCTTCTGAGAGCGTCCTTTGCATCATGGGGAGTACCAACATTCTTGGTATCTGATGGTGCCCAGTGTTTCATGTCAGGTGAATTTCAGACTTTTTGCCGTAAGAATGGCATAACCCACTTGACTTCCCCACCCTTGTCGCCCAAGAGCAACGGATTGAGTGAGCGAAGTGTTCAGACTTTTTAATCGTTTTGCCGGAAGCAAACGTCAGGCAGTCCTCAGACAAAGGTTTCACGGTTCCTATTCCGTTACCGGGCTACACCTCACTCCACAACCAGTGTCTCCCCAGCTGAGTTGTTTTTGGGTCGTCCCATGCGCACCCCACTCGACGTGGTGAAACCCGATTTGGAAAGAAAAGTGAGAATCCAGCAGGAAAAACCAAAACGTGTACGTGACAGGGGCACCCAAGACCGGTCGGTTGAGGTGGGACAGCCGGTGTATGTGTCGGCTGTTGATCGTATCCTTGGTGGGGAAGGGAGACGTTGGTTGGCAGGTCACGTGACTGCCAAATCGGGACTTAAAATAACTGTGCGTCTGCAGGATGGCAGAGTGATTCAGAGGCATCTGGATCAGGTGAGACCGCGGCCGACGTGTACCGCCTCTGGTAGCGCGCCGAGCTCACCACTACCGTCGGCAGTGACTCCTGTGCCGTTGTTTGTACCGTTCGTGCCGCCGGTAGCGTTGGCAACAACAACTGTGCCAGTTGAAGTTTGTACCCCGAGGACTCAGGCACAACTCAGTGCTCCGGGTTCCCCAAGGACTTATGATTTGCGTGTCAGACAAACGCTGAAGCAGCCCGATTGGTTAATGTATTCGTAATGTGATGCTGCACCTGTAAAGTGCGTTTTTTTGTGTTTTTTTGCAGTTTTGACGTTAGGAGTTGCTCACATGGCGAAATAAGTAATTTTCGTATGTTTTGCTCTCTGCTTTTGAAGTATGTATTCGGGGTGGAAGTGTGATGATGTGTGTTGACCCACATTCGATGTGACACCACTCAGTACCTGGCGCCGCCTCTGCGCGCGGTCCGCCGCCGCGGGGCATGCTGACCGATTCGTTGTCCCGTGCGCCGAGTGCTCAATAAACCAGTTGGTACCGGACCGTTTTGTTTGTTGTTCTTGTCTCGTCATCTTGTTTTAATGTCCCTATTGTTCAGATATAATCACTTGTCAGAGAATCTCTTGACAAGTGATTGTCAAGTGATTCTTGAAGCAGGCGTCAGGTTTGACATTGTTTGGCAAGCAGATCAACGATGCAATTTTTGTTTGACATTTTGACCCATTTCTAAGCCAAATGATTGTACCTTTCTTTGATTCTCTTTTCAGTTCGGAAAATAATTTCCAATCATTACCTCAATTTTGTTTTGTGTAGGTTCATACATTTCCTTTAAAGATGGTAGTGATAGAGCCAGTAAGAAAAGCAAACCATGCACCAGCAAATAATTCGGCTGGGGTAGCATGAAATAGACACCGTTCAGCAGCGCGTACGGCCATAGATCAAACGTTCCCCGTCGGCTTACGTACTTACACACAACAAAACGGGCAGCGACAGACATACAAAGCAAGCGTTAGGTACAGGTCTGTAGATAATGCTAACAGGAAATAGCGCACCCGATTTGTTGAGGAAGTGACAACACATTCAATTCCTTGATTGCTTGCAAACCAAGACATAGCACTGCAAAAGCTTCAAGTGCTGCACAATGACAACAACAAACACTACACACTTCCCCTTATCTTCGCGCACTGATTGACCACTAATCCTTCCCAGGATGGTCATGTATTCAAAAATGCTCAAAATTCGCACACATTCTCACAAAATCAAGCTTAGAACGCTTTGGTGACGCCGCTGACAGTCACCTTGCTCTGTACGAAGATGCCTATGCTCAAAAGCATGGTTATATATTATATATTAACATATTCGGTACTGAATGCAGAAAGGGACGTCGACTGCCATCCGATATCGTGTCGTGTCAATTGCGAACGAGGTTGAGAAATGACGAATTTCTGTGCATCCATTCTACTGCTCACAGTTCCATGTCAACCTAAGGCTGTGAGGCTAAGATCTTAGTCGAATTTGATCTGGTGGATGGCTTTGCATTCGAAAATCTAGTCAATTGACGAATCCGCGTCATGTAGATCGGGTAACATAATGCGAGGGGATTTATTCCCATCTGCACCCACCCCACATTAAACGTAAATGTTGTTAGAAGTTGCAACGCATCAATGAATGCTGACCAATGCATGCCATACAAGAGCGAATCAAAGGGAGGTATTCACAAGTTCCCGGCTCACAAGTACCCTGCTTCATAAGTGCAAAAATATGCCAGATTTGGTTTCATAAGTGCTAGCATTTTCCAAATAATTATCAAATACCAGAGACAGGGTGAGCTTACAAGTCCGCCTCGTCATAAGTATGGAAGACCAGGGCTATATGATACACGGGATGGTCGATACAACAGCATTTTCTCCGAAAGTATGAAGCCGGTTGCCATGGCTACCACACATGCTGATATTGGCACCCTCTTTTCGCGGCAAGAACAAGCTGAAGTCCTTTCAACCCGAGGCTGCGGAATGGTGACCAGGTGGCACATTTTTGGAGGCAAAAGTAAAATGTCAATGTCTGTGCTTCCCACTTTATTTATAATTGTACGCCCACTTAATAACTTTTTTGGTGTCTATTGTCATTGCAATGTTCTCTCAGCTTTGCAACGGTGAAATGTTGTTATCGTTCGCCGCTGCACTTTACTCGCAATGTTGCATAACATGTTGAAGCCTGCACCAGAAAGCCTGCGGGGTAAATTGATACAACTTGCATCAACTTAATCAGCCTGTACAATATCAGTCTTTTTCAACGTTTCGTTGACTGGTAATGGAATAATAATGATATATCTGGGATGACCCTTTTTCGTTTCATTCAAACAATTCATAAGCTTTCGGAGCTCCTAGCGGCTGAGTCGTCTGAAAATAGTCATGAAAATGGGTATGAAAAATGTCAAAAAATGAAAAATGGCTATGAAAATAGTCATAGGAAATAGTCATGAAATAATGTTGCTGTCCGGGTCGATAACGTGGTAAGTTAATCATTTGACGTTCGGAATATTTCTTCGTTCTGCCATCGTGATGCCCATTAAGCCGCTGGTCCTACCATGCTTAGGTTATTACTCAGCTGTTTCAGTTGCTTCTCACGCATGTCTTTCGTCGGGTGAGATTGACTATAGCCGTGTCCCTCGGCTGAACACCCATGGACCACATGTCAGAAGCGCCACTCTTGGCTTTGGCGTTACTGGGTTTAGCTATTCCTGAATGGCCGGATGGATGAGGCCTTGGGTGATTTGCACGAGCCCAGAGTGCAAAGGTGAAGAAACTGGCTGCTGGGCGACTTGAGTAGGTAGCAAGCTGTTTTTGTTTCTGAACACACCAGTGACAGACGCTTCCCATTGCATTGTTAAATCGAGTATTACTGAACAGACCTCACGACCAGTATTGGAGACATCTCTTTATGCATGGCTGATCCGCAAAGTATTTTCAGTCAAGAATACCTGGTAATCGCCTAGAGTTGATACAAAATATCCTTGGAACATGGCGTCCAGAATCCTCCATGCCCTGGCGACTGCTATCATGCTCACAAGCGGCCCCTTGGATTTCAGTAGGTCAGAAGACACTCCTACTTCTTCAGCCACATCGGCTGTAGAGGTTGTAATGTAATGAGACATCCCTTCGCAATGCTTGCGAATCTGGAAAACGGTGTGGTGACAACGTAAGGACCTGGGTCCGGCAGTCGGCCAAGGGGATTGTATCCGGTCAAGTTTTCACCTCCATCCGGTAAAATATCATCGACTTATATTTATACGTCAGGCGTCAAACGTAATGCTAATGCGGACATTGGGGATCTCCAGTAAAGGAAGACAACTGGAAGACAATCAGTAACCTGCCAGTTGGCAGGTTACTGATGCCATTCAAGAACTCTTGGAATATGCGCCCGCGACAAGCGCGTCCGGATGCTCACTAGTGTGTACACGAAGAATATAGTTACAATTTATGAGGCTCTGTCTCCAGAAAATATGATGCGAAGTGCATACCTTACAGTTAGCTTGTCTTCAGACGTCAATTGTATTGCCACTTCCAGTGGCATATAGCGCATATTGTTACTTTGCGTATTGTCTTCTGGAACTGGAAGTGCCTGAAAATTGGAGAAATGCAAACGTAGTACCAATTTTCAAAAAGGGAAGTATGAAGTGTGCAGGAAACTGCCGGCCAGTCAGTTTGACCTCAATAGTTTGCAAGGTACTAGAAAATCTTGTTAAACAGAATGTTCAGATTGATCTTGAAAGGCACAACCTTTTAAGGGATTCTCAACATGGATTTCGATCTCGAAGGTCTTGTTTATCTAACCTATTGGAGTTCATGGAGTATGTTACTAAAGAGGTAGACAATCAAAGCAGGATGAATGTTGTGTCCTTGGACTTTAGCAAAGCTTTTGATAAAATTCCACATGGGAGGCTAATTCATCAACTACAGCAACATGGGATTGTTGGAAAAGTTCTAGGTTGAATTGAAGCATGGTTGAGGGGAAGGAAACAAAGAGTAGTCTTAAATGGATGTAAATCTGATTGGAAGGATGTTCTGAGTGGAGTACCACAGGGCTCTGTTCTAGGGCCCTTCCCTTTATCATCTTTGTGAATAACATTGAGATAGGACTAAGGAATGGAGTGTCCAAATTTGCTGATGACATCAAGCTTGTAGGAGTGGCAAACAGTGGTGATCAATCTAGTAATATTCAACTAGACTTGGAGGACCTAAAAGTGGGATGATCAATGGCAGATGTCTTTCAACTATGATAAGTGTAAGGTTATGCATCTGGGGTCTGGAGGTGAGACTTTTGGATATACAATGGGAGGGAGGGAACTGGATGTTATTGAAGAGGAAAGAAACTTAGGTGTGTTGGTTTCAAAAGACCTTAAAGCAGAAACACAATGTATCTCAACCAGGAACAGGGCACTCAGAATGCTGGGACTCATTAATAGAAGTGTGATCTATAAGAGCAAGGAAGTCATGAAAAAAACTGTACTTAGCATATGTGCGACTCCACTTGGAATATTCTGTACAAGTATGGAGCCCATACCTAGAAAATGATATAGATATGTTAGAAAGAGTGCAGCGCAAAGCAACTAGACTCATCAATGGAATAGGTAACTTAGAATATGGAGAAAGGTTTGTGGCATTAGATATGTGCTCACTCAAGTATAGAAGATTAAGGGGGGACATGATTGAAATGTACAAAATTGCTAAAGGACTAGATCAGGTCAATTTGAATGACGCTCTTCAGTTTAGAGTATCACATAGGGGTCATAAATTCAGGTTAGACAAGTTGAGGTGTAGGACAGTTAAGCGACAACAGGTCTTCAGTCCAAGGGTTGTTGATCAGTGGAATAGGCTGCCTACTGATGTTGTGGGGAGTTCCAAATTGAATGCATTTAAAAGTAGGGTGGACAAATTTGTTGACAGCAAAATCTTGTTTTAGAGTTCTAATTTGTGATGGATGGGATGAGATTTATGCAAAGTAATATAACTTTATATAGGGTGTGCCTGGCAGTGGATTCAGCACCTTCCTTCGGGATGTGCCACTGATGAGATTGGCTATGGTAGCACAATGGGCATGATCGGAGGAGCTTGTAATTGTTGAGGAGTGTGTTATGCAATTTCAGGTGAATGGTGCTAGATAGGCTGGGATATATAGCTCCCTAGGAACTTGAGATAATGGATTGATTGGGGTGAGAGCATGTACATTTCTAGTATCTTTTCTAGACAGGCTTAACCCAGATGGACCCCTGTGGCTCTTATTAAGCCTTAACACTTTATGACTTTATACTTTATAACTATTTTCTTGATCTGTATCCACCATAGACGGTGAGCCGCCGGCGGCGCCGTCCGCGGCTCGCGGCCCGCCATTCATGGTATTGGCAGGGCGCGGAACCATTCCCTGAACGTTAATGGGCCCCCAACGCCAAAGTTACAGGCTGATTTTCACATTTGAAACGATAGGCGATGCGCCTGGCATGATTTCCGCCACCACAGGAGTCGAGGCCGACAGGCTTCCTTGACATTGTTTAAGAACATTACGCTTGTGGGCGTTGAATGGAAAGAATGCATCTACAACCGTGAATTTCTCCTCACAATTTTAGCGTGGTAGAGCCGATGTTGCTTGGTATTGATCAAGGCTGGAACTTCTTTTATGTCGTTTCGCCGTTCGGCGGCACTTCAGATCTTCTGGGCAGCAACTGTCGACGTTTGACGTGCATCGAGGCATGCCAGAACCTCAATAACGCCTGAAAGCTTCATGTCAAAAGGTGAAAAATGACACGGTTAGATATCTATAAAAGTAGTCGACTATGGCATTAGAAGGCGGCTGATTTTATGTCGGTTTATTTGAGAGCATTGAAAATTAATTTGCTAATGTAGACATCTGATATGCAATTCAAATGAATACAATGGGATAGTTCGAGACACAACCCCTGGAATAGAGTGCAAAATGACGGGGTTAGTCATGTATAAAAGTAGTCGAGTATGACATCAGAAGGCAGCTGATTTTATGTCAGTTTATTTGAGACCATTGGAAATGAATTAATAGAAAATAATTAATTCGCTAATGAAGAAAATCAGATATACTATTTAAAGGAACACAATGTGATAATTTGAGACACAAATCCTGGAATTTAGTTAAAAATTGATAAGGTTAGGTAGGTATAAAAGTGGTCGAGTATGGCATCAGAAGGCAGTTGATTTTATGTCAGTTTATTTGACACCATTGAAAATTAATTCGCTAACGTAGAACATCTGATACACAATTTAAAGGAATACAATGTGATAATTTGAGACACAAATCCTGGAACTGAGTGTAAAAATGACAGTGTTAAACGTTCATGGAAGTTATTCAAGATGACATAAAATGTAGTACGTTCAATTTTCGTTTAGCTAAGAACGTTGGAAATTGTCAGCGCTTCACACAGAAGATGTATGACGCGTTTTATTACAAGATGTTGAATGGCTAATTGCTCCCATTTCACTTCTAGGGGAAAGTGACAGAGTGAACTGATTTGATAATAAAATGAACTACACATCATAAGAGAGCTTGTTTCAATGCTGTTTAAATTTCACCATTGGAAATTATTTGGACCTCCTTTAGAAACTAGAATATAACATTAATCATAGCAAGCCCTCTCTGGTGGTGTTCCTTCACAAACCCACCACCAGAGCGGCGCCACCGGTATTATGTCCGCTCATGACGCTTAACGAATTAATTAGGATTAATTGACTTAAAATTTGATGTTGCTAGGCTGGCAACCGACTCGGGGTTATTGCTACCGCGATTCAGCCACCAATGTTACCAATATCTATAGTCTTAAGTAATCTTAGTCAGCAATGCAAATAATATTAAGGTGCAATATTAACACGAAAATTAGTCATGGAAAAGTTGTTGGTGTGCCTCTATTTTTTACAGTTCGTTATGTACCCTAATCTGAGTGTTCCCGGATTGCCGCCTCGGGCCTTTATGTAGATCCACTCTATGTAGATCTCACTGCTGGATGGTAGATCCACTCTATGTAGATCTCACTGCTGGATGGTAGATCCACTCTATGTAGATCTCACTGCTGGATGGTAGATCCACTCTATGTAGATCTCACTGCTGGATGGTAGATCCACTCTATGTAGATCTCACTGCTGGATGGATCCTAAAAAACCACCCGCATCCGGTCGAGCCAGTTCCGGTTATCGGCATCACCGGAGTTAACATCAATCAACGTGCACGCAAAGCTAACGTACCGCCAACGTCCCAGCCGAGCCAAGGTCTCCTCAAGCAGTCTGCCTGGCGGCCATGCTTGGCTGGCCCTCCCCAGTCACTGACCAACCCCCATTATTGTGATATTGCTCGGAGGG